>PITA01000284.1:0-170592 GCA_004023965.1 Spilogale gracilis | reverse complement strand
ATACTCTGTTTCCGAATAAAAGAAATACTAGTAAACAACCCCAAACAGAATTTATCCATTTATACCTGAGGCAGGTGGGAGAGCACACTTTGTTTTCCACTATTTGATGCTGGACAAATTCAAACTGGAAGTCTCCCCTTTGAGGCTTCAGCCATGTTTTTTGTTGTTTGTTTTGCAAGATATTTATACCCGTTTCTTTAATTCAGCACACATTCGAATACCTGCCATTTGCCAGGCACCCTACCCAGCATTCGTGTGCATGTGTGCGTGTGTGTGCACGTGTCTGTGGCATGAGGACCATGGAGTATGGAGAGAGCGTATATAGTTCAGAGAAGAGAGGCCATGCAAAAAATAGCGGATACTAAATGCAGGTGTCCCGAGAGAGAGATGAAGACCGGGGTGGGTATCATGCCCAGCCTCAAATGAAGTGATATTTGAGGCCCAGATGTCCAGAGTAACCTGCATGTAAAGAGTTTGGGAGAAGCAAGTTCTTGTGTTTTGTTTCCTTCCCCAGACTGGCATCTCCCTCTGTCTTCTCCATATCAAAATGGTGCCATGGTCCACTTAGTTGCTGAGTCAAAAATCAACAAGTTCTCTGATTCCTGATTTTCCCTTCCTCTCCCCTAGTCTCTTGTCACCACCTCTGAAAGGTATTCCTAGCTGTCACTTCTCTCCATCTCTGCTTCTGGCTGTCCTTGTCTCTTCCCAGGGCTGCTGTGATAGCTTCCTTATTAATCTTCCTGCTTGTACCCTTGCCCTCCTCCTGTACTGCCTAATTATTCTCCAGCCAGCAGTTAAGGGGCTTGGACCAAACAGGAGCTACTGGTCACATGTAGGTCTTTAAATTTAAATGACTAAATAGACTAAAATAGAATAAAAGTAAAAATTCAATTTCTCAGTACCACCAGCCACATCTCAAGTGCTCACATGTGGCCAGTGGTTTATTGCATTTGACAGTGTAGATAACAGGATATTTCCATTATTGCAGCAAGTTCTTCTGGGGAACTCTGAGTTTAGAGTAAGTATTCTGAAATACACACCAGCTCATGGCACTCCCTGCCTGGAACCTTAGCTGGTTTTGCTGCTCAGGGGGAGTGAAAGCCAAACTTCACTCCGACTTAGAGTTCCACATGACCCAGCCCCTCCGACCTGTCCAGCCTCATCGCACTTCTGTCCCCTCTTTGACCGCTATATTCCAGCTGTACCTTGGCTTCCTGTTGCTAGAACACAAACAGCTTGTTGACTCCTTGGGGCCCTCAAAAGAGCTCACACCTGGGTTCCCTCTGCGTGAAATGCCCTGTCTTCTACCCCCAAATCCAGACAAATTCATTGTGTTGATGCCTCTTTGTGGTCCTTTAGCTGTGAGAATAAATGCCACCACTTCCAGAGACCTTCCTTGATGATCCAGTCTAAAGCAGCCATCCAGGGGCCATCAGACACCTGAGTTACCTTGTCTTCCCATTGTTGTTATTGTCTAATGTTCTGCTTGTTTATTGCTGAACTGTCTGTTGCATGTCTCAGCCTCCGAGTGCGTGGGCTCCTAGATGACAGAGAGCTGTCTAGTTCAAGGCCCCAGTGCCAGTACCTAGATCAGTGCCTGACTTACAGCAGGTGCTCAACTAATAGCTGTTGTAGGAATGAATGAATCCTGTAGGGAAGAAGGACTGTGCTAGCCCAGATGGTTGCTTTGTATGGATTAGAAAAAGGCACCCTTTTGCTCTCTTTGGCCTTGTATTGTGTCCATCCTGCACAACAGCCTGGTAGCCCTGGGAAGGAGGTGATCTCTGCAGGCAAGAGGCGAAGCCGGTACAGAGAACCTGAAGGAGGGATATGCTTGATGCGTTTGAGAAAAAAGACTGGTGTGTGTGGAACACAGTGTGTAAAGGGGAGCATAGAATGAGAAAAATCAGGAGATAAAGTTGGGGGTTGGGTCACGTGGGGCCTGGAATACTTTGGTAAGAAAGTCTTATTGGTGTTCTATGCACAGTAGGAGGCCGTTGGAGGATTTAAGCAAGAGAGAGACATCTGATTTACAATTTGTTCTTAGTTTTATTTCCTTGCCTTAATGGGTAAATCTGTTCTCACATTTTTCTCAGGTATATGATTTGGGGAAACTTTTAGTTTCAAGACTAGTTTTCCCAAGGGTTGGGGACTTGCCTCTCTGAAGACTGAAAAATCCTCAGACAACACTTTCAGGCACAGCAATTAGGTCCCAAATGCACACCGACACTTCTTTGAAATGCTTTCTGACATGCACTGCTGCTAATTTTGAAGGTTAAACATTTTCAGCTTCCTTCTAAAGGTGACAGAGGCACAGAGTAAAACTAATTAGGAAAAATCCCAAGTAGTTGATTGTGGCCATTTGTTAGAGTTCTGAAATGCAAATATGAAAGCTGGTAGAGAGCTCTTCCTTTGGATGGAAACACCTCTTCAGTCTGGTGCTTTGGCTTCAAACCCATCTGCCTGGGAAAGGGAAGTGTGACCTCCCTGCATAGACGCAGGTGAGTGCAGCTTGAATCTATAATATACGCCTGCCTCCATTTCTTCTGTTGAGACCAAAGGGAAAATACATCCTGTTTTTTTCCCAAAGCATCGTTTATCATAGTCTCTCAATTCTGAGATGCTGTAAAGAAAAAAGAGGTTAAAATGCAGCTTTTTGGGAATAAAAGCGTAAACATTAAAAGTACATTTGTGGCAAGAAGGAGTCCAGTTTCAGAGAGGTTAAATGCGAAACGGGGTATCTGCTAGCTACCATTATCTACTTAGGGATCAAAGGCTGGTATAGGACTTGGTGTATTCTGAGCACCTTGAATACAGACTATTGTAGTGCTCATGGCAGCTCTTGAGTTTGGTGCTATTATTAGCTCTATGTTCCAGATACAGAAACTGAGGTACAGAGAGGTTAAGTAACTTATTCAAGGGTATGCAGCCATCAGGTAGCTGGATTCGGATTTGAAAACAAGCTTTCTGGCGCAGGCTCAGTGGTCATTAGGGATAGCCTGAGTGTCAGCAGATTGATAGATGTCTATCTATCTGTTTGTGTCTCAGCATAAAAACTCAAGTATGGACACAGATCCTTGACAGGTTGTTTTTGATCTATGACTGACAGTGTCACTGCTTTTCACTCTAGATTGGAAACATAGGTCAGTATTGCAATATTTGTTTTAATAAAGTGACTTAATGAGGGTCCTGTTGCTCTTGGAGTCCTCTCAGACCAGAAATGTCTAGAAAGGCAAATCCCGTCTTCCTTCTAAAGAGCAAGTAGGGCATGAACTGCTGGGCTCTGAGGGTCAACCTGAGAGCGACTGGAAGGGCGAGGTGTCAAAGGCAGGGGGAGCTCAGTGGTTGATGGTATCAGCTGCTGAGAGAGGCTGCAGGGCCCAAGCTCCAACATTTGCTGCTTCTGTGTCAACCTCTTGGAATCTGTTTTCTCATCCATAAAATGGGTTGAACAAGTTCTCAACTCCTTATCTGCTGCCTTGGGGGCCAAATGTGTTTCTGAATTCAAATTTACTTTTTCGGAGGGTGATAGAGTTCATAAACTGTAGAATAAATAACACACCCCAGCAGAGTCTGAGGCAGCACCCCCAAATCAAGCATGCTGGTATTTTTTTTGCAGCCATAAGTATGGCTATTTGTAACACTAAAGAGGGGATGGAAAACCATCACAAATCTATATTGATTTAACTCAAGTCTTAGCAGCAAGTACGTTTGCACCAAACTTAGGAAAAAAAATCTTTTGGTTTTCAAAGCTTTTGAGGGTTTTTAGAATTCTTAGATCAGGGTTTGTGGACCTGTATGTGCCTTGAAGGGGGATTGAAGGAAAAGTGTTGATACATTCCATCGTCCATTGTGACGTGCTCAGTATTGTTTTCTGTTATTATTTATAGATGTATTTTCAGTCATCTCGGTTGAGCAGAGGGGAGCCCCGCTTGGCGAAAAGCCTGCTGGTCCTGGCTGGACTCTGAACACCTCCCTGCTTGATGGTTGGATTCTGGAGTTCTGACCTAGAGCTCGGAGCATTTGGCTGCTGTCAACACCCAGGTCCATCTCTGACTCAGACCAGCATTTTGACTGGCTTTTGGTGGTTCCATTCAAGAAAAAAAGAAATACTCAGTTAAAAAAAAAGAAAAAAGTTTGGAAATAGAAGAATGAGAATGCCTTCCCCATTTCACCCCTAGGTAGAGTCCTCTTTTCTGCTGAATATCTTCTTCTTCTTTTTTTTATGGCTGTAAAATGAGGAGGAAATGGAGAACAACAACAACAAAAAGAGCATTTTCCTTTAGGCAAACATACGTGTGACACTCCATTAACGATAAGTGACATCTTCTTCCATCTAGTGGGAAGCGACACAATATTCACGTTAACCAGCCATCGATGGTGCCAGAACCAGGATGATGACTTGTCAGTTTCCATCCTATCAGTCATTTTCAGGCAAACAGACTGTGTCTCAGGGTTCCACATGGACAGAGTAGAATGTTTGCAACAACACTGCTTGTTTCTTCTGAGTACTTGATGGTTGGTCTTCAGCTTACAGCAGAAGGAGCATAGACTGAAGGGCTGGGCAGACTTACCTACCACTCACTCAGCTACGGTCCCCTAACTCTGAGCCTTGACTTCCTTCCTTGTGAATAGAAGAAAGAGTAATTCTTTATGTCACCAGGACATTGTGAGAAGTAAATGGCTTTAAGCCTAGCAAACTGATTTATAAACTGGGAAGCTCTAAGAAATACCAGGCTCGTTATGATGTATTTATGTTCAGTCAACTTTGGATCTGCTACCTAGGCTTGATTTGCCAGACTCTAGGTACTGATCTTGTGTCCCGGGATCCTTGTGCATGTCACTCCTCATTCCACAGTAGCCCATTTGTGAGTTCCTTCTGTACTTGCCAGTTTGTGTGTTCATCCACACGTCTCTGTCTCTACCCACCCAGCCTAGTGAATTCCTGTTCTGTGCCGGGTACTAGGCTAGGTTCTGGAATACAGAGATGAATCAGGTAAGGATGGGCGTGTCACCAATGAAGCTCATAGGCTCATGGTAAAATGGATGCATCCACAGATGAGTATAATCAGGTATGGTTGGTGCCCTAACTCAGGAGCAGGCTACAGATCATGGGGACACAAAGGGGAGCTCTGTTCTTTTTTATTTTTTTTAAGATTTTATTTATTTATTTGACACAGAGAAAGATCACAAGTAGACAGAGAGAGTGGAGGAAACAGGCTCCCTGCTGAGCAGAGAGCCCAACGCGGGCCTCGATCCCAGGACCCTGGGGTCATAACCTGGGCTGAAGGCAGAGGCTTTAACCCCCTGAGCCACCCAGGCACCCGGGAGACCTCTGTTCTGTTGGGGTTGGGGGTAGAAGCAGAGGGCAAGGCTAATTGAAGTTCCTCAAGAGATGATGCTTGAGTAGAGTCTTGAAAGGTATTTCCTTTGTCAAGTTAACAGGGAGGGGCATACATGAACATAGTGTATCAGAGCCTTGCACACTCAGGGGACTGACTGTGGAGTCCTGCCTTGAGAAGAGAGTGTTGAAGGAGTTTGTCTCGGCAGGTGCAAGGTCTGATGGGCATACTGGGTCCAGGAGGTAGGAATCCTTGGATGCTGAACCAAGCAGCTTGAGCTATTCCGATGTGCACGGCTGGGTTGCCAGCCACTGAATGAAGGTTTTAGGAGGGGAGTGTCAGTCTTTGGTCGGAGTGTTTGGAGATTCTTCCTGACCTCTGGCTCAGGTGGGGAATTGGATTGCAGGGGGCAGGGGTGAAGGCAAGAGACTAAGTGGAGGCTGCTGTCGTGGTCCGAATAACAGTCTAGGAGAGAAGGAATTCAGAAGGTGAAATAGGAAATTCAGAAGGAATTCAGAAGGTGAAATAGGATCAGCTACTGTATAGCTTCCTAGGGCAGCTGTAACAAATGACCACATCTTGGGGACTCAAATTCTGTTCTGGAGGCCAGAGTCTGAAACCAAGGTGTCAGCCGGGTTGTGCTTCCTCTGAAGACTCTAGGGGACACTTTGTTCCTTGTCTGGTTGTTTGTGGGGTGGTTGGTGCTCTCTCTGGCTGCATCACTCCAGGCTCTGCCTCTCTCTCCATGTGGTCATGTGTCTTTGTCTTTTCCTCTTCTCTTTCTTAGAAGGATGCTTGTCACTGGAATTAGGACCTACCTGGGTAATTCAGGATATTCTCATTTCAATATCCTTAAAAGGATCCTATCTGTCAAATCACATCGTAAAGACCTGCTTTCCAAACAAGGTCATATTCGTGGTTTTGAGAGATTAGGTTGTAGACCTAGCTTTTGGGGAACATCATTCAACCCACTACATCTATTGGATGGATGGAGTTGCTCCTGCTCTCAGGGTCCCTTTACGTGGCAGTAGAAGGAAGGCCTTGGATCTTGCACAAATGTCCTAGCAAACTTGGATAAACTCATCACCTGCTGAAATGCCATAGTGTCTCCCCACAGTGCCTTTCCAGCATTTGATGAGCAGATAATGGCAGACCAACCACCTCTCTGAAAGGAGGCATTGTAAAGACACAGCGAATGGAAGTTCAAGTGGGGAACTCTTTAGAAATAAAGTGGAAATTCAAGTGACTGTTATTTGCAGAGAATCAAATTTTCTCCGACAGTTGTGCAAGCACACTGGAACAGTCTCTTAAGCAAAATGTGTTTTCTAAAGACAGTTCTCTGTACATTTTACAAACTTTCCCCAGCCGGATGATCAGGTACAATGGAATGAACGGCAGCAGTGCTCTATTTTCGTTTTTCTCCTTGTTTGTGCCCAGTTGCTGTTAGTAATGCTGGCACAGCTGTGCCTCTGGAAAAGCAGCAGCATTTTTTTTTTTTTTTTTTTTTTGTGCTTGGAACGCAGCCACTGCCGGCGCCCAGGTGAAGCAGCCCCAAGTTCTCCACCGCCCGATGTCTTGTTCGTTTGGCAGGTGCTCTCAGAGCACCAACTCTAAGTAGGGCAGTGTTTTCTGCTGCAGATACAGGGGCAGACTAGACGTAGTCCCTATGCCTGACTTGTGGTCTTGTGGGGAACACGGACATACACATGGCCATGGCCCGCTGGAGGGAGGGCTTTTATAAGACAGCAAGGGCAACCAAGGGGAAGCACAGGGGAGAGATGGATTTCCACAAAAGTAGAAATAGAAACACCCAATAAATAGAGGAAATGCTACCGGCCTCATTAGATGCTGGGTTTGCTACTTAAGACGAGGTACCATTTTCACCTGTCAAACTCAGCAAGATAAAATAAAAATGGAATAATGCTATGTGTTGGCAAGCACCGAGAAGTTGTCTCACACACTGGTGGTGGGAACGTGAATTGGTACAGGCATCCTGGAAAGCAATCGGATGAAAGGTTCAGGAGACTGGAAAAGGCAAATCTGTTCAAGATGTCACTCTTTTTCTGTGACATTCACAGGCTTCTCGTTTCCCCCACATCCTCTTGGCTGTTTCCGTCATGGTGCCTGCCACGTGGGGTTGGAATGATCTCTTTGGGTATCTTTCCACCCCGCTAGACTGAGACCCAGGGTTTCTTTTTCTCTAGTACCTAGTACCATGCTTTTCTGAGTACTCTAACCTTGAAATACCTTGAGGATCAAGTGTCCCCTGAATGTTGTGGTCTCTATGGAATTTTCCTAGATTTTCCTGCATGTTTATTTTTATGGATCAGATTTAGGATTGCTTTGTCAGAATCCCCCTTCTACTATCCCCAGAGAAAAATAAAATGAGTATTGCTTGTGATTTTTTCGATGTATGGTTGAATTGAAATATAATTAACATCTTTACCGTATTACATTCTCTCAGCTATGAGCACGATGACCTTCTGTTTGTTGAAGCTTTATGACTCTCAAAGAAGCTGAATAATATTTTTATAAGGGTTGAATCTTCCTGGTTGAGATTATTAGGTTCTTCAGACCGTGATGTGTTGGAGTCCGTCAGTACCTGATTATGAGAGCTGATTTTTAAATTTTCTGGGAGGTAGTTGTGAAACGTGGCATTCTTAAAACTTAAATAAACTTGTAACTGTATATATTATCAGAGGTAATAAATACTCAAAACTCATGACTTCCTAATTGTTCTGTTGCATTTTATTATCATCAGTGCCCTTGAAGTTATTTATGTCTGTGGTATGTCGGTAAGCAGGAAATCCTGTGTCATTGTGGACCACCGTTGCATATGTCTTCCCAGTTCTAGGTGCAGTGGTATTGTGCTGGGCATTTCTAACCCGCCATGGTGGGAATATTAAAATTGTGGAAATCAGAAATGTTGTAAATTAGGGCTTTTCCCCCAGAGAGTGAGTTAAAAATTTACAAACACATTATTGATGAGTTTGTGTGTGTGTGTGTGTGTGTGTGTGTATAAATGTATATATGGCAAATGGGATGTCTTCTGCCTAGCTTTATATTTTCTTACTGACTGATAATGCTACATGAAAAAACAATGACTTTATTCATTTCCTTCTACACTAGATATCTTACTGAATTATGATGGTAAGTTATAATCATTTCCCTGTTGATTACTTTGGCTTTCCTAGGTAGATACAAATCACTTTAAAATAATGATAATTAAACTATTTTACTAAGAGTTGAAATCAAGAATGGGTATTTATTCTAATCCAATACTGTTTGACATCTCTTGGTACACCTGTATGATGTTTAATAAGTATTTTTCCTTGAATTAATATGTTAATTTATTAATGCTGAAATATCCTTGTATTTCTGGAATGAAATTTATTAGCTCATTACATTATTTTTTTCCATATTAACAGGGCTTGGTTTCTCATTTTTTAAAAGATTTTATTTATTTGACAGAGAGAAACACAGCTAGAGAGAGAACACAAGCAGAGGGAGTGAGAGAGGGAGAAGCAGGCTTCCCGCTGAGCAGGGAGCCCATCGCGGGGCTCCATCCTGGGACTCTGGGATCATGACCTGAGCCAAAGGCAGACACTTAATGACTGAGCCACTCACGTGCCCTGGTTTCACAATTTTCTTTTGGATTTTTATTTATACACATGATACTGGCTTACAAGTTTATAATTTTGCAACTTTTATCAGATCTTGATATCATGAGTATGACAAATGTTTGAAAAATGATGAGTGAGATGTCTGCTCTTTTAAAATGTATCACTTGCTATGTGTTGCTTAACCTTTGGCTGTGAGATCTATGTAACAAAGCTTACAAAGCATTTAAAATTGATTTGTTAAGATTCTTTTGTGTCATACTATAAAGAATTCTTTGTGGGAAAAGAAAGTTTTATATGTATGTCTTTGAATCTATGTTACTGATTATTATTGATTATTATTACTAGTTATGTCTTCCTTATTTGTATTATTATAAAATTTTATTTCCATTCCAGCATAGTTAACATACACTGCTACTTTAGTTTTGGGTATACAATATAGTGATTCAACAGTTCTCTGTGTTACTCAGTGCTCAAGATAAGTGTGCTTTTAAAATCCCTCTCACCTGTTTCACCTTTCCTCCCCCCCACCTCTCCTCTAGTAACTAACAGTTTGTTTTCTGTAGTTGAGTCTATTTCTTCATTTGTCCTTTTTTTCTTTGTTTTGTTAAATTCCACATAGTAGTGAAATCATGTGGTATTTGTCTTACTTTGATGGACTTATTTCCCTTAGCGTGATACACTAGCTCCATCCATGTTGTTGCAAAATGGCAGTATTTCATTCTTTGTTATGACTCAGTAATATCCCATTGTATATATACCACATAATCTTTATTCATCCATCCGTTGATGGACACTTGGGCTGCTTCCATATCTTGGCAATTGTAAGTAATCCTGCTGTAAACATAGGGATGCATGTATCCCTTTGAGTTAGTATTTTGTAGTTTGGGAAGAATAAGTATTTGTCTTCAAATGTTTGGTAGAATTCCCCTGTGAGGCTGTCTGTGTCCTGGACTTCTGTTTGTTGGGATTTTTTTTTTCTTGTTACTGATTCAATTTCCTTGCTAGTAATTAGTCTGTTCAAATGTTCTATTTCTTCCTGCTTCAATTTTGGAAGGTTATATGTTTCTCGGTATTAATTTTTTCTGTTATCTAATTTGTCGTCATGCAGTTGTTCATTATATTCTCTTACAGTCCTTTATTTCTGTGGTGGTCTTTCTCTTCAATTTGTGATTTTATGTGAGTCCTTTTGTTTTTGGTGAGTCTGGGTAAAGGTTCATCAGTTTTGTTGACCTTTTCAAATAATCAGCTCCTGGTATCAGGAACACACACACACATACTCTTAGTTCTATTTCATTTATTTCTGCTCTAATTTTTTTTTAAAAGATTTTATTTATTTATTTGACAGAGTGAAACACAGTGAGAGAGGGAACGCAAGCAGAGGCAGTGAGAGAGGGAGAAGCAGGCTTCCTGCCGAGCAGGGAGCCCGATGTGGGGCTCTATCCCGGGCCTCCAGGATCATGACCTGAGCTGAAGGCAGTCGCTTAACCAACTGAGCCACCCCGGCGCCCCTGATTTTTTTTTTTTTAAAGATTATTTATTTGACACAGAGAATGCACAAGCAGGGGGAGTGGTAGGCAAAGGGAGAGGGAAAAGCTAGCTCCTCAAGGAGCAAGGAGTCTGATGCGGAGCTCAATCCCAGGACCCTGGGATCGTGACTAGAGATGAAGGCAGATGCTTAACTGACTGAGCCACCCTCGTGCCCCTGATCTTTATTATTTCTTTCCTTTTTTGGTTTTGGGTTTTATTTAGTCAGAAGAGCATGGGACTCTTCATCTTGGAGTCATGAGTTCAAGCTCCGTATTGGGTGTAGAGATCACACACACGCACACACACACACACCTTAAAAAAATAAAATTTTTAAAAATGTGTGGGTTTTTTTTTTTTTTTTAGTTCCTTTCGGTTGACGTGGGGTTGAGATTTTTCTTCTTGAGGTAGGCCCGTGTTATAAACTTGCCTCTTAGAACAGCTTTTACTACATTCTAAAGGTTTTGGATGGTTTCTTATTCTTAAGTTTTCCTCTCTAGATTAGTAAGGACTCAGAAGTAGGTTAAATTTACTTACTGTGTTTCTGTTGATTTGTTTTCCAACAGTTCGTTTTATATATTTCAGTGCAATGTTACTTGTTGTGGAAAATGTCATAATAGGATTCTTTTGTGAATTATAGCTTTTATCAGTGTAAAGTGGCATTCTTTGTACTGTACTATTTAATATTGTTTAATTCTGCTTTGATGGATATTGGCAAACCTGAATTTTTCTATTGACAGTTCGCTCTTAAACCTGTCCATTCTTTCCATTCCACCTTTGTTGAATTAAGGTTTTGTCTGATGCAAATACTTAGTTCTACTTCATTCTTTGAGTCTGTGAGTTGTTGTCTTTTACTAGAGAAATTGGAGCCATTTGTGCTGTCATAACTCATATATTTTTTCTAAATATCTGATATATTTTTATCATCTGTATTTAATGATTTGTATTTATTATTTCAGATTTTTCTGCCTTCCTATGTCCATTTCTTGTCAACCCAAGTGCCATGGTTGGCAACCTGGGACCTGTTTTTGTGGATGCCCAGACTAAGAGTACCTTTTACATTTTTAAGTGGTTGGGAAACAATACAAAATCAGGGAAAATATGTGGCAACAACTGTGTGTAGGACTCAGAAACCTTGTGATAGTTATGATCTGGTCCTTACAGAAGGAGTTGGCCAATTCTTCCTTTAATAAATAGGTATTTGTATTACAGCCTGCATTCAGTTTCACTGTTGTGAATATGTTTAGTTGTGTTAAAAATATATAGTTAATTTTAACTTTATGTAAAAGTTATTTCTAATTGCCTTCAGAGTACAAAGGATGTTCTTGTTTTTCTCCTGCAAAGGATTGGGCAGGTTGATATAGTTTTATATACAATCCCATCATCTTTATTCATGTCCTCACTTGCTGAGGGTGTAGCATGGAATTTTTGATCAACATTTACAATTTAATCATCATTATTTAAAATTATAGGTCTGCATATCTTTTTTTTTTTTTTTGAAGACCTAGTAACGATATATTGTTGGTAATGGTATTTACATCTGTTTTAAAACCATTCTGTGCTCATCCTGCTTTGGTGTTCTCTATCAGGCCTTTGAAAGTGTAAAAAAAAAAAATCCATTTTTCATTGTAAAAATTAACCCCTATTTTGTTAGACTACTTCTTTTAGTACTTCCCTGAGGACTTATTTGGCCGGTGGGGAGGGTGCGGTAAGTGGTGGTGGAGATATTTTGCAGGTATTCTGTGCATTTTTTCCACATTTGTTAAGTGTCTTTCTGCTTCTTAAGTACATGAATGGAGAGTATTGTTAACTCTGTACTTAAACAATTGGTAGCTTTTGCAGTCCAGTATTGTGGAGGAGAAGTCTGAGATTAGTTGTTTATTATAGGAATGCTTGCTATATAGAGCACTTGTTTGTCTCTTCTTTGTTACTGGAAATACTATGCAGGATGTTTAGGAAATTCTGTACAGCTTACTTTTTGCGTGTGATCTAATCTATTTCTTGGGAATTCACATTACATATCTTTTGTCTTTAAGATTTCTGATTTTCTTGTCATTTTGTGCCGAGAGCTCTCATTTGCACTGGCACTTGTAGTAATAGGCTTACCCAATATGCCAGAATTTCAGGGCTTTTTGAATTCTCTTGATGCACTTTCTACATTTATTATCACATTCAACATTAGTACTTCAACTAATAATAGGAAAGCATCAACACTGTGCGTTAGGTACAAGACACAGAAGTGGAGAGTTAATTTCTGCATCTATTGATTTTTTCAGTAAAACACCTATAATTGTTTCCTATTGGTGCGGTAACAAATTTTCACAGACTTGAAATAGCATAGGTTTATTATCTTATAGCTCTGGAGGTTGGAAGTCTAAAAGTGCCAGCGGGTTTGTGTTCCTTTTTTGGAGGCTCTTGTGGGAGAATCTGTTTCCTTGCCTTTTCAGGCACAGTGGCATCTCTGGGGCACCTGCATTACTTTTGTGGCCCGAAATCATGCAGGCCTCTGCGTTTGCCCTCCTGTCCCTTTCTCTATTCTTCCCTCTTTTACTTCTAAGAACCCTCATGATCACATGGACCTGCTGGATAATCCAGAGAACCTCCCAATGTCAAAATCCTTAACTTCCTTAAATCTACAAAGTCCCTTTTGCCCTGTGAGGTCACATGTTCAGAGATTCTGGGCATCTTTGGGATTTAGGCTTTTTAAATTTTTTTTTTTAAGATTTTATCTATTTATTTGACAGAGAGAAACATAGACAGAGGGAACACAGGCAGGGGGAGTGAGAGAGGGAGAAGCAGGCTTCCCGCCGAGCAGGGAGCCCGACGCGGGGCTCGATCCCGGGTCTCCAGGATCGTGACCTGAGCTGAAGGCAGTCACTTAACCAGCTGAGCCACCCAGGTGCCCCGGGATATAGGCTTTTTGGGGGATCATGATTCATTCATCACAGTACTCTCCCCCCGATGCATGCAGAACTCTGTGCATCCGTGCTCCCCTTCAGAAGGCAGTCGGGTTGGTCTCTCTTCCTGTCTCTGTCCCATCTGCACATCTTCGCTGACTTCTGTGGAGTCTGCTCTGTGGATGCCTGTTGGGATAACCCTTTATTCTATTCCAGGATGCCTGTTCTACTTCCTTCCAGCCAAATATAACTATAGCACTTCTTCTTAGAAATTTCTTATTTAGGAGTGCCTGGGTGGTATAGTTGGTTAAGGGTTGACTCTTGGGTTTGGCTCAGGTCATGCTTTCAGGTCGTGAAATGGAGTCCTACATCAGGCTCCATGTGCAGCATGGTGTCTGCTTGAGATGCCTTCTCTTCCTCTCCTTCTGTCCCTCCCCCTGCTTGTGCATTCTCTCTCTCTCTCTCTCTCTCTCTCTCTCTCTAATCATTAAATAAGTCTTTGAAAAGGGGTGCTTGGGTGGCTCAGTTGGCTAAGCAACTGCCTTCAGCTCAGGTCATGATCCTGGAGACCTGGGAACGAGTCCCACATCGGGTTCCCTGCTCGGCGGGAAGCCTGCCTCTCCCTCTCTCACTTCCCCTGCTTGTGTTCCCTCTCTAGCTGTGTTTCTCTCTGCCAAATAAATAAATAAAATCTTAAAAAAAATAAGTCTTTGAAAAAAATTAAAGGAAGAAACTTATTTATTTTCCCTTCCAGCCAGTGCCATATTATAACCAGTAACTAAAATATCCAGCATTTTTTTTAAAAGATTGATTTGTTTATTAGAGTGGGAGGGTGTGTGAGCAAGTGTGGGCTGGGGGTGGGTAGTGGACTAGGCAGAGGGAGATGGAGAGAGAGGTCTCTTGCAGACTCCCCTGACATGGAACCTGGTGTGGGTCTCCATCTTATGACCCTGAGACCATAGCCTGAGCTGAAATCAGGAGCTGATGCTCAACCGACTGAGCCACCCAGGTGTACCTCAAGAATTTCTAAGTAAGGATACTACAATGTGTGGAGATTTGCTTTTAATGGGGAATAAAATGAGGTTTTATGTTTCAGGAGGACCAGCAACACAGTGACAATCTTTATTGCCCTCTTCTGTTCTTTATTTCTGGCAAGTTCATTCTACATACCATTGCTTCAGTACTCAACAGCATCATTTTTGCTTCTGATGGCTATTAAATGCATTAACATTATCTTACCAATGATTGAATTTTAAAATTTTTATTTTAATTATCTATCTTTAATGTTTTGTAGCCTTTAAACTAAATCCCTTTTTAAAAATCTTTTGAGATCATTTTTTAAAATTTCTTTTTTTTTTCAAAGAAACCAGGTTTCTTGAATTTATGGAGTACACAAAGGGAGATAGTATGAAACTTAATGACATTTCACGCAATGAATTATTTTAGAAAAGTATATTTTCCCTGAATACTTTATTCTGTCTTGTTTAATTTATAAAACATCTACCTAGGCTCTATATTGGTTGTATTTTTCTTTTGTAGTCTTTTTATAAATGGGGACACTTTTACATGTCCTGGTGTGTTCTCCAGAAATAGGGAAATGAAATTACTTGGGGTGCTGTTTGTTCTCAGATAGTTTTTGAAATATTGTATTACCCTAGCAGCCACAGTCACAGGAAGACATCAACAGAAAGTAGGAATAGTAAGAGTTCAGGAGGTAGAGATTATATCATATTATTACCATTTATCAATGCATATTGATTTTTCAGGCAAATATTGGGCTCTATTAAGGGAGCAAAAGCAGAGTTGCATCTGTGAAGGAATGATTCTCAGGAGGAGGTTGTCAAGTTAGCATCCAAAGGAAGACAGAGCCTGCATGGCGGTGATGGGTTGGGTGACCCTTCATCCCAGTATGCTGTGGACAGTCCTGGCGTGTGTCTGGTGTTCCCCAGTATAATTGTGAACAGCAGTTCTTTTCTTGGTCAGAAGTGCCCTGGCAGAGAGGACAAATTCCATATTCACCTTAGTAATGAGGGTCGGGAGAGATGCAGGGAGCAAGGCAATATTGAAGGAAGTCTTCTAGACAGGCCATCAGAATGGTTGGCAAGGACAACTCCCCTTTTCGGCATCAATTCCTTATCTGCAGGGGAGGTTTTGGGTCTGTTATTCTTTGGTTTTATTCTGGGCTTGCCTATATGCTAACAACACACATTTTGGGGTGAAACGCCCCCAAAGGGTGCTGTGTAATTTGCCAGGGAGACCCAGCCTATATGTAGTACAGCTCATTCTTCTAACTTTTCCTGGCCCCCCTTGCTTGACTGATTACAGTAAATGAGGTGTCATTTAAGAGCAGCTGATGTGGAGATAGCAAGTATTGGGTCTCAAGTACAAAATATTAATTGACAAAAAAAAGTAATTAATGAAAACCTAATTAAAGCAGACATCCTGAGCAGGGCATTCCTGGAATCCTGGGACAGTCTCAATTACCAGCTTTCCTCTGAGCTTATAATATGTAATTGAGAGGTATTAGGTTCTAATGGATGAGATTAATACAAAAATTAATTAATGAAAACGGAAATTAAATGTGAGTTTGTTAAAAATTTCCAGAGGTGGGCACATTATGCCAGAGCAGCAGGTGCTCAAAGATTTATTAATGAAAGTCTTTGCCAGTGACAAAGTCTCGCGAGCATAACAGACACGGGAGGCCCCTTTTCTATGCTCAGCCTAACCCTGTGTCGTTTGTCTCCATTAAATAGCATCAGAAGTCAGCTAGGGCTGCGAGAACCAAGGGGAAGCCTTAATGTGGAAGAATCAGAAGGTGTTCATTATGCTCAAGGAGAGGCGGTGCGTTCTGGGCTCCGCCTCTTGTGGCTTCACTCACAGGGAAAAGGGCGAACAGTCTTTCAGCCACTCAGAAAGAAATTTAAGGATAACGAAGCGATGTAAAATAGGATATTCAAAGCAAATTTACTTTTCCTACAACTGCATGAAAAATTAACTTTCCTTCCCATCCAGGAGAGCTGTTTTTGTAAATGTTTAGGAGCAAGCGATGCTGGCAAGGGTCCCTAATGACGTTTGCTCAGCGTGCACGCGGTCTCCCCCGTGCTCCCGGGCGGGCGCTCAACTTGACCTTCAGCGTGATTCATCATTCTGTTCTATTGATCTGTAGTTAATCACTTCTGGGTTTCGATTTTTCCGCCTTGAAATGAATCGAGGAGTTGAGGTGTGCCCAGGGCAGTTTGTGACGTGGCTCGGGGTGTTCCTACAATTCACTGCACACCAAAGTCACTCGGGGAGCTTGTTAAAAACAGCCAGATTCTGTGGTTCCATTTCCCTCTGAGGCTGTTGCTCTAGCTCTCTGGGCTGTGGCCGGGGAATCTGCATTTTCAGTGAGTGGTTTCGATTCAGCTGCCTTGGACAGTGGGACCTTGGCGTCGAATGCTTTTTGCCGCTGAATGACGGAGCCCTGACTTGTAATGCAAAGATGCAGTGCTGGGGACCGAATATTTGTGTCCTCCCCAGATAGGTTAAATCTGAATGTCCAGAGTGATGGTGTTTGGGACGAGATGTGGTCACCCTTCATGAAGCGGTTAGTGCCCTTAAGAAGAGCCTTGTGTGGTTACAGTGAAAAGTCTGATGTCTAGAAAGCGGATTCTCAGCAGATAGGGCATCTTTGGTTCTTTGTTCGGGAACTTCCTGGCATCTGGAACTATGGGGAAGAGATTTCTGCTATTAAGTCACCTAGTCAGTGGCCTTCTGTTGGGGCTGCCTGAACTGTCTAAGGCAGAGGGGAGTTGGTTTATGTGCTCCCCACCTTCTTCTGATCTTTTCTCCCCTGTAGCCCTAACTTCTGGCTCTGTGTGTAGGCCCACCCATACCTGCAGTCACCTTAGCTCCTAAGAACACTGAGTCTTACCCTCCACATAGGGAGAGAGCTTGGCTTTGCTGGGAACTGCAGCATCTTTGGTACCTAGATTGGAGCAAAAAGGACTTGGGTCAAGGGGAGGTGGGATCTGCCTTTTCTATGGGCTGCCTGGAGGAACATGGGTTGTGTGACCTATATGTGCAGGAGTGGGGACTCTGTGTGCGATGCACTTGAACCAGATTGCCGGGATAGAGGGCAGCAGGTAAATTCCTTTTCCTTCCCCTCCTGGAAGGCAGGTTCACACAGCTGTGCCCAGGCACCTGGCTTGCTTGCAAGGCTGTGGCCAGCTGGAGAATGCACTGTGCTCCTGTGGAGGGGTTTTCTCCTTTCCCCCAGCTCTGCCCCAGCACGGCCCCTCACACTCCGTCTTGGCAGGAATGCTTTGTTTGGCCTCAGCCTTTATTCCCAGGCTGTGACTGAAGTTCGCTGAGTGGGATTCCTTAGCAGGTCAGGTAATCTTAAGTAATCTTCATCTTGTAAATGGGTACAACAATATTAGTACTGTCCTCCTGGGGACTTTTTAAAGCTCAGTAATGCTTACTTTATAGTTTAATTTGGTACGTACAATACAAAGACTTTTGGTTATGTAATATAGAACATCAAGTAGAATGTCAGTTATATTTACCTTTAATATAAGCCTTAATTATAATTAGCAGTAAAATTATACATTTAAAACATACTTATCAATACAAATTTTAAATTTATCATTTAAATATAAATATCATACTAATTACAGCTATGCCTTTTAAGTTATGACCGTTTGGGCTCATTTTATGTAGGCACCAGATACAGAGTTAGGGTGAACCACAACCCGTATTCTAGAAGTGTGTTTTCTGGAATGTGTTCTACAGCCTGTCAGAAGATGCTGCTTGTAGGGCACCCGGGTGGCTCAGTCGGTTAAGCCTTTGACTCTTGATCTTGACTCAGGTCATGATCGCAGGGTCATAAGATGGAACCCCCATTAGGTTTTGCTCATCAGGGAGTCTGCTTGAGATTCTCTCTCCCTCTCAACCCCTCCCACTGGGGTTCTCTCTGTCTCTCTCTCTAAAATAAATAAATTTAAACAAAAAGCTACTTGAAAAAAATAGCAGCCATAAAAAGAACTGAACAGACCTAGAAAAGCAACTGTGGGAGAATCTAGGATCGTAGGCTTTTTTTTTTTTTTTTTAAGATTTTATTTATTTATTTGACAGAGAGAAACACAGCTAGAGAGGGAACACAAGCAGGGGGAGTAGAGAGGGAGAAGCAGGCTCCTTGCTGAGCAAGGAGCCTGATGTGGGGCTCGATCCTGGGACTCTGGAATCATGACCTGAGTTGAAGACAGATGCTTAATGACTGAGCCACCCAGGTGCCCCAGGATCATAGGCTTTTGAGACAGGTCTTTTCAGGGTCTCTGAATTGGCTTGTTTGCTGCTGTGCAACTTTACTAATTGACTATTAACCTTGAGTAACCAGGTTCCTTCTTGGCTCTGTGCCTCCTCAGCTTATGCTGTGGGTGAACAGTGGTCATATACCTATGCATGTCGAGTGGTGTCTGGTACACGGTAGAAGCTCAGTCCATGGTAAGGATGATGACCCATCTAATTTTTACTCAGAGGACAGTGAGGGTTGTGATTGCGGAGAGGGGAGGGTGGGCAGGGTTTCTGGGACTCCTTCTGCCCACAGAAAATGAGCTCTTGCGTGTGTCCTCCCTCCTTCCCCTCTCCTATCCCCTGTCCCTTGGAATCCCATCTCCTCCTCTCCTTCTCCATCTTCTTCTCCAATACTGTGACTACAACTTCACGGACAAAGGGGGGCGAGAAAGCAGTGGCTAGCTGGCATCACTGAAGCCTTCGCATGTTGCCCAGCTCAGGCCAGGTGTGAGGGTGATGTGACATCATACCTCCATAGAGTTTCTTCTGTCTCCTTCTGTAGCAGGAAGTCTCTTTTGCCTCCTTCCTTCCTCCTCTCCCCACACATCCCTTCTTTAAAGAAGGTGACACACGATAAAGGAGGCACATGTGCATGGACCGTGTGCCTTCTGAAGGCGTAGATACCATGTGGCTCTCACTTTCCTGGGGCTCACAGGGTGGTAGAAGTGTTCGATGGGCACTTGCTACCAGATCATCCTTTAACAGGAGGAGATGCAGAAATGAAGATGGCATGCTTGGATGCATGCTCCCATCCCCCACCCGTGGAGGGAGGGCCAGCCCAACAATGCTCCCCCGTGCCTGCCTTCATGTTCTCACCAGACTCCATTCTACATCCCCATAGTTTGCTCCAGGGAAGCCTGTATGGACCAGAGAGAATGAAACCTGGTCTCCTTGAAGGCTCGGTTTCTCCTGGGAGAGCAGTACCTTGGAATCTGTGTTGCACATCAGCCTCTTGGGAGTTGAGTCTACTGAGTTAGTCCCCCTGAGGCCAGTCAAGTCTGGTAGGCTTCCGTGCAGAGTGTGCAGTGCTGGGGGTCTCACTGTACCATGGGGTAGCCGTTCTACTCTCTGGGAGAGGTCTTGGAGGGCCCCCTGCCCACCCTGTGCTCTCTCTCTGGCCTGTTATCGTTAGTGTGACCCAGCCATTCATTCAGGGCAGTGGTTCTCAACAGGGGGCTGTTTTGTCTCCCAGGAGACATTGGACAATGTTTGGAGATCCATTTGGTTATTACAAC
The DNA here is from genome assembly GCA_004023965.1 of Spilogale gracilis. Classification (NCBI taxonomy): domain Eukaryota; kingdom Metazoa; phylum Chordata; class Mammalia; order Carnivora; family Mephitidae; genus Spilogale; species Spilogale gracilis. Next base: position 150,637 of record PITA01000284.1, on the reverse strand, counting down.
CAAGAGAGGTACTAAGAGGATCGAGTGGGTGGGTAGATGACAGGCAGGGCACTCCACATCACACAAAGCTCAAGTTTCTACAAAAAAGAATTATCTACTCTGAAATGATGATGATGCCAGGATTGAGGAACCCTGGTCTAGATGGGCTCTGTCTTCTGGGGTCTGTCCTGGGGGGATAGTACGGAGTCATCGAAGGGATTTCTGTTGCCTCCACATAAGCCAGAAGATTTGGCTTCTCCACTGTCTGGCAGCCTCAAACTGATGACCGTCTGATTCCAGGCCTGGAGTCTGTTTTAGGATTGTGGTAGACGCTATCTTCCAGTCTGTAATTGCAGGTAGAGGTGAGAAACCACTCCTCCTAAAGGGCAGAGGCCCTTCACATCGTCCTGCAAACAAGCAAGCTGTGGGTTAAGTGCTGCCTCACCGACAATTCTGTGTGGCCTGATCTGCTGGGCGAGGGTTGGTGGTGCGTGTCACGGCAAGGGCATGTGGAGTCCGTTAGACCTGCTTTCAAATCCAGGCCTCACCTCTTACTGGGCTGTGTGACCTTGGGTAAGTTTCTTAACCTCTCTGAACCTTAGTCTTCATGGATTGGTCATGCCTGCCTCACTGTGTGATTGCTAGCTGAGCGCTTAGCAGTGGTGGAGGGGACAGCTCTGTCTACCCCTTTCTACCTTCGTGCCGCCTTGCTCATCTGCTGACTCCCAACTGAGGGAACTGCTGTTAGGTTTGGATTTGATTTGTTTTCTTCCATCTTCAGACTTTTAGTTGGGCTTGGTCCAGTTTTCTTTTTAGGTTCTACAGAGGACAGGGTGGTATTAACAAGGGGAAAATTGGAGGAGAAGGGACCCATTACAGTCACAAGTGGAAGGGCATCAAAGTGTCTGCAAAGGTGCATTTAATTTATCCAGCCCAAGATTTTTTAAAAGTACTTATTTAAAAAAACAAACCCATTCTCTCCTTAGGTGCTGTAGTGAGTGCTCTTCTATCCATTTTGCAGATTAGAAGGGAGAGCCTCGTAGAGGTTCATTGTCTACCCAAGATCACACAGCAAGGTGTTGGCAGATCTGTGTCCATACCCCTTTTTCTATAACCCACCCTCAGGGGAGTCCTGTGGACCAAGTGGAATGGCACCCTAAACCAGGGCAGCTGAGGTGTGCTTGTGGATTTATGAAAACAAGAAGTTTCTTGAGCAGGACATACGTGATCTTATTTGTGCTGCCTCCTGATCCCGGATCCTTGGGTGTTCTGGTTGGGTGAATGCCCCAGGTGGGGTGGGTGGGACCCAGGCTCCTGCAAAGGTTTCCCTGGTCAAGGAGGGCGGCGGCGATGTGTGCACTCAGCTGTGTGTGAAGCGGGCTTGTGGCAGGCGACTGGCTGAAGTCGGGCGGGGGGAGGGGTAGGCTGGCCCCTGAGTGGTCACGGCCCCGCCCGGCCATGTCTCTGAGTCCTTCCTCTGGATCTTCTGTCTCCTCTTTCACCCCGACAGCTTCCAGCAGGGGAAGTGGGGGTGAGAACCAGAGGTCTGGGGGTCTTTCCCTGAAATGGAGGGTTTTGGTCTTAAAAACCTTTTCGTGGCCAGGCCCTGTGTCTGGCTCTTTGACATACTTCATCTCACTGACCCCTGATAGCAACCTGGGGAGCTGGTGTGGGTGTTTGCCATCTGCCACTGAGGAGATGAGGCTCACACGACCTGTGAGGAGGGTGAGCTGAGAGTGAGACTCTCAGTCGTCATGGCCGGCTGATGGCTCCTGCCCTGCTCCTGCTGCCCTGTGTGCACCGCTGTTGTCCTAGGCCAAGGCCCCATCAGTTGTCCCCTGCAGCAGGGGGACAGACTGCAGTGCTTTCCCCAAAGTCACTCTTGCTTCCTCCATCCGCTTCTGTTCCAAAGATACTGAAATGTTACCTTCTGGATGGTCCCGACTCTACCTCAGTTCACCACTCCCACATCCCTAGCGCTTCACATCATGCTGGCACATGGTAGGTGCTCAGAAATGTTGTGTGTGGATACATGGATGGAGGATTAGGTTGGCATTTTAGAAGAATTATTCTGGTGGATGTGATCAGCCCATCCATCCATCCATCACCCATCTACCTATCCATCTACTCATTCATCCATCCCTCCCTCCCTCTCTCATTTCCTCATTCATCCGTGTCCTTATTCCTGCTTATCCAATCAATCATGCATCAGAGGAGGAAAAAGGGCAAAACACATTTAGTGCTATGAGGTCAGACTCAAATAGGTATTATTAAAGGCCTTTTTGACGAAGAAAACATCATATTCTTTAAGAGTGGAACAAGATAAAAAGCAGGCACTTTTCATGAATTAACGTGTCTCAAAATTCAGACCTTCATCTAAAATATTAAAATACAACCTGTGACTTTTCTAATTTTGCCCGTAGATGATCAAGAGATAGCATGAGTAATTCAAATACAAGGTAAGTTCTAATTCCTTGCCTGCTAGAAAGCCACTGCACTTGGCGGGGCAGAAAAGAGATTGCAGACATATTAATATTTAAGAGCTTGGAGACTGGCTAAACTAAGGTACAGGCTTGTAAAACAAGTACCTGATTACAGAGCAGATTTTTATAATGTCCAGTTGAGGGGCCATCGATCCTCCCCTGGAGGGACCCCGGCCACCCTCCCGGGTGCTGCCCAGAGCACCAGTGATCCCAGCTCTGCCTCCGAGGTTGGGGTTTGGAGCTTCTGGAGCCCCAAGGGGGTGCTGGGGATTCCACGCTCTTCCACAGACTTCTGCCTGTGGTCATAGTTAACAAAGGCAGCTAGCTAGGCAAGGAGGGATGAGATTCCCAGTGCAGGAGCCTCATAAATATGAGATGAGACAGCTCGGATGGAAATGAAAGCTGAGATGCTCAAAAATAAAGCGTGAAAGAGTCCTGGCCCCGTATAAGAACAGGATTGATCTCTGTACGCTGACAGAATGTACGATTTCCCTTCACTTTACTACGGTGCTTCTGTTTCTATAGAAACCACCAATTTTATAGACAGATCGGCTCTCCGAGAAGGCGCGGGGAGTTTAGTTTGAAGCCAAGTGCCGTCAGGGCACCGGCACTCCCAACCCCAGGGAGGGCGCTGTCTTCCTTGCCAGCTAACTAGCTCTCCTGGGGACGGTTAATGATTACCAGGCTTGGAACCTGTCACAATTATTATAATAACACTTGCAGTGCTTCCTCCTTCCATGGAGCCCCCGAAGACACGGCTAGTTGTAGGGCCCTCGGAGCGCCCTCGCAGAGGGCAGTGGTGTGTGGCTCTTCTTTCTTCCATTCATTTGTTCATCAGATACGTACTGATATCTTAGCACCAGATGCTGTACTGAGCTCCGGAGGAGTCCGTGCTGCAGGGAGACAGACAGGCAAATCGATAACTTCATTTCAGTTCTACGAGGGAGGTTTTTCTGGTCAGGGCTCCGAGAGAGAGAGAGAGAGACATGTCCGGTGTTCACTGGACTCCAGGGATGGTGAGCAAGCTCCGAGTGCCTCAGTTACATTTGCTGCATCACAAGCCACCCCTCAACCCAGGAGTGTCAGCGACCAACTGTTGTATCTAGAGACACGTGATCCTGTGGGTCGGGAACTCAGGGCATGATGGAAAGTTTTGGATCTGCTCTATGACATTTGGGGCCTCAGCTGTAGTGGGTCCCCTATGACAGATGGCAGGCATGGCCCAGATGCCTTCATGTATTTTGAAGGTCGGTTCCTTATGTGCCACAGCTGGGACTGCCGTGCCCAAGTGTGGCTCCTCCACCCACGTGGCTAGTACCAGGCTGGGATGGCCACAGCAGCTGGGGCCTCATTGGTGTCACGCTCTCTGCCCACTAGCTTGGGCTCCCCCTTACACCATGGCCTTCTCAGGAGAGTCGTCCACGGCCGTGGATGCTGCGAGGCTTTCTGTGACCTCAGGATTTCCAGAGCATCTTTATCGTCTGATTCTGTTGGGAAAACAAACCACTAAGGCTAGAGCAGGTTTAAGGGGAGGGAGGAATAGGCTCTTCCTTCGCCTCCCCCACCTTGTGGATTAACTGTAGCCATCTCCACGGGGCAGTAGACAACCTAAACTGGCAGAGGCAAAAAGGAAATTGAATCATTTAACTGAAAACTCCTGTCGGGGGTTAGGTAAGCCTAGCTGGGCCCCAGGTTTCATATGATGTCATCAGTTCCTGGTCTCTCTGTCATCTTCTTTCTTGGCTTCTTTGGGAACTGATGCAACTCGAAGATGCAGGTTCCCCTTAGGCAGTCAAAGATGGCCACAGCTCGGAGTTCTAAGCTCAGTGGAGAAGGGAGAGAACTGGCCATTACCACCTGGGCAAAGCCTGGCCCAGATTTGCATTGGCTTGTGTGGGTCCTGTGAGCATCTCTGAACCAGTCACTCTGGCCAGAGGCATGTGGGGTTCTGATTGGTCAACCCTGAGTATGTGCCCACATCTGGGCAGGCTGGGGTGGGGAGGGGCAGCTTTCTAGAAGATGACCCAGAAGTTCTTAAGGACAGTGATGAATAGCAGAAAGTACTGCCCTGTCTAGGTGGTAAATTAAGGCAAGGGAATGAATGAGATGGTCTAGAAATGGTGTGTGGTTGACTGAGAAGGGGGCCCAGGGTGGGGTACTGATGAGCATCTAATGCATGGGCTAAGAAAGTATACACCGTAAAAGAAGACAGAGATGAAGAGATGGGGAGGTGGGAGGAAAACCAGCAGTTTGTGGCTTTCTGGAAACCAAGAAAAGCCTTTTAAGAGAGAAGGAGTGGTCAACGTTAGCAATGCCTTGCAAAAGTCAAGTGAGATTCATTCATTGAACAAATATATACTGAGCACCTGCTGGATACCAGGCACTGTTCTAGCACTGGGGAAACAAAAGCAGACAACACAGATGAAAGTCCCTGCCCTCAGGGACCTTGCATTCTAGATAAGCATGAAGGGTGGCCATTAGATCCAGCAGCCTGGGAACACTAGGTGACCTTGGTGAGAACAGTTTCAGTACAGTGCTGGGGCTGGAGAGCCAGTGGAAGGGAAATGAGAACAATCCTTAAAAGGAGTTTGGTTGTCAAAGGGAGGAGAGAAAAGGATCAAGGGCTGGACTAGAAGAGACATTTTCAGTTCGGTTTTGTAACATGGGGGTTGGGCTCTCCCTCTCTGTGCATATTCTGGTTAATCTTCTGTTGTGATACTGTGTGTGGTCTGCTTCTCCTGAGAAGACTTTCCTACTTGTCCACTTGTCTGAAGGTAGGTCCTTCAAGAGAGAGGTCCCTCTAGGATTGTTTCTGCCAAAGGGAAATGGCCAGGGAACTCCTGACATCCAGAGAGGACAGGAAGGGACTCCCATCACAGCCCCTTTTAGGGCGTCTGCTGTGGGGGCTGAGGTGGGACTGGGCAGCAGTCACAGGGTGCAAGGAGGATGCTTCTAACCTCCTTCCAGCTCTCCATCCTAAGCAAACAAACAAAAGTAATCCAAACTCCCTGTGTGTCTGCATTCTTGGTTTGAAATTCCTCCTTCTCCCCCCAAGGTTCCAGCTGCTTGTGAATGGTGAACCGGGGAGACCTCAGGTAATGTTGGGTGGAGGCTGGGCTGATGTGGATAATTGGACCCTGGATAATTTAGAGTTGATTGTAATTAACCTGATTTTGGAGGCGCAGTACAAGATCCTATACCTGCAGTTCTCAGGCAGCCTGGTGAGAAAGCACTTTGTAGTTGCTCTGTCACACCTGACTTTGACATCAGTGGTTCGCTGCCACGGTCCATTTTGCCCCTTGCGTGACATTTGGCCAAGTCTAGAGATGTTTTTGGCTGTCCCTACCAGGGAGGGGCGCCAGCCGTGTCTAGTGGGCAGAGGCCAGGATGCCCCTCAGCATCTTTGAATGCACAGGGCCACTCCCCCCCGTCCCCCCCAGCACGCAAAATACAGGCTCAGAATGTCTGCAGTGCCAAAGGCAGGGAAGGCCTGCTGTTTTTGTAACAGAGGGGAGTGGCCATGATGGTGAGTGAGAAAGGAAGGAACACTTGGGACAAGAACTATACAAGTGCATACCGAAAATGATTCTGACACTTCAGCTAGAAGGTAATGGATATTCAGTACTGGGACTGATTTTTTTTTTTTAAGAGAATTCAAAAGTTGCATTTATATTCACAACTCAGGGTCCTTGTCTAAGGAACTGATAACATTCTGACGCATTCTCTGCTGATGCCACAGTGGGGTCAGACCACGGTCTATTGCCCTCACAGCTAAAATACTGTTTTCGAAACTCGCTGGGTTGCTTTGTTCTTGAGCTTGCCTGGTTTTGTTTTCTTCTGCAAAAGCATATGAGCCTTCAGTACTGATGTGTAGGACCTCCTAGGGCAGGGTGGGACCCTGGGGTCTCTAATAGGCCCGGCCCAGACACCGAATGTGGCACTCCCCTGGGTAAGGCATTGGGAGGGCATGTAATTTCCTCCGAGGGGCTCCTGCAGTTGGCAAAAGTTTTCACATGAGTAGAATTCTGATTCTTCCACTTCTTAGTGGGCCTGGGTAGACGGAGGGATGACCGGTCGTCAGTTGCACATTCTCTGTTTATGCCTCTCACCCAAGACTTTGGTGTCCCTCACTGGCAAGTAGTCAAAACCCCGACAACCCTACTGATTCATGCTAAGACATGCGTGAGCCTCTGGGGCATTATGCTGAGTGAAAGCCAGACACAGTGGTCATGTCGGTTCCCTTTATGTGAAATGTCTGGATGGGCAAATCCCTAGAGACAGAAGACACATGAGTGGTTAGCCCCGTGGAAGGGGGAATGGGGAGTGCCTGCTTCATGAGGGGTCTTCTTGGGAAATAACATGTTTTGGAACTCCATACAGGTGATGGTTGTATAATATTGTGAGGGAACTAAAAAAGGCTAGTCAGTTATATGCTTTGAATGATGGCTTTCGTGAGATGAATTTCACCTCAAAAAAAAAAATAACTTTTTACGGACAGAGAAGCTGAGCTGGCCCATCTGCAGACCCCAGATTCCTGGGCCCGCCCCCTGCTGCAGCGCCCACCCGGGTGGGCACCAAGGGAGAGAGGGTCTCCTTGAGGGGAGCCCCCCCCCACCCCGCCGGAAGCCCTGAAAGCAGGGGCCTGGCCCTGTTGGACACTGGCGGCAGGGAGCGGCAGCGGTGGGTGGGGGGTGGGATTTGTCTCTCTTGTCTTCCTCTGGAAGTGAGAAATGAAGCTTGCATCTGCTTCACGGCAGATTAGTCCCGGGAGAGGTAGCAGACGCTCTGGCAGACACGTTTAAATCCTCCTCAGTAGCCGGCTTCCTGCAGGATATAAAGCAGAGCTGGGGAGGGAGAGGAGGGAGCCTTGTGCCAGCGGCCACCGCGGCGGGTAGAGCAGGTGGCTGGTGAGCTGTGCCCCTGGCCTTGACCCCTGAGTGGCCTAGCAGCTGCAGGGGTGCAGAAAACAGCCCTTTCCTCTTACCACAGCCCCCTGGTGCTTTGCCTTGCGGTGTGTGCTGCTTATATGGGGTCCCAGACCTGAGATACACTATCCGGGAGGGATGGAGAGTGGGGACAAAATCAGGCAGCTGTTATTTGTTAGCTGTGTGAGCTCAGATGAATGCTTTCACCAGTCTGTGTTCCAGTTTCCTCATCTACAGAATGGTGATGGTGCTGCCTGTCCCCCCCCGGGAACCTGGGAAGCTTAGCTGAGCAGATAGAGATATGTGACCTTCTATTTGCATCGAATGTGTATATCCTATACATGTATAAATATGTGGAACAGTGTGTTTATAGTATATGGTAGATATAAATACATTTATATACAGTGTAAGTACTACATCTGATGTATACTATATATGTCATATGACATATACACAGGTCCTTCACAATGTCTGGCTCACCAATGATGCTGGCAAATACTGGTTTCATCTATGAAATGGTGAAGTGGATTCATCCCTTCATTCGCTCAGGGAGTTGAGCTCCCCCTGTGTGCCAGGCACAGGGACTAAACAGTGCCTAAGATGAACGCTTTCGCTGCCTTGACGAAGCTTCTGTGCCAGTGGAGAGAGAAAACAAGATGTCCGTGGGAGGAGTTTTTACAAAAGTAAATTGTAGTAATGCTATGACTGAAAATAAGCAAGTGCTTAAGGTAGAACACAGCCAGGTGTGGCCTGTGTAGGTGGTGGTTGGGAAAGGCTTCTCTGATGACGTGCTGTTTGTACTGGGAACCAGCAGAAGCAGAGTAGGGAGCTTTCCAGGGGTGGGGGGCATACAGTAGGTGTGAGCCCTCTGCCTGTTGGAGGAACTGAAAAGAGACCCGTGAGTCTGGGGCATGGCGAGTGAGGAGTGAGGCTCCAGAGAAGGTTGGAGGAGAAGGGGAGTGGCCCCCAAAGAGAGCCTGGGGGGCTATTTACAGCAATGTGGATTCTACTGGGAGTTGGAGAACAAGATGGTGCAGTGCCATGGGGGGAGCAGAGTTCTGTTTTAGGAGGTCACATGGCTGTCCTAAGAGAATGGTGTGCAGAGCTCACGAGTGCTCTTGGAAGAGCAGCTTAGGGGTTCTTGCGTCCATCTGTTTGAGGACCTCTGCGCTTGCTTCTCTTGTCTGCTTGGCAAGATAAAAATTCCAGCTGAGGCTCTTTTGGGTCCCCCAGCACAAAGATCCTAGACGGACATCTTCTCTGCTCTCATGGTTCTTAGAGGTCCCCGTGACACAGTGGCAGGCCAATGTACAGAGCAATGTGGACGGTATTAGTAGCTCCTTATTTTGACTGCTGTTTTCATCCATGAGTTCACCCTACTGAAGGAAGTTCTGCTTGGGATCAGTCTCTCCTGGAACAGAGGGAGCTTAGGTGATTTCAAGGAGGTTTACTATGGGGAGCTATACACTGAAAGAGAATAATCAGTTGGCTTCGTGTTCTTTGTGCAAGAAGAAGGCAATGTAGGGATGCCATAGGAGGGAAAGTGAAAGATTCTGGTCCTCCAGTGGTTGGGTTTCCCTTTTCCTCTGATTTGCGTTATTCAGACAACTGAAGCCACTTGTCAATAGGGGTGCCCTAGGAGAGACTTGCTGTCCTGTGCCCGGTGTCTCGGAGAGGAAATATGAGTTGCTAGGTCTTCAGTAGGTAGCCCTTCTCATGAGGCCAGGCTTCCCTAGGCTCACACAGCTCCAGGCACTGGGGAAACGTTTCTAACCTGAAGGCTGTGCAGGTCTGGCCACGCACAAATCCCTAAAGGGCTGGCTTGGGGCGAGTGGAATCTGTTCCAGTGACTGGTGAGCTCTGATCTGACTGCTCGGGGCTGATAGCCACGGGCTATCTGGGGACTTTTTGGAACACTGACTACACTGTGACATTTTCCTAACTGCAGGCTGTTGGACAGCTGGGCACCTGAGCTTCTGCCTCTGTGTTCTTGGAATGGGAATCTGGGCTGAGCTGTGAAGTGCTGTTGAAAGATCTCTTTTACCCCCTCAAGTCCCGTCTGGGTTTTGTTGTGAATTAAATGGATGCTTGAAATTCATGCCACGGAAAAATGTCAAGTGACAACAAGTCATGAGCCCCTCCTCGTGAAGAGTGGAAATGCTAAATATTAAAATCTGTAGGTGTCAAAGCCCTGTTGCAGAGTTTAATATGCGATTAATGTAGGTCTTTCTCCTTTCAGCAAGCATTTATGGACCCCTGGCTGAGGTAGGAAAGTAATAACAGACACTTAATGAGCACCTCGTCTATGCCAGTGAGTCGCAGACTCTTCTGTGCATATTATCTCTTGTAATTCTCCGACACCTTCACGAGGATGCTGCTGTCAGTCTCCTTTTTGGGGATAAAATCACTGAGACTTAAGGGGGTTGGCCACTTGCTGAAGGTCCTTTAGCTACAGCTAGTGGGGTTACTGAGTATTAGGGACAGGAGAGAGAACAGGACAAGGTTACCACTCGCCTTTCATCCTTTGAGTATCACAGAGAGGCCGATTTCAGGCAAATGCTTAGACAGGTCTAAGAATGAGAAAGAGCGTGAAAGCAGAGTCCAAGGGAGAGTTGTGGTAGGGTGCCCACTTGTTCTGTTGCTGGATGGGATCAGTCAGGGAAGGCTTCTCCAGGGCTAAATCTTGTAAGCCTTAGTACATACCCTGTCTAGAAATACTGTGCTTGGGCTCATACATGCTCTTCTTAGGGAGCTGTGACTGGGATGGATGGAGAGGTTACCTGTCTTTGCTGTCATTTGCTGAGTGGTCACATTACTCTCTTGTGCCTCCTGGGCCAGCGTGGACATATCCTACCCGTTTCTGTTTACAGGATGTCATGGAGCTGGGCATTTGCATGTGTTCCAGCCTACTTTTGTCCTCTCGTCTCCATACATTGACTTCTCGGACAGTGGCTCCCATGAGTGGCCTGTGTTTCACTGTACCCATGGTCTCAGTGTTTCTGCAGCCTGAATGTTCTTCCTCGCGGGCTTGACCCCTTGCTTCTGCACCCATTCCTTGGAGACTATTGTCTTTTGCAGTTTTGGGTGGGAAGGATGGCTTCTCAATTGCACTGTGATAAAGAAGGGTTGCTTTGGTGTGGCCTCTTCTCGGGCATCCCCTGAATTGTGCCTTTTAGTATTCCAACCACAGGGGTGCTGTGGAAGATAGTGCTGTTGGAGTGTGTCGTCATGCCCATCATGCTCATTGAGCCTCCTCTTCATGATAGCCACGTGGCCTTTTCCGACTCCAGCATAATTTTCCACTCGGAGGAGCATTATTGCCAACAGTTCCCTCTCTAAGCTCAAAGAGTTCATAGCCAAGCAGGGCATAGGAGAGTAGCCTGTGAGGTTTAAATCTTTTCCTGCTGTCCTCAGGAGTGACATCTTAACAGCGTGTTTCATGAAGACTTGGAGGGACTGGAGAGTTACAAACATGAAGCGTGGAGACTAGTTAAGAAGTCACAGCAGTCAACTAGGTATTGAAGTGACTCTGAGCCTCTGTTGCTCATTGGTAGGCCTTAAGTATTAAGTATTAAGTACTAAGTATTAAGTACTATCCCCGAGGAAGATGATATTTGGGGTTAAGTCACCTTGTTATATATTAAGGTCTTGGCATCATGGCTGGTACACAGTAGACAATAAATGCTAGTGTATTCCTGTTTTTTTGGTCTTCAGAGAGACACAGAGCAGTGGTGTTGGGAGGGGAAGTGATTGATTTTACTTTCATCCCTCTGTCCAACACATGCTCCCTGAATGGGTAAGAAGCTCCTCAGTGAGTCTTTGTTGGACAGGGAGATGGTGGTAGAGTCAATCGCCTTGATTTCTGGTACTGTGTGTCAGTCTTTATCACGTCACCTGCCTTCTTTTTTTTTTTTTTTTTTCTTCTTTTTCAGGGCCCTTATTTCTACTTGAGCTGTTATTAATGAAATAATCTACTCATTTATTACCTTTCTCTTACTAAAATGTCAGCCTTCTGAAAGTCAAAACCTTCCCTGATTCACTGCCATGGCCTCAGCTCATCACTGAAAATGTAGCTCATGCTAAGTATCAAGGAAATAGTTGATGAGTGCACGAGAAATCCAATGGACGAATTTGGCTCAGTTTGGTGAATAGCCACTGTCTCAGCATCAACTTTGGGCCAAGTACAAAGTTAGACACTGGATAGAGAGGTTAACAAGATAGACCGTATTCTTGAGAAGGAAGGGAGGAGAAAAGAAAAGGAGAAGAGGGTGTCCAGCATTTCTAGTTTCTGAGCCTGTGTCGGCAGAAACAGGAGCTGAAATGGAAGGAGTCGGAATGAACAACACCTGGAATCAAAGCCTTCCCTATTCAGAGTCACACTCTACTGTGGACTTGGTTCCCTCCTTCACCCCAGATTAGCGGAGGAGGCCACCTTGCCTGGCAGGAGAAATTGACATCCCATTGAAATTGATGAAATATTCAAGCATTTGCCATCAGAGTACACTGAGCATTGCCATTTGGGGAAAACTCATTTAATAAGATGCCTGACCCATGCAAATGTGTGAGAGCTGCTTGGTGTGTCTTCTTTTTCTGTGGATTTTATAGAAACCAGCGATGATTAAGGGGGCAAACGGGTTGATAAAAGCCTCTCTGGAGAACAAGTGCTAAATGGTTTCTTTATTACTCACCTCTCAAGGAACCTTCTGTTTAAACTGCTGGCAGTTAAGTGCGGGTTAGACCTGTGTGAAGTTATTATAAATGCTGTTCTTACACGTAAGAATTTTATTTTTTAATTGGTATCTTTTCTTTCTCTCTCTCCTCCCACCAAACTAATGCAGTAGGAATAATGAAAATTTGTAATTTCTTTAAGACACAGGAACTATTGAGAGAGCGAACAAAGAGGCTATTGAAACACCATAGACTTTGTGAAAAACTCCAACCAGGAAGAACCTCCTCACCTCCTTCAGCTGCACAATGGAGGCCTCTCTGAGCAGCATGGGGGTAGGGCAGCAGGCTGCAAACACCCAGCCCCACATGTTACTGCATGGGAAGTAGGCTGCAGGGCAACTGCACAGAGCCAGAGACGGAGTGTTCTTGCTGGGCCCTCTTCTCCAGAGCCGTTTTCTCCTTCTCTCATACATGCCAGCAGTTTAACGTCTGACCATTTTATGGCTGGGGCTTCAGAACAATCAGGGTCAGTGAATGTTTGAAACTGCTTTTCTTAGAGAGGGCCATGAGGAAGTGGAAAGAGTTTTCAAGAACCACATTCACGGATTCTGGCTGTGCTAGGATGGGGAGGAAATTTGGGCCTGGGTAGGAAAAGATAATTGCCTGGGCTCTTGATTCTAGAGGACACCCTTCTGGGCCGTCTGATTTTGATTTTATGGAACCTAGTTGGTAATCTGTGAGTTTTAAGTAACTGATAATACACATTCTTTTGTATCAGGTAGAGAGTCCCTTGACCCACGCAACCTCCCCAGAGCCACCTTGACCATCATGTGCATGTCCCATGTGAATGTTTCTCAGTCTATGAGTGTGGCTGTACTTTGGGTTTCTTTCTAAGCCAGTTGCAATATTTTCGTAATCTTTACTGATTAATGATAGAATAAAGTAAAATTAATTATAGGAAAAGGAATTTAAAAGAGGGAGAAAACCAAAATTTATGATAGAATAAAATATCATCACGTGTTCATTCTGTGTATGAGAGTCATGATTTTACCATTTTTTGAAAATTATCTTTTAACACTAGTTACTGAGATCTATTCTTTATGTAGCTTAACCTTTTTGACCTTCAACGTGCTCATCTGCAGAATGGGAATAATAATAGAGAGTGAAATCCTCACAGATTTTACCAAAGGTTTTCCTGTTCATTGTTTTGTTTGGTACTGATAGTTACATAATATGTAATGATTAATTTTTAGCCACTAAGGGTGGTCAATGGATAATGTTTGTGAAAACACTTTTATCAAGTGTGGAGCTTCTGCTGTTGGCATCAGATGGTTTTAGAGTTGCTCTTAACTCTCTGAAAGCTTGTGATTTGGAATGGAGAGGAAATTTTCCCTAGTGGCTCCAGGAGGTGAACTGGGGCCAATGAATAGAAACTGCAGGCTCAAAGTTGGGCTGGTAATGATAGAGAAGGGCTTTCTAACAACTTAATGTAATGATGGTGTGGGCTGCCTCATGGGGTAGTGAGGTTCCCATCACTGAAAGTACACCAGCAGAGCTTCGGTTGCTCATGGTAACTGCAGTACAAAAGAGCATCCCAAACTTGGCTCTCATTTTTGGGAAGCTTCATGTAGAGCAACACAGGCATACGTGGGAAGAACGGTCACAACCCACTGCCAGGGAACCCTGAGAGCCACGGGAAAGCCTGTGAGCCCTGGGTCTGTGTATACATGTGGATAACATAGGAACAATGCCTGGGAGAGGGCCTCACACACAGGTGATGCATATTGCATGCTGTTTTGAGTAACCTCTCCTCTTGGAATAGTTTTTTCATCTACCTATGCAATAAGACAGTGAGTTCTTACATAGGGGCATGATGTGCACACATAATATGTGAAGCAGGCAGTCCAAAAACTGCACAGGATCAGGCTTCTGGTTAAGTGTGCAACTCCTCAGGGCTTGGGCATTTGCAGGTAAGGCGAGATCCTAGAGGCCAGCTGTGCTGTGTGAACCATGCAGGGTCACTCAGAGGGGGCTGAGCCTCACTCTCAGGGACCCTGACTCCAGGTCTCACGGTCTCCCTTGTTTTTTGTTTTTTTTTTCTCCTCACATCTAAAATTGAGGTCCTGACCTTCATTACTTTTTTTTTTTTTTTAAAGATTTTATTTATCCCTTTTAGGGTGTGAGCTGGGGTAGGGGGTGAGATGGGGGGAGAGAATGCCAAACAGACTCCCTGCCAAATGTGGAGCATTTTGCAGGGCTTGATCCTATCACCCTGAGCCAAAACCAGTTCCCTGAGCCACTCAGGCATACCCTGGCCTTCACTTGTACAACTAGTTCTTCCTTCAATATTCAGTCCCATTCTTCTGTTTATTAGGACAAAAATCCAAGAGTTACTGCTAATTTTTTTCTTTGCAAAATAGCCAGAGTCCAGCCTTCTCATCCCTGTTGCCACTGCCCTGGACTAAACTGTCATCAGCTCTCATGTGGACTAGAGCAGCAGCCCCTAACTGATTTTTTTTCTCTTTCTTCCCTTGCCACTCTACTAAAATTTGTTTCTGCCCACTAGTCAGAGGGGGTCTATTAAGCCATAAGACATTTTAACATTGCTTCTCTGTCCCAAGCTCCCCAGGAGCGCCTTATCTACTTCAGCATGAAAGCCAAAGTTCTTACAAATGTCTACAAGGCTTCACCTGATCTGGCCCTTGCACTTTTCTTCCATCATCCCTACTACTCTTTCTCATTCCCTTTCATTTATGTCACTGCACGCCCCCCCCCCCCCGATTTATATTCCTGCCTCAGGACCTTTGCACCTGCAGCTTCTGTCTAGAATGCTCTTCTCCCAGGTAGCCAGGTGGCTGTTTCCTGATCTTTTTCTTGATTCTGCTCAAATGTCATCTTTTCACTGGAGCCTTTCCTACATGCTGTTTATTTCAGCCTGCAGCCCTTACCCCTTTCTGGCATTCCCTTTCCTGCTTTGTTTGATTCACGGCAGTTAGCACCATCCAACATGTTGGTCATATTGTTTACTGTCTTTTTTCCTTCCATTAGAAAACAGGCTCTGCAAGAGCAGGGATTTTTTAATGTTTTGTTCACATGCCTTTGAGAGCAGTGCTTGGTCCAGAGTGGGTACTCATTAAATATTTGTTAAAAAATGTATCAGTGAGTTTCCCAAACACACTTATATGGCAGGGGACTCTGATGATACTTTTCTGGGGTTTCGTTGGGCATTTCTGTGGTAGGCAGTCTTTGACATGTTTCCCAATAATCCTTGTCTCTCTGCATTCATGCCCTTGTGGGCTGGACCTGGAGACTTGCTTCTAAAGGATAAAACAAAGCAGAAGTTCTGGGATGTTACTTCTTTAGATTGGTTAAAAAAAAGACTGTAACCTTCCATCTTGGTAGCACTCTCTCTTTGCTGGCACTTTTTCTTGCTCCCTTCCTTACTCACTCTGATGAAGCAGGCTGACTTGTTATGTGATCTTTTGTAGAGAGACCCACGGGGCAAGGAACTAGGGGAGGCCTCCAAGCACCGACAAATGAAGAAGTAAGACCTCAGTCCAATAGCCCCTGAGAGACTGAATCTGTCAACAGCCGTATGAGTGAGCTTAGAGGCAGATCCTCCCTGCCAAGTCTTCTGATGAGACCACAGCCCCAGCCAACATCTTGACTGCAGACATATGAGATGCTAAAGCAGAGAACCAAGTTAGGCTTTGCCTCGCTTCCTGAAACACTGAAACTGAGAGATAAGAAATGTGTATTATTTAAACTGCTGAATTTTGGGGTTATTTGTTACACAGTAGTATGTAACTAAGGCACATCTGCTTTTTCTTGATCTGTTGGGAACTGGATTCCTTTATTGGAAGAATCTGATTTTCCTTCCTATTTACATCCTCAGCTACACAAATGCAAAGACCCTCCCCCCTCCCATACACACACACTTGCTTTAGTCTGACATTGATATTTGAGGCATTCCTGACATGGATAGTTGACATAGCTTCAGGCCCAGCAAAAATTGCCTGAGACCCTGTTAGCAATGCCATAATAAGATAGGTAAATTCTCAGTACCTCTGACACCGCTCAAGGCAGAGTCGTAAGTGATGCTTGTTTGATAACACCGAAGCTGTGTGTGTCACTGCCCGGAAGGCCATCTGGTATTTATGGGAAGCTGAAAGTTAGGCACTAGGGAAAAATGAGTTCCAGACTGTTGCACTTATTTTCAGATAGAATCATATTCTCTGAAAAATTGCGTAGGATGTTGAACTGATAGGGAATTCACCATGATTGTATGGCTCACTGGGCTTGTATTATGGTGGAGAAAAATCATCTTGTCGGGTTGGGAAGACGACAGTCACATTGCTGCCGCCGGCCGGTGATCGATGTTGGAGGACAGGCTGGAGACGCGGCTGCATTCTTCTTCCAACTGGAAGGCACGCAGTTGCATTTTAAAGTAAATCCACGGTAGGAAGGCTGCTTTGACAGACACGGTGTGAGGCTCATCCCTTTGGCGGCACACGCTGCTAGATGAGACTGGAAGCTTTGAGATAAGCATGTCGCAATTCAAAGAGGCATCCTGTCTGTCATTTGTAATGGCTAAAACCTTGGAGGAAAATATAGTCTCACATGGAAGGGTTTGGGGGAAGTAGGTTTAGTCAGTCAATCAGTTGGCCAGCAAGCTCCTCTTGTGTGCCTATTTGGTGCCCAGAACTATGTCATGATGGAAAGATCGAGTTAAATAAGACTCCATCCTGTTACCAGATAGGCTGTGGAATAGTGCAAGTTACAACACATGTAAATGTAATCATAATATAGTGAATGAGGGACTTGGGCTTTGTGGGAGCCTAAATAGAGTGATTGGTCCTCCCCACAGGGAACAGAGAAGGAAAAAAAAAGGCTTTTCTGAGTAGGCAAATAACTTGGGTAGATAAGTAGCAGCATAAGGATCTAGGGGAGCCTAGGGTGTTCGAGGTTGCAGGACCATCCTGTGCAGAGGCCTGGAGGTGTGAGTGAGTGTGGCCAGGTGGGGGAATTGAGATGGCCATCCGGGAGGATATGCACAAGGTGTGAGGAGGCCAGGGGGACTGCTGAGGCTGGTCTTGGGAGTCCTTGAGGGCCAGGCTGAAGTGTAGATTCTGTTCTGAGGGCAACACAGAGCTCGTACAGGAAGGCATAGGCAGATTTGGGGTTTGGGAGGGTCACCCGTAAGTGCCAAATGAGGAGGGGTTGGGGGAAGTGAGAATAGGGGCAGGTAGACCAGGGAGATCAGAGACAAGGATATGTGTTTCTGTGCCACCCTGAACCATGCTCATTACTTGCTGTTCTAGTTTTTCTCCTTTGGGATTAACTATGGTCATCGTCAAGTGAAGGTAGACACCTGATGGCGAGGAGATGCAGGTGGAGTAGTCATTTCACAAATCCCCCAAGTGTCCAGGAAAGATGTGAGGTTTTCAAGGCCCATCTCCTGAAGAGGACTGCAGGGCCCCAGACAGTGGTCCGGCGGTGGGGAGGCCGACTGTCCTGATTGGCTAGGATGCATGACTTTCAGTGCTGAAACCAGGAGTGTCCTGGGCAACCGAAGATAGTGTGGTCACCTGGTTCAACAGGACAATGCTGACCAGGTTCCCCTTCCTTCTCAGCCAGATGTTCCCATACCACCGCATTCTCAGTTTTTGAGTTCCCATGTCAGTGTCTCCTCTTCATTCTCTGACCTTTCTGTCAGGGATATGCACCGATCACCTTCTGAGGACTAGGGGCCCCCTCCCTCTGTTGTAGCCAGGCCCTGGGCTCCTTATCCAGACCCTTGTGTGGCAGGCCCCCATGTCCCTTCTGGCCTCCGTCTTGTGCACCTTAGGGAGTGGGTCTGTGTTCCCCACCTCCAGGTGCCTTCACTGGCCCCAGGTTCTCAAAGCCACCCGGTCCTTGGTTTTGCCTCTGCCCCAGATTTCTTGCTCTCTGAAACGATGGGCTCAGTGGGACTTGGGCCCGAACGAACCCTGTGTGTGCCATTCATGGGACCAGGAGGACGTTGTTGCCTCAGACAGTAGTTCCCATGCTGCATGTGAGAACTGAGATGAATGCAGTCAGGAAAAATGTTGCTAGGATGTTTTTGGTGCTGTGTAGCTAAAATGAAAGCTACCGGAAGTGACCTTCACTCCGTGCATCAAGGCCATGGCTCATCGGCACAAGGATTTTTTTTTTTTTAGTTATGCTATGTTAGTCATCATACAGTGTGTCATTGGTTTTTGATGTAGGATTCCAAGATTCATTGTTTGCATATAACACACGGTGCTCCATGTGATCCTTGTCCTCCGTAATACCCATCACTGAGCCCACCCATCCCCCAACCCCCTCCCCTCGAAAACCCTCAGTTTGTTTCTCGGAGTCCACAGTCTCTCAGGGTTCTTCTCCCCCTCTGATCCCCCCCACCCATTTCATTTTTCTCTTCCTTCTGCTAATGTCTGCTCCCACCCTCTCCCTGCTGGATAGCTGTGCATCATCTCTGTGGATGCCCGGTTTCCAATTAGAGGGGAAACCTGTTGCTTCTTCCACAAAGATTTATTGAGTGTCCATGCTGTGGCTTCTCAGCTGATTCCCACCTCGTGTGGGAGGGTCCCTGGCGGGGGTGTAGATCCATAATGGTGCCCCTCCCCTCCCTTTTCCTTTCCAGGAGCCCGTGCAGTGCCTGTTCCACCCCTTCTGTGAGAAGCTTCTCCATCATTCTGAGCAGAATGGTCTCCTTATCCTCTCTCTACATACAGGTTTTATTTCTTCCCTTAAGAACCTTGGTACTTTTTCCACTTTTAGGAAGCAATGGCTCCCACCTCTTGGAATCTGCTCATCTTAGTTGGCTTGGGCACTGTAACAAAATACCAATTTGAGGGGTCTTAACAGACTTTTTTTTTTTTGCTCTCACAGTTCTGGAGGCTCTGGGTGCCAGATTAAGGTCTAACAGGGTCAGTTTCTGGTGAGAGCTCCCTTCCTGACTTGCAGGTGTCCCCACATGGTGGAGTGGGGGTGGCAGTGACTGAGTACTCTTGTGTGTCTCTTCTTACGAGACACTCGTCCTCTCGGACCAGAGCCTCACTCTTATGACCTCAGTTAACCATCGTAACCTCTTCAGAGTCCTTTCTTCAGGTCCAGTCATGCTAGGGATTAGGGCTTCAACATATCCATTTCTGGGAGGGGGATGCAGTTTAGTCCCCAGCAGTGCACTCATCCCTGTCTGACTGCTTACCCCACTGTTGGTCAGAGAGGTTGGCTGTCTTTGTGCCGGCACTCCCAGGGTCGGAGGTGGTAGCTAAGGTGGGAAGGGATTGGTGGAGGGAGAGCTGGTTCAAATGGCATAAAGAGGAGGAAGTGAAAAAAAAAATACAGCAAAACTTCTCTTTTCTAGATACCAGTCACAACCATTCTCCTAAGATCGGCTAAATTATTTGGCAGCGGTAGCATGCTATTGCCGGGAGGTCAATTTTATGGTTGCAGTGTGTGTGCTCCGTTTCCTAGGAGAGAAGGCAAGCCCTAGCAGGTGTAGGGGAGGGGAGGGCAGTTGGACCAGGACTTCCCTGCTTCCCATCACACTGCTGGTGCTCTCGGGCGAGTTTGGTTTAGTACAGGATGTGAGGCCCAATGACCAGGTTTGTGTGGCTGGTTCTTCCGGCAAAAGCAGATCCTTGGTTGACGGGCAGGTATCTGGTTCCCACAGAGGGACAACTTCATCACATGAGAACAGAATCTGGCCCACATCTTCTGGAATATGGACTTGCAGGGGTAGTGATCTGGCCCTCTGGGCCGATGATGAGGATGGCCCCGGGAGGGATGCCTTGGAGGACGGGGGGTGGGGGTAGTTTTCCTTGCCCTGATGCCCCTTGGTGCTCCAGAGGCAGGGCTCAGCTTCCTTTCTGTGACTACCTCTCAGGCCTCCCCTCCCCTGCCAGTTGATAAGAAACAAGTCTGGGAGATTATGGGTAAACGTTTTCCAAGTGACTGCTTTCTTGAATGGGTACTAAGCATGAAGCCTAAGCCAGGCTTCCTAATTTAGGGATCGTCTGTAGTCAGGTCAGGCACAGAGATAGAGACACAGATCTAGTAGTGATAAGTTATATGGTTATTCCAATACCTGTTTACTGGTCAGTAGTGGAGGAGAAATTTCAAGTACTTAACAAGTTGTTGGCAGACACATTGCCATGGCAACTGCTAACTCTTGAGGGTCCATTCAGTCGCAGGCTCTTGAGGCCCCTTCTCTGACATGTGCTTACTGGGGCTGAGAACACTTGTATTCCTGTAAATACCAGGGCAAATAATTTCTTGAAATTAAGGGGGAAAAATAGTCCCTGTTGTTTTGGCTGTGAGGGTACGAGAGCAGAGAAAGCTTTGCCCTACACCTCCGGCCTTATCGCTTTTGAGTGTCATCTCTCCCAGTCTAATCTTGTTATCTTTATTTGTTTTTAGACTTTTTTTAGTGAAAAAAAATAGTCAAGTTTGTATGCAATGGCTATTTTCTGTAGAAAATACAGAAAAGAGGGAAGAGCACAGAGGGGAAAAAACCATGCAGAAGAACAGTGAGGATTTAATGTTCTCTTCAGTGTACTTCCTTTCCGTGTTTTTTTAAGTATTCATATTTCCGTATTTGTATATTTTAAACACAATTGGAGTCATTAGATATGTGACAGTTGATTTCATATCCGGCTTTATCTCTTAACATTTATCATCCATGTGTCCGCACTTTGGGTGATTTGGAAATCTGAAGACTGGATAGCAGCGTGAGCTTCAAGTGCGGGAGCATACCGCTGCTTGCTCAGCCGCTCTGATTTCGAACACTCAGGGGTCCCTTTGCATTCACAGAGGTAACTCTGGACCGAGGATCTGTGCGTGCAAGTCAGAAATGTCCCCGGGAGAGAATGACTCTCTCCAGCACCAGGGCTGTTAGCAGTGACACACGCAGGTGCGCCACGTGTCTCTCCAGCGAGTGGTTGCAGCCTTGGAGCCCGGGACCGTGACTCGTCCGCTGCCTGGTTGCCCCGTTGATGGGCAAAGCAAGATGCAGGACAGATTTTCTGTCATTCTGGCTGTTTTGTTACTCTAGTATTTCCGGCTTGGAGTTACCCCACGTCCCTGGAAGGAAAAGTGTCAAATACCAGAGAAATCAAAAGATGTGACTGACAAAGTCCGTCTTCAGGAAAGGGATATGTTTTTTTTGTGCGTTGGAGCAAATGAGGAAGGGTTTTGCATTGCATGCCGGGACCTGCCCTGGAATAGCTGGGGAGTGGGGAGGTGTCTCCCCTGGAGAAGAGAAAGTGGGAGGGATGGGTAGAGGCTCTAGGACCTGATACATAGGAGTTCCTGCCACAGCAGAGGCTCTGAGCCCCTTGTCATATGCTGGCTCTGACACCTGCTTCCTGCCCCACTGACCCCTTCTCGGCCCCCTGGGCAGCTGTCCCCACACCCCTGCCCTACCCACCAGAAGCACCATGGCAGGACATCCCCAGAGTCCCTGCTGTCATCCCTCCCAAGTTGTCACTTGTACAGGACATATGCCAGATGTTCCCATTCTGTGGTGCAAGGACAGATGCACCCCAGAGGTGGATTCCCTCCTCTTCTTGCCGGATTTCTGTCCATTTCGTCCCTCCCCCGTGCCCCCTCTCACCAGCTTACAGGTGCTGGGGCTCCCCAGACAGCTGCAGTCATCCGCGTCCTGTCTGGGCTGTGTCCTCCCTTCCCCTCCCTCTGCCCCTCTCTGGGCATCTCTGAGGGCCGCCGTGCCGGGAGCAGCTGTTGATTCAGATTTTCATCAGGACTTTGATAATTAAAACTCGAAGCTCTTCAGACGTTTGCGTTCCATTACATTGACGGAGCAGCTGTTTAAATTTGGGGCAGGGAACCCGAGCATTTTGCAGTGAGCTTGGGTTTGGATTAATCAAGTCTGCAGATTCACTCCCCTTAGCATCCAGAGAGAGAGGCTTTGGGGAAGCAGACGCCCCCCTCCTCCAGTTTATATGAACAACGGCTCTATTCAGGCGTCGTGATGTGCTTGTGGCTAATAGTGTGTGCGACTTAGAGGGAGGCCACATGGGTTTGGATCCCAGCTCTTCCCTTGATTGTGGGACCTTGAGTACGTTACCCAGCCTCTCTGTAGAATTCAAGAACTGCTAGTGTTGGTCAGGGAGGGTTTGAGAACCAAGTGAAACTGAGCACAGCGTAAGTGCTTAATTATTGTTTGTTTATATTTGTTGACTTTTATCTCCTGCCCCCCCCCCCCCGAAGGCTCCATTCATCCTGTCTTACCCTATTTATGGAAGAGGAAATGGAGCTTCACAGAGGCAAGGTCACGTATGTGAGCCCACGCAGGCGGCCAGTCGGGTCCTGAGCTTTGAGTTCCAGCCTGTCGTCCGGCAGGCATGGGTCCATCCCACCCCATGCCTGCTTCCCTCTCCGCCTTCTTTACTTGCCGCCTGTGTGCCTTTTGTTCCTGCCCTATAAGGTAGTGGCCTTGGCTCTGGGAGTTGCCACACTCTCCCCATTTTCAAGGGGTAAGTATGAATTCCTGGATGAATGGAGTTTCTGCATTTTTTTTTTTTTATTGGCTGAGTTTTCCTATCCTCCTAGTGCAGACATCTCAACAGCCATCTTAAAAACACCCCCTGTACATGGGGCGCCTGGATGGCTCAGTCGTTGGGCGTCTGCCTTAGGCTCAGGTCATGATCCCAGAGTCCTGGGATCGAGCCCCGCATTGGGCTCCCTGCTCTGCGGGAAGCCTGCTTTTCCCTCTCCCACTCCCCCTGCTTGTGTTTCCTCTCTAAGTGTGTTTCTCTCTGTCAGATAAATAAATAAATTTTTTTTTTTAAATTTTTAAAAGGGCCTCACTTCTCCGAGGGCCGATCCCAAAACACCCTCTGCACATCATAACCCGTGTTGTAGCTTCCAGGTTTGGGGACCTTGCGGGGGAGAGAGGGAGAGCATCAGGCTGTGCACACGTGGACACACATGTGTGCACACACCAGCCCGGAAGCCTCCCTTTCCTGGTGTTAACAGTTGGGGGTGGGGAGGGTGACTGGAGAAGGAGTTGGAGGTAGCCCCTCCACATTGGCCGCTCAGTCAGTAATGGGGGGAGTGTTGGCGGCAGCTCCATCCTCTCCCCTGCCGGGGCCTGACATGCATGGTTTAATTCCATTGCCCCAACAACCCCGCAGGTAAGTATGATTTCCTCTGTGTTGCAGATGGAACAGTGGGACCTGGAGAGTTTCCGACAGAGGCCTCAGGACCCACAGGGAGTAAGCGCGAGGTTGGAGTTGTAACCTAGCTGTGTAGACATTGGAGCCTGTGCACGTTGCGTGGGTTCTGACACAGCCCATCAGTTGCCCCCTTGGACGTCATCCTGTTGGGATGGAGAACCAGAGTCCAGGCTCAGGTTTCTCAGGGAAGTGCTTCTGGTGGGAGATTTCTCTCCCCTGTGAAACATGTTTCTTTGATCCCTTATTTGATACTGTAAGCTCCTTTAAAGCATCAGGTACAGTGGAGTGAAATGCAGTGAGTTGCTCTGAGAAAACATTTGTTCTTGGTTACTTGAACCTAATGGTCACTGGAGAAGAGCCAGAAGTGGGGTTTGAGCTAACACAGCTCATTGCTGGCTTCTTTGATCTGAGGGAGGACGGTGCTGGTGTGTGTGTGGGGGGGTGTCTGGGCAGGTCCAGGAAGTGAGGCAAGGAGGAGAGGTGGAGGGCAAGCCCGAGGAGTGGGTGAGTCATCATCCATGTGGGGTCTAGGGACCTTGTAGATGTCTAAACATGGCTCAGGCTTGATCAGGGAGGGAGGGCATATCAGAAACGATCCCCAGGGGCAGGTGCAGAAACCACATCATGGAAATAACAGGGTCTGAAGGAGACACATTGCCTTCTAGAAGTAGCTCACAGGCCAGTTTGATCTCATGCTGCTGCTCCAGGGGTCAGTGGGAAACATGCTACCCAGACTCCCTGCTCCCTCCACCCCCAAGGAGTTACCGTGAGGAGAGAGCCCACCTAAAAGACCTAACAGGTGGGGTCTAACCCCTCTGATCCCGGGAGGCATCTGGAAGAACACTGGAGTAAAGCAGTTTCTGAAGGCTTTACTCTATGCTGGGGCTTTCTGATAACAGGATGTCTGATTCTGGGAATCTTCAAAGGGACTATAGCAATAACAAGCACCTGGTGATCACACACAGTTGACAGTCCCCTATAGATACAGGGCAGTGTTGGGAATCAAGCCTTCCTTTGCTCAACACAGGGCAGTGTTGGGAATCAAGCCTTCCTTTGCCCATTTCTGCTCTCCTTTGGCTGGTAGTCCTCAGATTGTTCTTAGAGTGGAGGTCGCAGCGGCACCTGGAAACTTGTTAGAAGTTCATCTTCTCAGGCCCAGCCCCAGACCTGCTGAATCAGAAACCAAAGCAATCTGTGTGATTGTCCACGTGATTGTGATTCATTTTTATGTCTGAAAACCACTGCCATAGGCCAGTGAGACCCCAAATATGGCATGTCACCATCGGTGGTTCACGGAACCTTTGGTGGGATGTGGACAGGCCATTCACAAGCTTTGACTCACCTAGAGAAAGGGCTTCCCTTTTCTTTATTTTACTGTCACTCTAGAAGGCATCCTCTCAGTTTTGGGGTGTCTGATGCCTTGCCTTTTAACACTGCTGCCTATTTTTCTCTGGGAGAAAGGTCTCAGGATCAGAGTCCTAGGTGAACAGCAGCATCTTGTTAATATTTACATGCTTTGTTGTTAATTTTGCTTTTCGCCTCTTGATGTGTTTATGGACATGAGAATGGGTTTCTAGGTTTGGTAGTGATACAGTTTCCTCTTAAAGTAAAGAAAAAAAAGTCACTTAAAAAATATTCGTACAGGTGGTACTAGGATTTGTCACTGCCGGTGCTGGAGGCCTGGGAGAGTTTGGGAGGCATGGTTAGAAGCCAGCACTGCTGGGAAGAGAGGGCTTATGGATCTGGGGATGGTCACAGCGATTCTCCTGTTGTGGACAAGGAGTCACCTGCATTGCAATCACCTGGGAGGCTTTTTAAAAATGCAGATGCTTGGGTCTCAGCCCTGAAGTACTGACTGAGCACAGTCCAGGAATCTGCATTTAACAAGTGTCCAGGAAAGTCTAAGAACCAGTAAACTTCAGAAACCACAGGGCAAGGGGGTGGGAGGGGGAAGGCGGTAAGAACACACATTCATGAATCTCCTTGATCTTGCCAGGTCAGCTAATCTCCTGGAACCCCATTTCCTTACCTGTAAAGGGAAGTTAGCAGCAGTTGTGTTCTGGGCTTGGTTTGAGACTCAGGCAATCAGCCAGTGATGATGTTCTTTGCCCATAGGCACCATTTTGTGTGAGCTCAGCTTTCTTCACCTGGAGGATGTAATTCATAGCTATTTCGCTTAAACTGTCATGGCACAGAGGTTAAGGTGGAATTTAGGACCAAGACCGAGGCCAGGTTTCTGTGTGGTTTTAAGACGCTTTTTTGCCCCTCTTGGCAGTTGTGCACCTTCAAAGGCATACTTTCGGGCTTCAGGCGTTCTCCCCTGTTGAGGCTTAAACGTGTGGCCCAGGGCACTGGCCAGCTGGGTTTATCGGACTGTGGCTGCTCCTATTACCAGAATGAAAGGCTGTTTTACATGCGAATGCCACTGCCTTCCCCAGCTAGGTGTGCTGTTTTAACCCCAGAGATCTTGGGGGGCTTTGCGGCACAGGCTGTGACGGGAAAAAAAAAGGGTTAAAAAGGTAGGCTGAAAGTGGTGTTAAAGGGGATTCTTTGAGTCCACAGCCTGTATCGAATGCGTGGTCCAGCTGGCCACGGGCTGGGTATCGGTGAGACTGGAGAGTGCCAGGCCAAGACATCCAGGGCCACCCCTCAGTGTATGAAGCATCCTTGGCCCTGGCAGGACACGTGGAGACTGGGGACTGGTGCCAGGACTTCTGGCTGCTTTAAGTCCTCCTTGTGTGACCTTGTTAAATCATCTGCTCTCTCCAGGCTTCAGTTTTCCCAAAGGCAAAATGGGGGTAATAATGAATTTGCCTCCTGGGGCTATTATGAGGGGAGGGCTTAAGAGGAGCGAACAGGAAAGTGTTGTCACCTAGACGGTGACGTGCGGGTGTTGGGTGCCATCTGTCACCGGGAGAGTTATGTGCAGGCATTTTCTGTCAGGAAGCCCTAATTCAGTTTTAATCCCCATGGTCTTGCACATTTAAGGATTTTGTATGTCTTTTGGCTCAGAGGTGGCAAATTCTTGGACCATGAGCCCAATTCCATGCACAGGCAGGAACGCTCCTGAGTACACAGTGTTCTTTAAAAATTGCTTTGGGACACCTTTAGATGGCATCTGGATTCTTTGATTTGTTGAACATCTCCTCCTCTGTATTGCCCAGTCTGTGGCTTTGCCCATTTATATTACCTTGGAAGTGACCTCCGAAGTTTGCTTTTCCGGTGTGATTCCCAGGTGTAGTGTAGGGATATGCTCTGTGCGTGCTTGGTTCTTCTGCAGTCATGATCTGGCATGAGTAGTATGGGGATGGGGACGAAGGGTAGGGGGAAGGGTATATCATTGAATGTCACCTGTTTACCGACATGAGATGGAGGGCCCTTCCCCAAGTAGCCATGAGTGAGGTGCTGGGAGCCACAAGGTGGAGAATACCATCCTTGCTTGGGATGGAAGGGGTGGTCTGGGAGCACTTCCTGAGGAAGCCTTGATGCTTGAAGGACATTTCCAAGGGCGGTGAGACTGCAAGGGGAGAGTGGTCGGGGCCTCACCTGTCTGCCAAGAGAAGGACACGAAGGCATGAAATGCTACCGTGTGTTTGGATGACCCTCAGTTAAGCTTGGCTGAGATGTGGATCATGAGGGGGTTGGGTGGCTGGGGAGGACTCTCCTTTCGAAGGCAGTCATCCTGGAGGGATCTGTCCATGTTCTTTCAGGAAAACGCAGTTCTGCTCAGAAGTGTGTAACAGAAGAGAATTTCATGAAGCAATTCCTAAAATGCCTACTTCTTGAGGTTAAGGAAGCCTACAAGGGGTGTTGAGGCACCAAGGGGAGGCTCAAAGGAATAGGGCCTGGAGGAGGGTGGTTATGTAGGCTTGACATACCGGTTAGTCATCTGTGGGGATATGGCCATTTAGGCAGTTAGATCTATGAGTTGTAGAGTCCAGGGAACACCGGTCTGGAATAAAGATGGACAATTGGGAGCGGAGTATAGATGCTATTTACTGTCATGGGCCTGGAGTGATATCCTCAGGGAAGCAGAGAGAAGAAATGCACTGGCTGAACGCTGAGCACTCCAGTACCTCGCAGTCAAGAGGGCGAGAGAGAGGCTGACCTAGGGGCTGAGAGAGAATCAGGTGGAGGTGCAGGGCAACAAGACAGAGCAGTGTCTGAATCCAAGAGGAGGCAGGAGCCAGTCATGTCCACACTGATGATAGTTGAGAAGCAGCCTTTGGCTTCAGCAACATGGAGGTCACAGGTGACCTTGGGGAGTGTGATGTCGCCTTCCTAGTGGCAGTGAGAGCCCGATTGTAGTGGGTGCCACAGAGAGTGGCTTCAGATGGAACACAGTGACCTCAGAGGGTTCTTTCCAGTTTTGTCCCCTTCTAAGGGAGAGCAAAGGCATAGTAAACGCATATCCTTTTGTGTGCTCTCAGTAGTGTTCTATTTTGAAGTGAAAACAACGAGTTTTTGGAAAATGGGGAAAATGAAAACAGTACCCTAGACCCACCTCCGTCATACCACCCCTGACAGAATACATTGTTATTATCAGCCCCAAACCCTTCCAGGCTTCTAATTTTTAAAACCACTTACAGTGTTAATGAAAGATCAGTCCTTTACCAGCTTAACATTTCATCACCAGCAGCCTTCCATGCTGTCTCTTTGCCACGGTAACCTGGGTAGTTAAAACTTGCATGATCTCATTAGGACCTGTTCCCAACCTCCGTATTTTCTGTGGAGCTTGTGACTAATGAAGGGGTGAAGAAAATGTCTGTAAATATTTTGTTGGTTTGCAAACATAAGCACTCTTAAATCCAGCTTAATGATTGCTCAGTTTAATTAAACACTCTTGGTCTAACTCATTACCCACTTCTTTGCACTGATTACTGCCCTGATATGAAAGGAGAAATCCAAATGTGCCTTGGGGTACTTCCCTCCCCGCCTTCTTTCTCTTTTCACAAAGGAGAGAGGAGAAAGGTGAAGGGAGAAATCTGGTTCTCCTCTGTGCATTCTTCTTACCCAGCTTTTGTTTGGGAAAAAGTTTCTAATTTTTTTGTCTGTGACCACAACTCCCCTCCTTTCCCACCCCTGTAAAAAAAAATGTATTAAGATGTTTTTTCCTAGACTAAAAGTGCTAGAAGTGGGCTGCAGTGTAGTGATTGTTGATCACTGTGTACAATCATGTAAGAATTGTTCCCACCCCGTAAAAACTCCCCTCCTTTTCCTTCCCCCTTCTCTGCCTCTCACTTCCCACCTGCCCGTGCCCCTTCCAGCACCTTGCCCCAGGCAACCACTTACCTGCTTTTTGACATGATAGTTTTTCCATTTTTACAGTTTTATATAAAAGGAATATAATGGAATATCGTCTTTTGTACTTGGCTCTTTCACTTAGTCTGTCTTTTTGCATGTATTAATATTTCATGCCAAAATTAATATTTCATACATGGTTTGGACCTACCACAATTTGTTAATCCATTCACTTTTTGTTCACTGCTTCTGACTCCACTCACTCACTTTATTCATCCTTAAATTGCAAGTGACAGAGGCCGTCAGAAAGCTTCTTGTAATGTTTTTGATCAGGACGTTGAAAATGCTGAGTGCTTTACCTGTGCTCACTGCCCTCCTCTTGCGTGGTGAGCATGAATTGTACCAGAGCTGACTAGAATCCTAGGTGGGGACTGTGTCCTGAAATCAACAGATAGGTTGGGAACTGCATACTGTAAAGTGATCCTTGGAAGATTCCTTACATCAACTCATGATAAAGTGTTTTGGAGTGGGTATTGAGGGCACGTATTGCATGGAGCACTGGGTTTGGGGCATAAAAAATGAATCTTGGAACACTGAAAAAATTTAAAAAATTTTGGAGTAATTTTTCAGCATGCTACAGTTTAACGTAACAGTTAAACTAGACTGAAGGAAAGAACAACAGAAAACAATGCAGATGAGCAAACAAGGAAGGCATTCTTGAATTTAATGGGTGGAATTCTGGGGTCTTTGTGCTCTATTTTAAGTCTAACTTTAACTCAAATACTTTTATTTATTCATTTTCAAATAGTGGGTATTTTGAAAGATTTTATTTATTTGGACAGAGTGTGGAAGCATCCATGAGCAGGGGGAAGATGGAGAGGAAGAGTGAGAATCTCAGACTCCATGCTGAGCATGGAGTCCAAGGTAGAGCTCGATCCCAGGACCCCGTAGATCATGACCTGAACTGAAATCAAGAGTTGGATGCCTAACCTACTGAACATGCAAGTGCCCCCAGATAGTAGGGATTTAATGAGATAATACTTGTAAAAACAATGAACCCAGTGTTTGGCACACGGCGTGTATGGTGAAATGTTTCATGGATTTAAATTTACCTCTTGCCAGATCAGAGTTGCATATAGACCCTGGTTTTTGAAAAGTGGTTCAGAACTTGGTCACTTGGTCTCTGTCTCTTCTAGCTGTTCATCTTTGGTGTGGCCCTGCAGACTGGCCATCACTCTCATGCCATTGAGCATTGGTCTTATAATCCCCTTGTCATACATCTGTACATGAATGTTCAATACTCAGAGGGATTTCAGATGGTGGGGTCTGGCCACCCTCTGTCACAGGAAGGGGAAAATGCACATCTAGCTTTCCTGGTGTACAAAGCCCTAGCAGTTTTGTATATTAAGACATATGCTATTTAAATTCTTAGCTGCTTGGCCAGGATATCAGAAGTGTCCCTTGATATCTTCTTTGGGCATACGTTAGCACTGAAACACCCTGTGCTTTATTCATAAGAAAGGTCTCTTAGGCCCTGAGAAATGGGAACAGCTGCTGTCAGCCCTTAGTCCCTGAGAAATGGGAACAGCTGTTGTCCTTTGCCTTCTGAAACCTGTTTTACTTTTTTTTTTTTTAAGATTTATTTAGAGAGCAAGCATGCACACATTTGTTTGGGGAGGGATGAGGGAGGGAGAGAATCCTCAAGCAAACTCCCTGCTGAGCATGGAGATCAGTGTGGGCCTTAATTCCAGGATCCCAAGACCACGACCTGAGCTGAAATCAAATCAGTGTCAGTCATTTGCCTGAGCCACCCAGTTAGCCCATTTGTTTTAGGGAGTCTATATAGACGGTGTAGTGTTGGGGAGGAAAAGTTTTTATCTAGCTTTCAATGTTCTTCTAGTTTGTCTAAGGATTAACTTGACAGACTGATTAGCAGGAGAAAAACTAACAAAGTTTAATAACCTGTATACCTGGGAGACACCCAGGAAAACTGAGCAATTCCCTGAAATGGCTAAAGCCATCACTTTAAATACTTAAATGTCTTTAGCCAAAGACAAAAGATGTGGGGGTGGGAAGTTGGTTATGGGAGGTCACAGTGAACAAGGGTTAAGATTGTTGTGCAAATTTAAGTCCTTGCCTTCTCTGTTGATAATAGTTTCTAGAGATTTTGAGTCTTCCCCTTCTTCCCGTTATAGCAGAGAGAGACACCCTCACAGGTGGAGGTGTCCTTTTTACATGTAAATATCTCTTCAGAAGGGTAACTTGTACTTCCTTCTCACAGCTACTCCTGTGTTTGCAGTTTTCTTAAAAATAACCACCTTAAAATAATATACCAAAGAGACATAGTTTTTAGTGGCAAAATTTGTTCCCCTGAAGTAGCATAAGCCAAGAGGGACTCTTCTGGTGTTAAGGGGTGGAAGAGAATAGGAGAGGGGAACAGGTGGAGTTGGGATATTGTGGTCACTAGGGTTCTACTTGCCCACCATTTCCTTGGAAGACTAAACTGATGGAATACAATTACCAGTACCAATGCTTTTAATCTGAGCAGAAGCTCTTTACTGCCTGATCAAGTGAAAGTTGGGTTTTACTTCCCTTCCTGCTGAGGGCAGTGGTGAAGAAAACATTGCAAGCAGTCAGTAGGAAGGACAGTTTATGAAGGAGGTGATTGTGTTGGGGGAGGAAGGAGGGTGTGCCCTGGTGGGACTGGTTGTGGTGGGTGGGGTGAACAGATGGTCAGATTCACTGAACAGGAAGTGATTTTCATTGCAGTTACAGCCGTGGGGAGGAGATATACATTACTAACATTTGGTTAAGTTGTTGCTGTTTTCTTGGGATTGGTCAGAGGAGACAGATGGTTCAACTGATCATTTCTGAGACAAAGAAGAATATGGAATTGGTTTTTGGCCTTGTCATAGGCAAAAAAAGGGGACATCCCAGGTCTTATTGAAGACTTAGAGGGAAATAGTGGATCTTTGCAGTAAGCTGATGCCTAAATAGAGAAGGGGCTGGTTTCTTAACCCTTCACTGTTATCCAGGAACATAGGGCTCAGGTGAAATTCAGCATTTTCACCAGGAAGCTGTGTCCTGACTTACAACTCACTCAATCACATATATGGGCAGCAGAATGGTGGTGCTGGGTGCTGCCCAGTTGCACCTGAACAGGAGAAAGAGCAGACCAGAGGACCTGGCACCTGAGCTCAGTTGTGCAAGGAGCTTATAGAAGCAGAAAGTTGTGCCTCTGTGACACTCTGATTGTGCTCCCTACTATGGCAAGCTTACCAGACAGGTGAGTTGTTCCTCTTTTCTCAGAGTGTGATGGAGGAGGGAACCATTCTTACCCACCCACCCCAACTAGTGTCAAACTTCAGCTCCATCTCTCACTGGCTGCATGAGTCCTGCAAGTGATTTCCTTATCACTAACATGGGTGCAGCAGTACCTACCTCTGGCAAGGTACCTCTTGGCAAGCTGCTGTGCACATGAGGGCATCTGTCCATTCTGGATTGGTGGGAAGGCAGGATCCATGCGATTTCACTGGTTCCTCTTTAACTTTTCTGATATCTTTCTTTGGTAAAAAGTCAGCTCTAGTGAGGGAAATGGCTTTTGAAGGCAACAGCAATTTATCTGTCTCCTGCAGTTGAGAAGCGTGAAAAATAAAACTGGGACCATTATGCCTTATACCCCTAACAGCCACTTGGCTTCTGTACACTTGCTTGCTAGACCCTGGGAAAGTGGGAAAACCTTAGCACCCACCCCATAGACACCCTGTAACCACAAGGACTCTCCCCATGCCTTCAGATCTCAGAACGAGAGATAATGGTCATGTAGCTCCGGGAATATGGCTACAAGAGCACTCCCTGAGCCCAGCTATCTAGCCGTAGGAATGTGGCTACGTGATTACTCCCGGAGCCTCCTACCCGATCATCGGGCATCTTGGGGTTTGCTGGGCTGGGGGGCCGAGGCCAGTCATGGGACAACCAGTAAAACAATCATGTGCTTGTAACTGGGGAAACTCTGTAACCTGTTTGCCCTTACCTATAAAAGCTGCGCTAAAAGTATGCTCGGGGTCTCTGAGCTTGACCGGTAACGTCCGCACGGAGGCCCAGGTTCGAACCTGACAATAAACGACCCTTGCTGCTTGGCTTTGACTCTGGTCTCCGGTGGTCTTTTCGGGGGTCTCACGACTTGGGTGCAACACAGTAAAGCTGCAGACAGGTCGGGAGGGAGGGACATTCATAAGGCAGCTGCCTCTGCTGCTAAACATCATGGCAATCTAAAACCCATCAACAGATGAATGGATAAAGAAGATGTTGTACATATATACAATGGAATACCATGCCTCCATCAGAAAGGATGAATATCCAACTTTTGTAGCAATATGGACTGGACTGGAAGAGATTATGCTGAGTGAAATAAGTCAAGTAGAGAAAGTCAAGTATCACATGGTTTCACTTACTTGCGGTGCATGAGGGGTAACCTGGAGGACAGTGGGAGAAGGAAAGTAAATGGGAAGTAGGGTAATCCAGGGAGAGAAACGAAACCACAGAGACTTTGGACACAGAGACAAACTGAGGGACTTGGAGGGAGGGGGGTGGAGGGATGGGAGAGCCTGGTGGTGGGTACTGGGGGCACCTAATGTGTGGAGCACTGGGTGTGGGGAATGGGGAATGAATCTTGGAACACTTGAAAATAAAAAACTTAAGTAACAATAAAAAAACAAAAAAAACAAAAAACACAAAAACAAAAACACATCAACACCTTGACACTATAGGGAGCGGAGCGTCACCTCCCTGGGCAGCCTGCCCGGCACAGGGGGCAGCCAGGCCTCTGACACAAAGCCTCTGTGCCGACCAGAAGGCAACTTGCAGAGGGCCTTCAAGCTCAGAAGTCCACTGGGAGAGGAAGAGAGCTGCATGCCCTCCCTGAAGCCAGGCCAGGCCTGAGAGATGTATTCCCAGAGGCCCTGCTCTGAGGGTCTCTCTGTTGCACCATGAACTTTGAATAGAAGCCCAGACTTTGAAACACATGGTACCTCATAGTTGGACTCTCTGAGAGGCCCTGAAATGGCAAAGGCAGTAATCCTGGGAGCTGTTTTTTCTTTGCTCTGACCACAAGACATTAACAAAGACATTAGCATAGCCATTTCACTTGGAGGGGGCACAGTTGGGGATGCTTCTGTTTCCTTAATTGTATCTCTTGTATTTCCTCTTTATCTCTCAGTTTATTGAGTCACTGGCCAGCACATTCATGAACTACGCCACTTAGGGAGGGTAAGGAGGGGTTCCCCAAGGCCATGTTTTCTAGGTCCTTGCCTCGTGCAAATTCAGTGCTGTGCATTAGCCACTGTCCCCCCCCCCCAACTATGTTTTGTAAGACCTCAAACGTGTGCCAGAGAAGTATACAGAATAACATAATGAACCCTCATCACCTGGCTTCAAGAAAGATCACATCATGGCCAATTTCATGGTGCCCATACACTCCTCCTACGCACTTACTTCTCAAGTATTGTTAATACTTTTTTTCCCCATTATTGCCAGAATTCCTTGTGCTGCCCCCTTTGTTTTGTCAAACCCTTCTCTCACCCTCAATTCCTGGTAACCACTGATCTGTTTGATCTTCCTACAGTTCTGACTTTTCGAGAATTTTAGGTAAATGGAATCATGTATCGGGTAGCTTTAGGAGTATAGCTACTTTCAGTTAATATAAAACATTTGATTCTTGTCCATGATGTAACATTTATCATTAGTTGGTTCCTTTTTAAAAAAAAATATTTTGTTTTTTCAGTGTTCCAAGATTCACTGTTTATGCACCACACCCAGTACTCCATGCCCTCAATACCCACCACCAAGCTCCTTTTTATTGCTAAGTAGCATTCCCTAGTTGATGTTTGAACTGGGTTCTAAGGATCCAAGGACTTATAGAGTCAATTGGCATTGCCTTCATGGGTGATTGATTCAAGCGGATGGGGATGGGAGCACAGGTTTCTAGCATTCTGTTTTCCTTCAAATGAACTGATGTGATAAAAGAATGTCCCAAGCTAAGAACTAGAAAAGGTACCATCTTTCTGACTCACACTTAAGAATAGTTTTCTAACTTGGCGCAGTGGTGGGATTACATTGAAGACATTTACCTTAGGGTAAATGATCCAAACATCTCTTTCCCGAGAAAGCAAAAACAATCCTGACTATGAAATTTGTCAAGGGGAGAATATATAGGACATTTTCATAAATGAAGATGGATGCAACCATCATAGCAAAACAACAAAACAAAAACTTGCAAATCTAGTAGTATGTGTTAAAGGTATAATACACTATGTGACAGGATTTACCCTGTAAATATTGGGAAAATTCAACATGAGGAAATGAAATATTATTTGTCATATTGATAAATCAAAATAGAACAGCCCTGTGATTAATTCAGTCGTCTCACAAAATCTTTTGATAAAATCCAGTACCCATTCTGACTTAAATATTAACAAGCAACCCAACACACCAAATGCTTTGGTCAACTATAAATAGAGAGGAAAGCACTTACAATATAAAACAAAAACAATGGAAAAGTTTTCTAAATCTGTTTTATTGGGGGGACACCAAGTCAGTTAAGCATCTACTTTCAGCTCAGGTCATGATCCCAGGATCCTGGGATCAAGTCCTGCATTGGGTTCCTTGCTCAGTAGGGAACCCTTACTGCCACTCCCCCTGCTTGTTCTCTTTCCCTCCCTCTCAAGTAAGTAAATAAAATATTTTTAAATAAATAAATAAACAAACAAACAAATAAATATTTTTAAAGATTTTAGACTGTGAGTGCGGTGGAGAGAGGCAGTGAGAGAGGGAGAGAGAAAATCTTCAGCAGAGTCCCTCCTCCCATCCCCGGGGCACAGAGCCCAGTGTGGGGCCTCATCTCATGACCCCTGAGATCATGACCTGAGCCAAGACCAAGAGTGGGATGCCTAACTCAGGGTGCTCCCCAGGTGTACCAACTTTTTCTAAATCTAAAACTAATGTCATCATCTACTATGGAATTTTAGAAGCATTGACATTAAAATCGCTAGTGAGACTAAATTGCTTAATACCTCTGTCATTCAACATGGAAAAGGTATAATAAATAATGGCTATTAAAGGTTGAATTGTGTTGAAAGGATATACGTTGAATTCCTAATTCTCAGTACCTCAGAAGGTCACTTTGTTTGGAAATAGGTTCTTTGGAGATTTTACCAAGTGAAGATGACTTCCTTAGGGTGGATCCTGACATGTCAAGAGTGGCACTCTTATAAAAAGGCAAATTCTGACCCTCAGATGTACACAGAGACAAGAGAGTGTGAAGAAATAAGAGAACGCAATGAATATGACGGCAGAGGTTGGAATCGTGCACTCAGAAGCCCTGGGGCACTAAAGATTTCCAGCAAACCACCAGTGATTGGAGAGGGTTTTTCCCACAAACCTCATGAGGAACCAACCCTATGTACCAACACGCTGGTTTCTGATGTCTAGCCTGCAGAATCACGAGACAGTACATTGTGTGGGCTGCCCACCTGGTGGTATTTTCTAGCAGTTCTGGGAAACTCTGCAGAAGCTAACGCCGAGCACCCACTTTATGTCAGGTGCTGCTCCAAGCATTTCCTGCCCATGAAGGCATTATGACTTTCACAACAATTTTATGAAGAAGAGGTGGTGATTACTGATGTTTTGTTGATGAAGAAACTGAAGCACCAGGACATTAGCAAACTTTCCCAAGACCATCAAGCTAGGAAGAGATAGGACAGCAATCTAATCTCCATCTATTTCCTGAACTAGTCTCCAGCATTACCACTAATTATGCCCTGCTAAGATCCATAATAATTACAGTATGTTGGTACTGATCTATTTAGACACCTAGATCAATGGAACAGCTAGAAACTCAGAAATAGACTTATGTATATGTAAGCATTTAATATACAGTAGTTATCAAAGAGTGACTGGATTATTCAGTGGTGCTGGAACAATAATGAAAACACTTTAAAAAGTAAAATAGAGTTAGATTCATATGCCACATTATACATTAAAATTATTTCTTGAATTAAAGATTTAAATGTATTCATAATTTAACAAGAGAATCAAAAACTGATACAGGTGAATATTTATTTCTTCTGCAGTATCAAATAACAGAGTGTCAGTTAGTCTCTGTAGGCAGTCCTGTCAGAATGGGGAATGATTTACAGATTTTACTGGATGCTCA
The DNA here is from genome assembly GCA_004023965.1 of Spilogale gracilis. Lineage (NCBI taxonomy): Eukaryota > Metazoa > Chordata > Mammalia > Carnivora > Mephitidae > Spilogale > Spilogale gracilis. Next base: position 113,904 of record PITA01000284.1, on the reverse strand, counting down.
GCTATGTCCATATGGAAGAAATGGTTCACAAGTGAAAAGGAACTAGAGAAGTGTCTAGAAATACAGAAAATGAGTTAATGTCTTTACCATGTTAAGACCACTTACAAGTTAAAATGAGTAAGCAGCTTGATCATAAAATGAGTGAAGTGTATGAACAGGTAGTTACAGATGAAGAAATGGCCAGTTGAGCTGATGAAAAACCTTCAACCTTGCCTAGGTTAGTAACTTCAAATTAAAATAAAAACCTCTGTGTTTCACCAGTTAAAGTGACAAAGATTAAAAACCATGAGGGGTAACTGGGTGAGTCAGGTGGTTAAGTGTCTGCCTTCGGCTCAGGTCATGATCTCCAGGTCCTGTTATTGAGTTCCTGTGGTCCAGCTCCCAGCTCAACAGGGAGTCTGCTTCTTCTCCCCCTGCTTGTGCTTTCTCTGTCTCTCTCTAATGAATAAATAAAATCTTTTAAAAAAGTAAAATACAGACAGTGATACTTAGTAGTGGTGAGGATGCAGAAGAAATGAGCAATCTCACATGTTGCAGATAGCGGCATTAATTGGAACAACTGTTCTGGAATGTTGATTTGATGATCTCTATATAAAATTAGCATGTCCTTTGACCCCAGAGATTGAACATTCAGAAATTTTGCCTTAGGAAACCAACGTAGAGACATTCTGGAGCTTATCTCCTTGCTTTATGAATAGTAAGTTAAGGAAACAAGAAAAATTTTAAAAAGGGGGATTTAGTTTAGTAAATTATTGGTATATACGATGGTACCCACTAAAATGAGATTTTAGAAGAACATTTTGTGAAAAACATTCCTCAATTTATATTTATATGTCAGTGGGAAAAAACTTGAAATCCATAGATCTGTGGTGCCTCTTGGAGAGGTGAGTTTGGAGGGGATTGTGTTCTTAAATTTTTTTTAAAAAACATTTGCAGTAGAAATGTATTATTTTTGCAATTAGAATAAAGCTAATAAACCTGACCTATATGTGCATATAGAGTTTTATGAATAAATAAATGTGTATTGGATGCCCCTGTATGATGTACACACCTTTCAGATGTTAATGACATTGAAAAAGGCTATGTTACCAAATGCACTGGTACTAGAGGAATTTTGGATAGGTGTGACTTATGTGTAAGTAGAATAGTCACTAGTTAATATCTATCAACAGCTATAACTTGTCAAAATGTGTATTATGAATACATTTTATAGGCCCTCAACTTCTAATAACAATATAATAGCTAATATATATTTAGCTCTTAAAATGTGTCAGAGTTTTTCTAGGTTCTGCATGTTTATTGTCTCTGCTAACTCCCCTAAGAAATTCTGAGCTTGTGTGTGTATATGTGTGTGTGTACACCAAGATTCACAAAGTATGTACGATAAATATGTGAGATTTTTTGAAGGGAGCTCCGTGATTTAAGAAAACATTCTTTTGTGATTGATTTCAAAGTAGTCTTTGTGCTCTAATCCCCTCCACCTCTGTAAATTTGTATTTATTTTGTGTGGCGGCTTCTTAACATGCTCTCGTGGGTACCCAGGGAGTTCTGCAGGGGCTCAACACAGTGTGGAGACTCAGCATGTTGCTCTCAGTGATCTGTTGGTTTTGATGCTGGTGCAAACTGTAGGCTCCCTGGGGAATAGAAGGAATGAAGCTCCTTTAAGCCCACCTTCTGTCAACATCCTTCCTCTAGTCTGTTTTCAGTAAAAAGCTGATGGAGTCTCCCTGTCTTACCTTGTAACAATGATCATTTCTAGAATAATGAGGACATGAGAAAGGAGGCTGTGAGAATAGCCACTGGTTCCAGTGTGGCGTGCATTGCCGTCTTCTTGCAAGTGCCTGGTGTAAAGGGGTGGCCGGCTAGGGCAGAGCTCTGTTACCCGAGGTTTGCCTCCCAGGACTGTTGAGAAGCCACAGAGAGAAATCTATGTAAAAGCTAATTGACAGAGATGAGCGTGATTGTACCGAAAAGTGAACTAGAGCAGTTCTAGACTCCCAGGTGTGCAGCAGGACACCTAGGGGCCGTGGTCTGGGGCATGTCATGTGATGTGGCTTGGGGCTTCCAGTGACAAATGCCTTCAACCACACAACCTGCAGGGAATGAAGGGGGTACGGTAACCAGCTTTAAGACATCCCCTAGGGGCTAAAAGGTTCAAGAGTGTGGTGGAAGCGTGGAGGGAGCTGCCAGGGAGATGGGAAGGGAAGAGTACTGGGAAAATTCCCAAGGGTCTAAAATACTTATTGGCCTCAGCATATTTTAGCCAACCAGGCAAATGTCTGAATTAGGTGTTTTGCCAGAGCCATGTAGATAATAGCAGTGTTTTCTAGCACAGTTGCTGAATGTTTTTCTCCCCAAGGTGAAAAATCCAAGATGTATGAAAGTAACCATGTTGGTGATTGGTACAGACCTTGTCCCCCAGGTCTCTCCCTGTCTCCTGCCTGATCTGTTAAGTGAGGAGGGTGAGCCTTGCCGCCGTGCCAGGACTGCAGAAGGTCGTAAATTCCAGACCATTTGCCCAGATGCCTCCATCAGCAGTGTGGCCCTGCAGCACGTCAGGACGTCGATGGCTTCGGGGACCAGACCCTGTGCCTTGCCCCCTTTCTGCATCCTGTGAGCTAGTTTCAGGGCCCTCCGTCTGTGCAGCTGCTGTCACAGTACCTTTCCAGGGTCCTGGCAGTAGGTTCACAGTGTGGAGACTCAGCGAGTTGCTCAGTGATCTGTTGGGTCTGATGCTGGTGCAAACTATAGGCTGTCTGGGGAATAGAAGGATTGGCAGGTATTTTATCAAATAATCAAAAGTACGATAGACTTTTTTTTTCTCTTAAAGTGAGTTTTAACCACAATCAGTTAAGACTGCTATAGGGTGGTCTCCAACTTTTTCTTCATCATATTTTCCTTCTGGGCATTGGAGGAGGGGCTTTTGGAATAGTCAGGGACAGTTTAGGGATCTAGACAAGCGGAAGTTGAAATGTAGTTTGGGTTAACGGGATATTTATATATGTAAACGGATACGTACAAGTGCACATGCTGTACAGTGTATGTACACACACAAGTATATATGCAGTGTTAGCTTCTTACGGAGGAGGAAATGGAAATCCCAGGAGGTGAACTGGCTTGCCCAAGGTCACATGACCATGGGTTCCCAGCATGCTGAGGAGGCGGCTTTGCTCCGGAGACTGCCGGAGGGTTCTCTGCCGCCATCACCACCGCCTGCACTATTTTGTCATGGTGCCTGGGGAAGTGTTCCTGTGCTCACTGCTGGGACAAGGCAACTCTTCTCACCTTGCTCCAAGTGGAGGAAAGTTGGGCAGTCCTCACTTGTGATTGCTTTGGCTTCCATGGTGGCTTTCGGTCCTCACTTGGAAAATCGTTTTGCCCTGTCTCTTTCATTGCTTTCACTCTGCCCCCAGCTCTAACCCAGTCAAGTTTTGGGGTTCTCTCAGGTGAGAGAAGGTCCCAGGACCTCCAGGGAGAATAGGCTGGGTGGTAGACTGAAAACTGCTGAGGCCTTGGAATGCCATTGATGGAAGCCAGCAGCAGGTGCTCCCGTCTGTTGTCCTTCATCTTTCCCACAGCCCTGACATTCCACTGGCAGAGTGTCCTGCATTTCCCAGGATTTCAGCCACTTCCTCTCACACCATGCCATTTTCTCAGGAATGATTTGTATGGTGTATAAAACACTGGGCATCTTGGGTGGGCCCCAATTGTCTCTCATCCTCTTAAGTCTGTGAGAAAAAGTCATAACCCTGTCCTCAAGGTTTACTGTTTCTCTGCCACTTTTGCATCTTTTTTGTTCATTTCAGTTGGTGTTAACGTTGGAGGGTTTGATAAATTTACATTTATGCACCGTCTTTCTCACTAATGCTGGTTTCCATCCTGCATTTTGCATTTCCACTTCCCCTGAAATCCTTTATTAACCCAGTAGTCTCTCTTGGTGGCTTTCTCTTCCTGTTTCAAGGGCTGGGTCTGTAGTTCGGGTTTGGATTCAGGATGCTGACATTTTCTGAAGCATATTTCATGTTCCCGTGGTAGATCATTTTTAGAGGCCTACTCTTTAAGTTTTCACAATGATTTCTTTTGCTTTTTCCTTTTTCTTCTATCTTCTTATAATAATTTTATCTTTCCCTGAAGATTTTACTTTCTGACTGCAGATAAGAGACAGCAAGGAAGAGAGACTTCCAAAGGTCTAAAACAGGTCTTACTCACTAGGGGGCCAGAGACTTGGTTTTCCACCTGGTAGACACCATGTGTTTCTGATACGGGGGTTGGCGGTATGTAAGGAACACATGGCCTGCCCACTTAATTCCAGGCACATGAGGTTCAACTTATTTCCCCCAGATGCTAACAAGTATTGACCTGCCATTTACATTAAATCCATTTCAGTGTCCTCCAGATGCTGTGTGATAGTTTTATTGTGAGCCCTTGATTTCAGTTCTGTTGAAGTTTTCACCTTCTCCAGTGTTGTCACAGGCATCGCCGTAAGGTCCTGTGAGAGCCCGTCAGGGGCGTCCAGCCAGATCTATTTGAAGTGGAACAGGACTCGGGCAAGGTCATGTAGCCAGCTGGTGGCAGGCCCAAGTCTAATGTGGGGCTCGTTTCTTCTGGGCAGATCTTCAGTCTTCGAGGCCATCTGCCACTCTTATCTTGTCAAACCTGAGCTGTGACGTGATTTAGCAAGTGGTGGCTTTGTTAGAAGTTCATTTCTGTTTCGCAGAGCTGTAGCCTGAGGTGGAGTCCGAGTGGTCAGGGGCTGCCCTCAGAGGGTCATGTGTTGGGCAGTTCCAGATTGAACAAAAAAATTGTGCATTGAGCTGGAAGTTGCTGAGTGCCTGAGCCAATGAGAGAAATGTTCATGTGTCCTGGACAGGAACTCCCGGGCAGTGGAGAGGCAGTGCTGAGGCCACTCGGAGGTCCTTGGGTCTGTTTTTGGTGCTAAGGAATTTTAGTGACTTCCCTGCTCTGTCTTTGTGAACTGTTCATCAGAGGCCACGTCCTTGCTGACTGGAAGAGCACCCCTGCTTCCCATTTGTGGGTGCCCTTTTCTCAGTGAGATTTACCTCTCTGGGGAATTCAAGGGTCAGCTTTTGATAGAGGAAAAGAACGTGCAGGCTTAGTGATTGAATGGTGATCCTTGGCAGCACAGCTCTAGCTGCTCTTACCTGGGGCACCATCGCTGTTCCTCAGACCTCCACATGCTCGGAATCCTCTGCCCCGGGTGGACTGACCCAACCGTGCCTTCCAGATAATTGGAGCTTTAGCTTACTTGAGGCCCCTTTATGCTCTGTCCTCATAAACTCTCCCTCCTTCATTTAATGCCCATTTAATGCCCTGTGGTAGATGAAGCCAGCTGGCAGTCCCAGACAGACTTACCACGCTTAACTGTTTTGAGGGAGCTTCTCATATCAAGTATACTTAGGCTAACCCTCCGACTTCCGTAAATAGTTTGTCTTTACAATTAGCGGTTTGGTGATTTATGTTAACACCGGCAGCTGTTATTGAGTTTAATTGACTATATGGAACCCTTGTTTTTACTCTGTGTAATTAAATGTTAATATACCTCTGTAAAGGGAGTACATAAACCAGTATCTGCCAAGTAGTCCTAAACGTGTTTGCGGCTTTTGCGTGCACGACCTCATGCAACAGAGAGATGATGGCTTTTGGGGAGAGGAAGCGGAGTCAGAGTCCACGAATGAAGGGAACTTGGACTGGATTCTTACTGGATTCTCTTTCTTCATCTTTACAATGAGAATGAGTATTCCTGCGCCATATAGGCTGGCTGTCGGGATTAAGTGAGGTCGTGCAGAATGGCTGGCCTGTTGCCCAGCATAGACTAGCTGCTCAGTGAGGATCGCTTTCCCTCTGTGCCTTGCAGGTGTGTTTACTGAGGGCCTATCACATTCAAGCCATGATAGATGACTACACCGAGGCGGGTACCTCACGTGCTTTATTTCCCTGTACCTCGAACATGAGCTCCCCGAAGGAGGGGCGCACAGCTGGGCAGCCCTGCTCTATCTCAGGCCTCGAATGAGGTCTGGCGCACAGTAGATACTCGGTGTAGGATTAATGGATGACATTCAGGCATGAGCTGAATTAATTCAGAGAGGATAATAAGGAAGAGTAAGAATTGCTAAACTGGAGGTGTTCCGTGGTTTCTTCATGCAAGAATCATGATACAATTGAGAAGGCTTGTGCTACGGGGTCAGATTGAAAGTCATTCTCTTCCTGCCTCTGCTTTTTACCAGCTGTGTAGCCTTGAGGAAGTTATTTCTCTGAGCCTCAGGTTCTAACTTTGCAAAATGACATGTTGAATCCCAAAGAACAACTCACTGGCATGCTCTAAAGGGAAATAGGGTAGTTCTTGTAAAGTGCCTGGAATTTCATTATTCACAGTTAGAGAGTGGGCACAGAAGGCTCAATTTTTTTTTTTAACCAAAGTAAAAAAAATATAAAGCCCTGGAAAGCTTTAAATGACCTGCTGATGCCCCCTCTCAGGCATTCTTGATGTCTCAGAAGTGAATATTACACGGGTCTGCTCCTTACTGGGCTGGGTGGTAGCACCTGACCGTGGTCTCTCCTGAGGATCTGTAAGCTAGGTCACTAATGGAGCTGAGGTCCGGAATGGGATCAAAGGGAGCACCAGAGTCCCAAAGAGAGCCTGTGTGAACTAGGTGATTGCACATGACCTTGAACACTAGGACAGTGAGGGGAGACTCAGAAAGCTGGCCTTGCTGGATGGTTCTTGTCGATGGAGGCTCACAGTATGTGGCTGCTTCTCTTTTTTTCCCCCTTCTGAAAACATTATATGTTAAAAATAACTTAGTTGGCAGAAGAGGTTTTTCAAAAGCCAGGAATTCCTGTAGTGGAGGCAATGTTAGTGGTCACTTGGGTGGTATCGCCCAGGGGCTAAGAATGTGGTGTTTGGGATAGCTCTGCCTTGGTTCAAATCCTAGACCTGCCATTTCTTAGCTTGGAGATTGGGGGTAAATTATCTAACTGGTTCTCAGTTTCATCTTCCATAAAGTGTGGGTAGTGATAGTATGTGTCTCATGGGGCCCTTTGGGTATTCAGTGAAATATCTATTGAAATGCCTTGGCACAGTGCACAGCCCATGGCAAGCACTCAGTAAATGCTAGTCACTTTACAGACGGAGCCGTGGAGGCTCAGAGATTGTCTCTGCTCCACTGCTGCTCACAAAGAAAGTGCCGGAATCAAGCCACACATCATCTTCTGATGGTGAGTCATACAATCCTGAGGCTTGACCATACTTGGCTCCATTCATTCATTCATTTGTTCACTTGGCATTTGCCGAATTTTCCTCAAACTCTTGAACATCAGTGTGCTCGGCTCTTTGAACACTGATGATATAGGGCAAATCCCACCCTGGTGGACTTAGGTCCACCTTAGGAAAACAGAAATTAAATAAGCGAATGAGTAAATGATTTCTGAGTTATTAAGAGGTGAGCCACAACCTCACTGCACACAGAAAAGGTGATAGGGTAATCATGAACTGGAGACGGGTGGGGGCTACTTCCTTCCCAAATGTTCACAGAGGTGGTGTTTCCATGTGAGTGATGCCCAAGTTAGCCGTGTGAAGCCACACAAAGTGCTAATGGCAAGAGCATGTCAGGCAGGGAAGGAGGAAGTACAAAGACCTCGAGGCCCCTGAGAGCTTGGTGTGGGTTTCAGAGGATGTCAGAAGATGGCACCATGCCTGCCAGGGAGCCCCGTAAGCCCATCCTTCTGTGCAGAGGAAATCTTGGCTCACCTGCCCCTGACAAGTAAAAAAGTTTCCCAGGACATGGGGTATGACCTGCGGCCCTCTCTTTCCTTCCCTGCAGAAGTAAATATGAAAAAGACATCTCTGTTGTGTGAGAGGAGATGAAAGATGCTATTCTGGCTTCTGAGTAGGCAGAGCTCTGGCCCCGGGCCAGGAGAGTGGGGTTCCATCCCAGCTCTGCACCCCTCTTGCAGCTTTGTGCTTTTCATGATTATCCACTGTAAAATTAGGAGCTGAGCCATTTGATCTGGGCACCCCCCCTTAAATGGGGGAGAGCAGTGGAATCCCTGGATCTGGCCCCAGTCTGTTTTGGGGGGTGGGCCAACTGAACAGGTTGGGTGGGACCGCTTTTTGGCTGGTGGACTCTGCAGCTGGTCTCCAGATTGAACCACCTTCACTTCTTACTGAAGATGCCCAATCTCTCCCCTGCTCCCCAATCCTCTCCTTGACCTGTCAAAGCTGAGCGCTGACCCCACACATGGGGTCTTTCCTCCTGGACATGGTACATGGCAGCGTCCCCATGACATTGCCTGGGGGCTGAGATGCCACCTCTCCCGCCTGCTCTCTCTTGGGTCCGCTTGGACAGGGTGGGCTGGGGCGTGTGCAGACATGGAGATGTGCCTGCCACATTGGCTGCCATGTTCTCTTCTTGCGCCACACACACGGACCAGACTGAGGGCTTTGGCGGCTCATACAGAGAAGCATCTCCTGGGGATGCCTCACGGCCTGTATCTCAGCAGATGGAACTGGGTTGTCATGGTAGAAGACACAGTCACCATTTCACAGGGTGTCAGTGTTTCAAGTGCTGTTTGAGAGTTTAACTTCTTGCTTTCTATTACCCGAGAAGTCTCTCCGGCCTGAGACGTTAGGTGATTTGTGCAGGGTCCCACAGCAGTTAGTGGAGAATGAAGCTTGGACTTAGCGTACGGATCAAGCACATATCACAGTAGGTGGTGCTGATCCATACGGGAAATGATGGGCCAACTCAGATAGTTTCTTTAAAAGTATTGTTTATGAGATTGTATCGCCCGGATATAATATAGAACATAGCTGTCTTCCCCATGTCTAATTCATACATTGGGACGGAACGTTAATGAATACTCATTTAGTACCTTTGTTCCAGGCACTAGTCCACGTCTTGGTGGGTAAATATTAAATTGACACAATCCCCATAAGAACCCTAAGAGATGGGTGCTATTATCATTTTCGTTTTATAGATGGGGACATTGAGGAATATAGAAGTTAAATAACTTAGCCGAGGTCACAAAGCTAACTGCCACCCTCTCCCTTGCTGCCAGCCCCCCTCGCCATCCCTCCCCCTCTCGCCACCACCCCAAATAGCAGAGCTGGGATGCTGATTTCAGAGTCCACACTTTTAATCCCCATCTGTGTATGTCTCAGTGGACAAAGAGCTCCATCCATTGCCCGAAGTGGATGTGCCTGAGGGCCACCAAGCTTGTTGACCTCTCCAGCTTATAGGTGCACCCTGTATAGGGCATGGGACTACTGTGCCGGGTTCTAGAACACACTGTGTTCTGTCAGCCCTTTTTCCTGCTCTCCTGAGCTGCCTTGGAAGTCTAAACACGTCTCTGGTCGAGAAGACCCAGCAGCAAGTTCATTATTCTCCCTTGAAGTTCCTTTGCTGACTTCCACCTTTGTTGTTCTTATTCCTGGGTTTATTATAATGGGCCAGATTAACCTGAGTTGCCTCATGGTGTCTTTGGGAGAAAGAACCACATGAACAGATCAAACACTTTGTGTGGTCCTTGGGGGGTGCTCAAGCCATCAGAGAGACATCATCTTATTTATAATAAATTCACTGTTCAAAAAGCTTTAAAACATTTTTTTTCTATTAGAAGTATTGTTTCTATCTGTTGAGTCCATGAGTGTTTGACATTGGATGACTTTATAAAACATTCTACTAATTGGATTTATTAAAGCAAATAAATCAAGCACTAATTGGAACGTGCCCTGCCATTATTTTTGCTTACTGAATTAGATATAATGGTGTGAAGGCCTTCTTATCATATTTGTGCACTTATTTAAACACCCCCCTGGCACACACTTCTGCAAATTCAATTAGATATTCAAAAAAGGAATTCAATTTATGCAAAGGCTGATTTACGTTCTTTCCAGGGACAAGGCTACCCTACTCGCGATAGGCCGTTCACCATTTTAAGCCCTGCTGGGATATCACCCTGCCTTCAAAGTGTTTGTCAGCATGCGGTGGGATCTTGATGGATTGGGGGTTGGATATTTTACTGATAGAATATGGGTGTCCACAGAGCAGGGCCGGCTTTATGGGGCTGTGATCTGTGCAGTCTCGTGGAGCTCGGCCCTTGGAAGGGTTCCCATTCTTGGTTTTAGGCTCTGCTGTGGCTGTGCTGAAATTCTTAATTTTTTAGCAAGAGGCTCTGTATTTTGGTTAGGTACTGAGCCTAACTGGTTTTACAGCTGGGTCCACCCTGGATGTTGCCCTGGTTTTCAGAGCTGACTGAGAAGGACCTCTGTGGCTTGAGTGTCAGTGCTGCCCCTGTGTGGTGGTGAGGATGTCACTTGCTCTGGCCTTGTTTTCTTCCTCCCAGAGGTGGGTGTGCCAATCCTTACCCATAGAGAACATACACTGTGATGTAGGGGAAGTGCTTCTTCAAACATAGGGAGCTCTTATGTTTCTCTCAGGTCCTATCCCATGGGTCAGGACTGTAGCTTTGGAAGACAGTGGGAGATACGTTCTCCTCTCTCCTCCCCAGAGGAAGGAAAACACATTCTTCGTCTGGGAACTGGGAAAGAGGTGTTAAAAAGTCTATGACCTCATACAGACAACAAACACTCAAATGGTGAAACATGGTCCTTCTCTGGGACTGTGTTGAAATTAGACATTTTTATGGCATTAGAGCGAATGTTGGCACAGTGCAGCCTGCAGACCAGTTCTAGACCTTTGCTGGTTTTTATGAGGCCTGCCAATGAAGAATGGTCTTTCCATTCTGAAATGCTTAGCCGGATCAGAAGAAGAGTATTATTTGGTGACGTGTGCAGATCATAATGCAATTCAAATGCAATGTCGAAAACATTGAATTTCTCTGTTGAACGCGACTCTGCTCATTCTGCTTTGGTCTTATTGATGGCTGCTTCTGTGCCATCGTGGAGTGGCTTTGTCATGGTGACAGAGACTGGGTGACCCACTGAGGTGAGTACAATTCTGGGCTAGCCTCCAAGATGTCCAGCCTCTGGCATGCCTGCCCTGTGTAATCCCCATTCCTTGGGTGGGACTGTGGTAGGATGGACTTCATTGCCATGACTAGGTCATGTTAGTGACAAAGGCCAAGGGATTTTGCACATGTAGTGAAGGCCCCAAATCAGCTGGTTTAAGTTAATCAAAAAGGAGATGGTGTTGGATGGTCCTGACGGAACTGGACAAGCCCTCAGAAAGGACTGTGCTCTGTTCAGGGCAGGAAATTGGGGGCATGAGAGACCAGGAACTATGGGCAGCTTCTAGGGACTTGAGAGTAGCCCAGAGGTGGCAGCCAAGTAGAGGATACAGACCTCTGTCCTGTGACCAGGAACTGGATTCTACCCCATGCCACCTAAGCTCCAAGTAGGACTTGAACCCCAGAAAGTAATGGCAGTTCCCTGACACCCCTGAGAAGAGAGACTAGTATGATTGAGACCCACCACAATTTCTTCTTCTCCCCAGCACACTGTGGCCTCCACCGTAACTTAGAGATGCCTGTCTCCCTACTTTGACTTCAGGACTGCAGACCGGCATCTTGAGCCGAGGCAGTGACTAGGGGCAGAAGGCTTGCAGGCTGGCTCAGTGTTCCTCTCGGAGCGATTAGAGAATTGCTGTATAGCCACCCGTTTGTCTCAGCCAGAACTTCCTTTCAAGCCTAAGCTTGCCTTCCAAGTTCATTGTCATGACAACCTGGTGTGTTGGATAAGAATGTAGACTGAGCTGGTCAGTCTGGGTTTAAAGCCTCCTTCTGGCACTTGTGATTTCTTTGATCATGGGCTAGATTTTTAACCTTTTTGTGCCGTGATTTCCTTACCTCTACGATGGGGGTGTGTTTATGTATGATGTATCTCATGGGGTGATTGGGATAATTAAGTGGGCTGGTATTGGTGAACACTTAGAATAGTGTCTGGCCTGTAGTTCAGCACCTGACATGGGAGGTTGGTTGTTATTACCACTCAGATTTACTTGGGATTTGTGTCTGCCCAGTAGCTTTGTGTCCACGTCTCTTTGACCTTGCACTGTGATTACCTGGCCCCGCTGGCACTGTGCCCACTACCCCTGCTCACACCTGCTCACCATGTAACCCTGAGCAGCCCGCTTCTCTTTCTGAGTCTACTGCCAACACTTGTCTCTCCTCTTAGGACTCCTTGGCCGGCATGTATCTCACCTCACTCTTCACCATGTTTGATGGCCTCAGTGGTTTCCCCTGGGCTCATCCCTGACTTCCCTTCACCTGCTGGGTTCAGACTTTCCCTTTGCAGGACCAGGGTAAATGCTCTTTAAAGGTGCAGTCTCAGGGTCAGTTCCAGATCCCTGCCATGCTCCAAGGCCTCCACTGGGTTCATCTTGACCCCCAAGAGAAGCCTAGGGGAAGGCGTACCAGAGCCCCCCTGTGGGGTCTCAGCCTGGCTCCCCTGCAGCAATGTATTCAGCCACTCATGGAACAATAAGGTCAAGCATAGACTATCGACTAGATGCCGAGTGAGGAGATAGATGGCATGCTCCTGCTTACATGGAGCTTTGGGGCTTGGAGTTGGAGGGACACAGTCCTGTGGTCTCATTTCTCCCTTTCCTGTGGTCCCCAATGCTGGATGTATCCTCAGAGCACCTGGAGAGGAGAATATTGTGCGGGCTATGAGGGTTTTGAGTTTTTGGTCTGTACTTGCCAGGGGATGGGATGGTGTTACGGTTTCATTCACCTCATGGCATGTCACCTCGGTTGGTCATCCTCATGTTTGTCAGTCAAAGTCATGAGCCTTGCTAGAAGGGGAACTGGTCATGTAGAGCAAATGAAGGCAAATTTCTGCCCTTTTCTAAGATGTTTTGTCCAGTTTTCTCTCTTTCCTTGCTCTACCACTGAATGTTACAGGCACAGTTTTTTTTATTTTTATTTTTTTATTTTATTTTTCCCTTGGAAGCAGCAGGATGAAACTTGGATTCTCTGAACACACAGTGTTCTAAGAGCAGCAGGGCTGGAGCAATGGAAAATCCTCAGGCTTTGGTACCATTACAGACTGAGACTAATGTCTTGACTTCACTACTTCATATAGGTTAGTTTACTTCCCTGTAAAATGGGTACATTCAAAATGGCCTGACCTGTGGTGATGACTGTACGCTCAGAGGCCAATGAAAGGAGATGTTAGTATTGTTATTGCTTTTTGTAGGGTCATTCCTTCTCCCTGAAATTCCTAGTTGGGCACATCCCTTCGTAACTCTGAGGACAAGTTTTCCTGTGTAAAATGGAGCCCTCTTTCCTAGTGGAGGGCTTGGGAGACTACAGCCCCTGGGTAAGATCTGGCCCACCACCTGTTTTTGTAAATAAAGTTTTGTTGGAATACAACTGCATCCATTTGTTTATGTATTGTCTACAGTTGCTTTTACTTTACAATGCCTGAGTTGGGTAGTTGTGACTGAGACTATATGGCTATAAAGTTGAAAATTTTTACTGTTGGACCCTTTACAGAGAAAGTGTGTCGATCCCTGTCTTGGAGAGTGGTGGTAGTTGGACTTACCTCCATTCGTGTACACACATCTATAAATACATACTTACACAGCTCAAGTGCAGTGCCTGGCATATAGCAGAAGCCCAGGAAATCTTTAGTTCTTCTTCCGAACTTAATTCTGTTCAAGAAAATACAGGATCATATCTGAGAAATGCAGAGGCAGACACATTCATATTTTTATTGAATTCTATTCCTTTCTCATTTTCAAAAGAAGAGTTCATGTTTAAAAAAATTCTGATTGGCACTATAAACTTTATTTATGCTTTAATGTATCTTAAAGTATGTATCCTGCAGTATTTTTACTTCCCTTACAGATGCTGATATGCTATACATTACCTAACCCAAATGGATTTTCAGAATCCAATTTCCTTGCTACAGTTTTCCATTTCTCTGTTGACTTTATATGCTTGGCTCACATCAGAGCATCTGGGGCCTTTGCCACATTCTGACCTCAACCCATCCTGGGAAATAGCTTCTCTGTCTCAGTGCCGGGAGGTAGGGCTGGGTCCTTTGCCAGCAGCTGCACTGCCCTGTCCTCCCCCAGTTATGTGGGTCTCCTCCAAACCAGGATATGTGCTCTGGAGGCTGAGCTGGATTCCTTGGGTGGGAGTAGGCTACGGGGGTTTTTGCCTCCCCTCAAATGATCAGGATAGGTTGACCTCAGTTAAATGGGTCTGCCTCTGCTTTAAAACTGGATGAGGTGAGTCTTTGGGGGACCTTTCCAGTCATTAGTCTTCCCTAAGTAGCCTGCTACAATCACCTGCAGAGATGGCCAGGAGCCTTTTTTTTTTTTTTTGTCAGGCATTAAGGACCTAAGGAATTGCACCAAGAGAGTAAACCTAATTTTTGAGAGGAGCAGCAGTGAGCCTCAAGATCATCAAAGGTTTGCCTGTTTCCTGCCACAGGTCCAGGGACAACTGGGTTTCCCTGTCTTCTTGCTGACTCTTAGGAACCAGTCCCTGGCTGGTGGCATGGCTCTCATCTCTGTGGCTCCTGAGAGTTTCCAGTTCTCGCAGAGGTTCTGGAATCCTTAGTTTTTACCACTGCAGGGTCTCCCGGTGATCCGTGATGCACACCAGAAGACACAGGCCCCGAGATGAGGAAGAGATGTGAGCTAGAGGGGCTGTACCCAGCTGTAGTGTGGGTTGCTATCAGGATGTATCATCTTGAGCTCACAACCACTCTTCCTCAATCTGTTGGTTGAGAGGAAGAAAATTCAGGAAGGATTGCTTAAAAAAAAAATAACCCTGAAGTATAGTTTTTCTCCCAGATAGCTTTTAAAACTTGTGTCTGGGTCAAGCCAGATGATTCTACATTGAATCACATGGAGTCCCAGAGAGTGGCTTTCCCCCCACTTGTATGTCTGTGTCACACTGCCAATTTATATTGTGAATGACCATGAGGAATAGCGTCATGTCATTGGCCATGGACTCCTTGTGTGGATGTTGTTTCAGACGCTGTCGATGATGGGGAATGGGACTTCTGTTCCCAGTGACCCCCATGGAGAAGTTCTTTGTGAGCTAAGTGCCTGGAATGGCTGCAGTTTTCCTGTGCACTTTGGCTTTTATTGCATGAACACAGAGTGTCTGGTATCTGAATAGACTTTCCTTTTTCTGGTGGCCATTGGAAGTTCAGAGCCAAATACCTAAATCCCTTCTAGCAGGCAGACATGTAGGAAACTGGTTTTTTTTTTTCTTGCCATGACCTCAATAGTTTTTTGCTCTCATGCTTAGCATGCTGGATTTCCTTCTTCCATGTTCCTCAAGCCACAGTGGGATCGTGAGCGGTAGTGCTAGAGTTGGTAGAGGAGAGATCGGGGATCAGTCAAACCCCCTCCTTTGGGATCTTTCGGCTTCAGCACATCTCTGTGAAGGTGTTCTTTTCGTTTTTGTACCTAAAGTGCATGTGTGAGCCATCTTTCCCTGCACTCTGCCAATTGCATGAGTGTAAGAATTGTATATGTCGGTGCTGTGCCCTGGTACATATAAAAAATAAAACTTTGTCCAATGTTTCTAGAATAAGCAAAGGAATGCATTCTAATGGGAGACACCCAACCACCTTGAAGCCCTTTGCTTGATCCTCTTTCATAAACTTATAAGTGAAGGGCTTGGTCCTTGGTTTGGGGGAATACATTCTCTATTAGAGTGTGGGTTGTGTGGTTAAGTCACCACAGAATTAATCTTGGGTCTAACACTCCCTTCTGTGTGAGCTGAGAAGGCTACCTAACCACTCCATACATTAATTACCTTGTACTTATAGTAGGGGTAATAACCTGCCTCACCAGGTTGCAAACACTAAGTGAAAGCAAATGAGATAAAATATGCAGTCAGTGTCAAGTATGTTGCCTGGCATGGAGCAGGTGCTTGAGAGAGTGTGCTTCTTACCTTTGTCAGGGTACAGAAGCTTCTGCTATGGTCATACTTAACCCCTAAGGTCTCAGCAACGTAAGACACGTTATTTTGCTCTTGGAAGGTTAATGCTGATATCGCTGCCCAGGTGACTGGTTGGCTTTCTTCCAGGGAGTGACTCAGGGATCTACATACCTTTTTTTTTCCTTTGGTGCCACTGCCTTCTCCTGTAGTTTTGAAGTTCCTCACAGTAGGGGCAGGCAAGGAGGATTGCTTGTAGGAGATCAGTTTTATGGGCCAGTCATGCAACGTGCAAATGGTGGATATCACTTTGTTACCTGTTTCCAGGATTTACTGCCTGGTCTTCCCCAGGTGAAAGGGCTTGGAGACATAGTGCTCTTTCTTTTTTCTTTTTTAGAAATAGAGGTGGAGAGGGGGGTGGAGAGAGAGAATATATATATTTTTTTAAGATTTCATTTATTTGAGAAAGAGCACACATGAGTAGGAGGCGGGCAGAGGGTGAGGGAGATGCAGGCTCCATGCTGAGCAGGAAGCCCGACAAGGGCCTCCGTCCCAGGCCCCTGGGGTCATGCCCTGAGCTGACGGCATATGCCCAATCAACTGAGTCACCCAGGTGCCCCATCTCTTGTGTGCACAAGAGAGAAGACCCGAACAGTTTGCCATACAGGTAGCATGGTCTTGGCTACTCTTTCCTTCTCTCACCCTGGAGACTGATCTCAGTTTAGGATGCTAAGGTTTCTAGTGGACACCGGAGATGCTGCAGGTGCTCCTTGCTTATCAGTTCCAGCATGCCGGGATCTGTTGTCCAAGGCATTGACCCGATTCATTTGTCTGTCTGGGCTGGGCTCCTGGCCGGTGATAGCAGGAAGATTGTAGAAGAAGGGAGTTGGCCTTCCCAAGAGCAACACACTTGTCACCACTTTTATTAAATTGTAAGCGTGGTGGGTGTGGGGCATTCACACTTTACTCCAGTTCAGGAAGTTTATAGAAGAAGTGATTTGGGAGGATCACTTGGGATTTGTCAGATAGGCACTGTAGGAAGGGGTCTTCCTAGGTGGGAGAGGCAAGGCTGAGCCCTAGAAGAGCAGGCTGAGCACCGAGGGTGATGGGGGCTCTATGTTCGCTATTGCTCTTACTGAAGCAGAGCTTCGTCTTTGTCAGGTGTCCTGTTGCATTATTGGTTTGTTCATGCAACAGGGACTTAAGCCCTACTATGTGCGAGAGCTGTTCCCAGCTGTTCTGATGCTTACTGTCTGCTGGAAGCTCATTGATTGCCTTCCTCCTAGCCTTTCAAAGGTCCTCCTTCTCCCCTGTACCTGGGCTGAAGTACCCTCCCCTACCCTTTCCTCTCATCTCCTGGGCCTCCTGTCTTTGCCTGTTGATCCATGCACACTGGTCATCGCTCTTCTCCCCTCAGTTCCCTGGAGTATCGGTGGCACACGGCTGTCTGGCATAGCCAGTTCTCGAGGAGTTGGGTGGAGTGGAGAGACATGAAAGCCCAGGACAGGGCACTGTTTCTGGGACCCCAAGCTAGTGTTCTCCTCTCGCCTACCCCAGCCACAGCCTCTGTGCCACAATGCTGAAATGCATGCGGGTTTCTTCATTGACTTGTTGACTATCAGTCTGTCTTGTCGAAGAGCGACAGCAGGCTGCTTCTGTGAACCACTGCATAGCCAGGATCTCAGACTCTGTTGGATGTGCACTAACTGCTCAAACAGTTGTTGCATTGGGGGCGCCTGGGTGGCCCAGTCGGCTCAGCGTCTGACTCTTGATTTCAGCTCAGGTCTCAGTCTCAGGGTTGTGACATGGAGCCCCACATTGGGCTCTGCACTTGGGGTGGAGTTGCTTGAGACCCTCTCTCTCCTCCTCTGTCCTCCTCACTCCCTACTTGTGCTCTTGGGCTCTCTCAAATAAATATATCTTTAAACAACAATGATTGTTAAATTGAAGAATGAATAAATGAAATCATATATTTTAGTTCCTACCAAGTCATCAGCCAGTTTCCATCAGAGGAAATTTCTTACTGGTTGTCACCTTCTGTAGGTTTCTGCTTTTTATTGTTTCTTGCATTCCTCTTTTACTCTCCTCTGCTTTTTAATCTAGACATATACACCCCAGATTCCTGTTACTTTTGTTTACAAAGTTATTGAATACTCTCTACTAGAGCCCAAAGTCCTGTATTAACAAAGTAGGTCCAGCCTTCTGTAACCCAGCCAAGGCTTCACATCGGGGAGCTAAGGGCCAAGTCTGCCAGGTTCTCATTCACAGCAAGGAAAGAAAGTGGAGAAAGCTTTGGCATCATAGGGCTCTTTTTTTTTTTTTATTTAAGTGGTGTTGTGACTGTCTTTCATATTATACCTGTTAAGAGGACTTCCACCCAACTAGGCAGAGGACATCCCAGGCCTGGGGTGCAGAGAAGGGCTTTCATCCTTGGCAGCAGGTGGAGACGGTGGTGTGATGTTAGGGGGGCCTGTAGACACAGGCTGGGGCTAGCAAGAGATGGCTTCTGTATGTGGATCGGAACCACATGTGCCCAGGTGATAGGGAAGCAGCAGTGTGTGAGGGAAGGAGATTGTACTGCGATGAGACCTGAGCATCAAGGAGGTGGGGGTGGGTGGTGGCAAAGCTGGATTGGCTGAGCAACTGGGTCTGGGAGACGAGTCCAGAAGCTGCCGTAGAATGCTGTCCCGCGTCACCTTGGTGTCCCACCAGTTCACCCTGGGTGCCCTTCCTCCCGCTCATGGTCCATGGAGATGCTGGGTCTGCCAGAGCCCTGATCAGTCCTTGCTCAGGATGTCATGGCCCCTGTAAGACGCAGACCAGCATTTCCTCCTTGGAGCCCTGGTTCAGTACTTTGTATTTTTGTCAGCATCACTTGGAGGGGAACTCCAGCCCCCTAAGCATATGCTTAGTAAATCCTTGTCAGAATTGAACTGATACAACTTCCTATAAAATGGTGGATGACTTTAAACACTGTGAACATTGACTTTACTGTCTTCCAGGTGCACAATTGTTGGATTCTCCTGCAAATTTGATTTTTATGTCATGAAATATGAGTTTTCACAAACTGCTTTTATAGGGCAGGGGATAGATGTGGGGAGTTTATTCTGTGCCACTTGCTCTTGATTTGTTACCCCACGTTGTTGTCCAGGTGGTTCTGTCCAGTGGCTCTTTGCCTCCATGTCACAGGCGAGGAGACTGAGGTGCAGGTGGGGCCGCTGCTGGCCCAGATTTGCACGGCTGAGATCTGAGGCCAGTCTGGCTGGGCTCTGGAGCTGGTGCTCTCTCTGCTGTCCCCAGCGTCTCTCCCCGTGGCAGGAAGCAATCACAGAGGCATGCACCGGCATTCATTTTTCCTGCTTAGAATGAGACATTGCTGTTGACTTTCTCAGGAAGGAAGATTGGAATCAATGTAACTGGCCGTATTAACTGTTTTAACTGGGGGAGGGGTGCCTGCCCATACCGGAGCACTAAAGCAAATATAAAAAATCCAATTTGCCTGCCTCTTTTTTTTTTTTTTTTTAAATCATCTCCAGAGTTTAATATTCAGAGCTGTAAATGGAGAGCTGATGAGCTGGGGGTAACGAACCAAGCCTTAGACACAAGGATGTATTTACCCATTTCTCTCTTGTCTGTAGGTGGCTGTTCCTTTGATGAGCACTACAGCAACTGTGGTTATAGCGTGGCCCTGGGGACCAATGGATTTACGTGGGAGCAGATTAACACGTGGGAGAAGCCAATGCTGGACCCAGCGGTGCCCACAGGTACGTGATCCACAGGGCTGCAGGCTGTGTTGAGGAGGACTCACTTTTTGGATGATGTGTGGGGACAGACTTTCTAAGCGATTGAGCTGTGTGAGAGGGCAGTAGACCATTTCATGGGTAGTAACTTCCTCATCCCCAGGGGGGTTCAAATCAAGGCTGTGTGAATTCTTAAAATATGTGGTAGGAATCACACATAACTGGATTCAGGAACCTTTAGCATTTATTTTAGCTTTAAGATTCTAAGATTTAGCTACAAGTTAGGGCATCCCTGGGTTTTGCTTGGAAACCTAATAGTAGTTGGATTTTGTGGGCGAGAAACTCTGAAGAATGAGTTCATTCCTTTTCTTCCAGGACACAGACACGTTGCTTGTATATATCTAGGGAAACTGGCAGAGTCAGGATATTACTCACAAAGTTAATGTCCTGACATCCTGAGCACCTAGCTTATCCTTGACCAGTGGAGCTAAAGGGCTAATGTACTTTCTTGATGGATAGCTGCTTGCGGCAGGCATATGTGCGTGACATCTGATGCATTCTAGCGGAGATACGCCTGGAAGAGGAACACTCAGACTACATTTGGGGGGGTATGCCTGGGTAAGTGGACTCTTGGAAAGGCTTACTGGGAACTTAAGCTGGGAAGTGTTGCAACTCTGGGAACATGAGGGTCACCTCTTTGTGTGATCCCAGGGTCAGCGGTAAAGACATCTCGTTGTTGGAGAGGCAGCATTGTGTCTATGATTCCACCCTGCCCAAGCGCTCCCTTTAACCCACATGTCTTATTTTTTCCCCAAGACCTTCTGGCACTCTTCCTCGCTTTGGCCGCTAAATATGGGAGATCTCAAGCTTGTTCTATACTGTTTCCATGTGTATCAGGTTCTCCAGAGAAACAGAATCAATAGGATGTATATAGAGAGATACACGTAAGAGGAGATTTAGTACAGGCATTGGCTCACACTTTGTGGAGGCTGAGCAGTCCCATGATCTCTTGTTTGGGAGCTGGAGAACCAAGAACACCAGTGTTGTAATTTGGTCTGAGTCTGAAGGCCTGAGAATCCAGGGTTGATGGTATACACCTGATGTGAGTTCGAAATCCCACGAACCAGGAACACTGATGTTTGAGGGAGGAGGAGACAGATGCCCTTAGCTCAAGTAAAGAGAAATAATTCACCTTACCTTTCTCTTTTTGTTCTGTTTGGGCCCACGAGGAAGTGGATGATGCCTGCCGTGTTGGCAAGGGCCCTCTGCCTTCCTCAGTTTTCCAGTTCAAATGCTCCTCTATTCTGGAAATACCCTCATAGGCACTCCCAGAAATAACATTCTAGCAGTGATTTGGGCATCTTGTAGCCCAAGGAAGTTGACATACAATAGTAACCATCACACTCTGATTGGCCTCCACCCCTCCTTTGCCTTCATTTGCCATCAGACCATCTAGAACTACACTCCCCGCTGCCTGGCTGCCACGTCTTCTTGCCGTGCTCTGGGTAGACGGGTCTAACAGGATGCCATTAAGCTTGAGACAGAGAAGATGCTCAGGGATGTCCTGGTAAGGGTGTGGCCTGCATGCCCTCAGTGACTCTGAGTTTGGTTCCAAAGTAGGAGGCTACTGATTGGTTCTGTATAGTTCCAGTTAAGGGTGTAAATTGTTGTATAAGTTTTTCATGAGTATACATACCAGCCCAGGTAAAGTAAATTGGTGCTATGGTACAGAATTGAGCTGTGCAGATCTGGTAGGATCTTCCTTGGCCATGAGCAGAGTCACCAATGACACATGTCCCTTCGTAAGGTGACCACGGGATAACCTATATGCGTATTGTCTCATCATCATTGTTAGCGCTGTTGACTATTCTCAGAAGTGTCTTGGTTTAGATGCTAGAATCGCTCATTCCATTAGGGACCTGCAGAGTCCAGAGCACTCTGCTGAAACCTACTGCATGCTGCATTTTGCCTGGCCATCTTTGTGGTTGGCCAGATACATCCAGATCTTGTAGTATGTGCATGTGTCTTGCATGCACACATATGCTCTTCCTGCTTCTCCTTAGCTCTCCTGTAGGGTCTTGTAGGCTGTCCAAACTCAACAGCCCCAAAACTGAGCTCTTGACTTCCATCTACCTATGTACTAGCTTTTCCATGTTCCTTGTCAGGAAAGATCACTCTCCATAGAACCTTCTCCTCCACCTCATTCTCTTGTTCTTCCCCTGTATATCTCAGCATAAACACTACTTTCTTAGGCTAGCACTTCCGAAGTACTTCAGCCTGGGTCAGCTCTGTCCATAAAAGTTCCCGTTGTGTTGACACTTTTTTCAACAATGCATGTTACAGTGGATGTTGTTTGTTCCATGTATGTTTTACCCCCAGATGAGATATTCTGTGTGCCTGGGGACCATGATAGTCCTGCCCATAGCTTTATCTTAGTGTTTAATACAGTGCATTGTACATAGTATGAAGAAAATAACATTTCTTTGGATGGATGCATGGGTAGATGGCCAAATAGCCTTTATCGAATGTATTCTATTTTTTTAATTAAAAATTTGTGTTTACTCTGTTGCTTATTATTTCTGTTTTGGATTCAAGTATAGTTGGCATACAGAGTTATATTAATTGTGGGTGTACTCCATAGTGATTGAACAAGTCTGTACATTATGCTGTGCTCACCCCAAGTGTAGCCATCATCTATTTCCATACAGTGCTGTTATGGTACCATTGACTATATTCCCTACACCATGCCTTTCATCCTCATGAGCTAGTCCTGTTCCATAGCTGGAGTCCTGTATCTCCCACTCCCCTTCACTCATTTTGCACATCGCCCTATTCTCCTTCCCTCTGGAGACCATCAGCTTATTCTCTGGACTTATGGATTCAGTCCTGCTTTTTGTCTCTTCATTTGTTTTTTAGACTTCAAGTGTAACTAAAATCATATGGTATTTGTCTTCCTCCAACTTATTTCGCTATCAAGTGCTTCTTAAATCAAGAAATGAATGATAAACTTCTTGAAATGCCATTGGGCCCTCTGTTAATTGACCATGAATTTTCGTCTTTCTTATAATCCTTCCATTTTACAGATTGGGAAACCAAGGTTCTAAGAAGCTGAGTGACATTGCTTTTTCCACTGTTCCAATTTCTCTTCCCAAAGGAGTAACTCTTGCTTCTAATCGTAATTTTCTCAGCCCCTCATCATGGCAGAGTGTCATTTCCTAAATACTGGATTGGGCTAATACAATCTTCTGAGCTTTTCTAAATAGAGGCACTAGATGATGATCGCTGAAATTATTCTGTCATGATATGCCTGTGGATTTCTGTGGCTCTGTGTGCTTCTTAGGCAGAGAGGCATGACAGTGAATTTGGATCAGGCAAAATTGTTTATCCTTCTCCTGGGCAAAAACTGAAATCTTACTTTCCTTCTGTAAAACCCGCAGTTTCCATCCTTTGGAAGTCTAGTCTGAGTCTATTTTTTGGAAGTCTAGTTCAAGTCCATTTATTCAGATGTACTACAACCTTTGACTGATCCCCTTCTGCATGACAGACTCTGTGCTGGGCTATGGGTGGATCACAAGGTGTCGTTTTGGCGATCCTTCTGCTGGCTTCTCCTGGTTCCTGGGTTGAAATCTGAATTCTTCGCTACAGCCTACATGATCTAGGTCTTCTCCAGGCCCCTTTTCTTCTCCAAATGCCCCAAGACACACCGGCTCCTTTCAGTTCTTTAGAGACTGAAAGACTGCCACATTCTTTCCTGCCTCAGGATATTTGCACATGCCTTTGCCTTTCACTGGAATGGGCTTCTCTACTCTTCATTTAGCTGGTTTCTTCAGACCTCAGCTCAAATGATTCCTCTTGAGGGAGATAGATGGTCCCTTACCAGTCTAGGTAAAGAAAGAGTCCCTCCTTATTCTTCCCATAGTATCCTGTTCTTGGCTTTCAAAGTTCTTGTCATAAACATGTTTCCAGACCCGCTTATTCCAGTCCTATGCCATAGCTCAGTGATTCTGAGCCATGAATCCCACTGCCTCAGTTTCCTCTTCTTTAGCATGGGAACCAGCGTGAGAGTTAAACAGAATGATGCCTGAGCGAGTGTGAAGTATCTGCCCATGGTAAGGCTTCATCAGTTCTGGCTGCCCTGTGTTCTGTTCTGGTTCTAACAAACTCTGGAACTGTAAGTCTAAGTTCTCCTTAGAACCTTGCAGCGGCCTTCACGTTCACCTGACCCCAGATGCTGCTTTACCCAGGTGCACCACTCAGCAGGTGGTCTGCATGGGTCCCTGAGAGACACAGAGAGGCTTTGCAATACCTTTCTGAGAGGCTGCCCCGAGCACTTGCACACCTCCTCTATCTCTGTTAATTCAGTGCTGCACACAGTCACTCTCAGAGTCTTTTCCTTATCCCTTTCCATGGGAAGAGCTCTTGGCCTGGCATTCTAGGCCTCCAACCTGGTTTTGCTCCCACCTCATCTTTGTTGAGGCTGTCCTAGAGGAGTGGGGGTTACTGCACCCACAGAGCCTCCCTGGAAGCTTCAGTTTGATCCTTGGGACTCCCTTCAGGAGTCTCTGGTTTCCAGCTCTGCCTTCCCCAGCCTTGGCATTGGGTCCACATGTCCATCCTGGGAGACAGCCCAAGGCCGAGTCAGGGTGGGGGCCGGAGGGTGATTCATGACTGTAAGTGTCCTTCCAAAAGGGCTGAAGCTGGAGGCAGTGGCGGGTGCCCCTCAGTTTCTTCTGCTTGGAGGCTGTTTAAGGTTGGGATAAAGTAAGGCTGACTCCTGGGCTGAAAATCCAGCTGCGTTAGACATGCTGCCTTTATATTAGCTTGTATCTCCCCCTTCTGTGGGGATTTGCAGATGTCCTGGGGCTTCAACAGGTCAGGCTACTGTTTTTTCTTCTTAGAAGCTCACTGTCCCATTCCCGTGGCCCCTCTCGGCTAATAATCGTGCTGCTGCTTCCCAGGCTTGGATCCCGTGTGTGGGTCCTGTCAGCCCAGAGACATCACCGAGTATCCTTTCAGGAGCTACTGCCACAGAGCAGTTTGGGACTGGCGGGACCCATCCGTCACCCATCCCACTGCGGAAGACTCTCTCCTCACTTTCAAAACCCCAAAGGCATGCCTTTGTTGGCCTGGCCTTTATCAAACTTCTAATCTCTTGTTGAGTTTAAGTTTTCAAACATGGAGAAGAAAGAAGGAACACTTGACTTCAAGCTCCTCCTTCTCTGCCTCTTGCACAAATGTCTAGAGCAGAGACGTGCCAAGATCCTAGTGGGTTACCTGCCTGGAAGGGGCACGTGTTAGGAAATGTCTGAGAAAACACACGTAAGCGTTCGCATGCAGACCGGAGTAGCACAGGTCGGCCTGTCATGGAAGCAGGCGCAGTCTCCCGGTCGTGGTGCTCATTTCCCTTTAGGCCACTGGTCCTGGCCGGCCCTCACGTGGTAGGCCTGGTGGAGGCAGAGAGGCACACAGACTCACAGGGGAGGTGGTCACGTGAAGCCAGAGGCAGAAATTGGAGCCACACATCTACAGGCCACAGAATGCCACGGATTGCCGGCAGACACCAGAAGCCTCTTCCCCTGGAGCCTTCCGATAGAACAAGACCCTGCCAGCTCTTTGATTTCAGACTTGTCGACCCTGTCTCTCTGCGAGGATAAGTTTCTGTTGTCTTAAGCTACACGGTTTGCGGTAATTTGTTATGGCTGCTCTAGGACACTGTTCCCGGGGCAACCACATACCTGTGACCCGATCCCATCACGCTGTCTACGGTAGCCCTCACAGCAGAGTGCTGGAAGGACCGGAACCTTTCCTTGCTTTGAAGAGAACTGACATTTTTCTCTGTGTTTATTCTAACCAAGGATTCAATTAGATGAAATGTATAGGAAAATGCTTCATGTGCTGCCATCCTGTGAGTTCAGGGATATTGTCTCTTCTTTCTTTTGAGAAAACCAAGCCCCGGAATGATGAAGTGATTGGCCCAACCTCATCCAAGTTCTATATGAAAGAAGAGCCAGGATAAACCATATGTTGTATACATGGCAGTGTCCTCAACTAAACAGCTTTTGAAATTGTTTCTATTGAAAGTCATGGTCTGTCATTGCAAAAATAATGTATATTCATTGTAAAGAATACTCACAGTAGAGGTAGCTATAAGGAACAAAGTAAAAGTCGTATATGCACACAAACTTACATAAATCTATATTTTTCTACTTAATGCTATTTTTAAGCATTTTCCCATGTCCTTAAATATTCCTCAAAAGCATACTTTCTAAAGGCTCCGTAGTTTTCCATTACAGTGACTGTTTCATAATTTATTTAACTACCCTATAGTGTTGCATATTTAAGTTCTTTGCAGTTACTCACTCCTGAATCACATTGCGGCGAATGCTCTCGTACATATATCTCTGTGCTCCTCTCCAGGAGAAGTGTTCACATTTGCTTTCATATATATGGATTTCTGTACTCCCTTGTGTACCGAATAGAGTGGTTGTATATTACTTTTGAGATCTGGAGGAAGAAGAATATCATCCACATGTCAAACATGGAATCCTGGATATTTGCCTATGAATTGATGTAGGGAACATTCTTGGTGCATTCTGAGGCCGTCAACACAAGTCAAGAAATGGTGATGGTCCCCTTGAGTGCACCGTGTTACAGCCTTTCAGGCACTGGTTAGAGACCTTCTGAGGGTTAGTGCGAATTACGCTCAAAATAGTAATCAGCCAGAGAGCTATCCAGGTGCTGACAAGTCAGGGTGGACATCGGCTCTAAGCAGATTGGGCTCTCCAGTGCTTATTCGGCAAGTAGCAAGCATCTTCGTAGCCTGCTGCTCAACTAGCTTCTGTTCTCCTGGCAGGCAGGGGCAGTGGACATTTGCCGAATGAATTGTTCTTCTTAATAATTGGACTTTCTTGTGATCAGACCCTGGCATCTGTCTCCAGACTCAGCCTCCTCTTCTGCCCTCTCCTCTTCCCTTTCTCCTTCTATATAATCATGTGAGAGAGGCCTTTGTGTTTTTGTTTTGGGAGTCCAGCCTCTGGTTCTGCTTCCTGATTTTGAGAATCTCCCACTCCGGGGGATCTTGGTGGAATGTGGAACTCACTGGAAGGTGAAGGTGCCAGGAATTTACTAGCCCTGGCAGCCTGGGTGTGGTTGGACATGTGCTCTGGATGCAGCCTGCTGCTCCTTCCTGCCCAGGACTTCCCATCTAGGGAGGACAGGCCAGAGGTCTGTGCAATGGAATATCCGGTGATAGGCATGGTGTCTGGGCCACAAGGGATGCTACTGAATGAGGTTGGTACACTGCCTTCTTCTTGATTCCCCAGAACTCCCTTAATTTTTGCTTCTTTTTCAAGCCTATCTCTAGCTTCCTGTTCATGATGAGCCTCCCAGTATTCTTCTAGAATGTTGCTAATTTGGGGAAAGAATTGAGTTTTCTTGTTTTCACCCACAAACCGTGCAGGTCACACTGTCATGCCTTTGGCTAGAAGGCATTATCCTATCTCCCTTCCTCTTATATCAAAATGATGAATAGATTTCACCTCCTCCAGGAGGGCCTCCCTGATTCTACCCATATGGAATTACCTCTTCTATGTGCTCCTATGGCTGAGTTTTTATACCTTTGATTCCTCCCTGGGGCTGTGAGCTGCTTGAGGGCATGGGCTGTTTCTCATTGCTGTCTTCCCTGTGTCCTGCTTGAGACTTAACACAGGGAAGGTGATCCATCTACAGACTAAATTAGTATTAGGGGTAAATGTTTGGAAAGTCAAGATTGAGCTGCTGTCAGGGAAGTTTTGGGAGAACCCTGGAGAGGCTGCTGCCTTCTCTGGCATGTTCATGGTGTCCGGAGCATCTGCTGCCTTCCCATCCAGAGTGCCGCCTGCCTCTCAGCCTGAGGAGGCTGCCATCACGATGGCCCATTTGGCCCCAGGGCCTGGCTTGTTGAGTCTCTTTTCTCTAGAGTTAAGCCTTGGGGCAAATGAAAGGATCCTGGGGATTATCTCTTCCTTCACTCCGGGGCCTGGCACACTCCCTCACAAGTGTGCGGATCTGCTTGTGGCCCGTGTAAGAGGCTCCCCATTGGAAAAATGTGATGTATCCCAAAACCGCCCTAGTGGTTCTTTAATGCAGTGCTTATGTTACAACAATCGGGAAGTAAGAGACTTTTAACCATCCTTAATCATTCCTGATATTATTATTGATTGGCTTAAAGCTATGAGCACTCAAGTTCCCATTTAGCCACTGTTGAGTCAATACGTTTTTCTTCCCTCTTCAATGATAAAATATTATATATTAATTTTTAAAGAAATGCTGAGTCTATCCATATATGTTAACTCTCGCCATCACCATCTCCATTCCCTCCAATATCATGATTAACAGATTGATGTGTATCGAGAAAGAGAGAGGAGGAGAGGAAAGGAGGGAGGGAGAGAGAATATACATATGTGGCATTAGTGATGATAATAGGAGGGAAGCAATATTTGGCGCTTATTATGTGGCAGGTACTATCCTAAGTACCTTAAGTATATTGTTTAATCCACTAACAGTCCTCTGATGAAAATACTATGATCTGCATGTTACAGATTAGGGAGCTGGTATCACAAAAAGCTTTTGTGACTTGCCCAAGGCCGTAGTTAGCATATGGTGGAGGCAGGATTTGCCTGCAGGCAGTCTGTGTCCAGAGTCTATACTCTGGACCATCTCACTCTTAGTGCCTCCTGGGAATGCCAACAATGAATCAGGTCATCATTCGCAGCCCCTGTGTCATTCCCTCCATTCCACCCACTTAGATCTAGTGTTCACCTGCCAGGGCTGCATGGTCTTTGACCTAGGGAAGCACCATGTTTATTTAACATCCAAGAAATGGCAGTGGGAGGAAAGAAAAGAGAAAAGCCAAAATGTACCCCATACGTCCAAATAAAAGGCAAGATCTTTGTCTCCAAACAGCTCTTTAAAAAGTTCTTACAGGACGTTTTTATATTATGGGATGGTGTTTTGTGTACTTTGAGGCACAAAATTAATTAGGGAAACTACATTAACCTACAGTGACCCCAGTCAGGGCTAGTTTGGGATGTTTACAGTGATAACAGAATTAGTAGGGGAAAAAAGGCCAGAAAATTGAAGACAGGGTTAGTATTATTCTGGAGGATATGAGCATATAAGAACAAGTGATAGGGATGGCTTGGAAAAGCAACAGAAAGGATCTTTTTGATGATCAAAATATACATGGGTTAGATAAATGGGAACACAGGCCTGTTCTAATATCCACATGGATGCTTGCTTTGATGTCCGGCTTTCTGTGATATCAGACCTCAGCTGAAAGTCAACAAAACCTAAAGGCAACCTGCTGAATGGGAGAAGTTATTTGCAAATGATCTCATCTGATAAGGGGTTAATAGCTGAAATAATATGAAGAACTTACACCTCAATACCAGAAAAGCCAAATAATTCAATTAGAAATTGGGCAGAGAGGGGCACCTGGGTGGCTTAGTCGTTAAGCAGCTGCCTTCGGCTCAGGTCATGATCCTGGAGTCCTGGGATTGAGCCCCATGTTGAGCTCCCTGCTCAGCGGGAAGCCTGCTTCTCCCTCTCTCACTCCCCCTGCTTGTGTTCCCTCTCTAGTTTTGTTTCTCTCTGTCGAATAAATAAATAAAATCTTTAAAAAAATTGGGCAGAGAACTTGAATAGACATTTTTTCAAAGGTGACCTACAGATGACCAGTAGACACATGAAAAAAATGCTCAAATTCACTAATCATCTGGGAAATACAAATTCAAGTCACAGTGAGATAGTACTTTATATCAGTCAGAATGACTAAAATCAAAACCACAGGAGATAACATGTTGGCAAGGATGTGGAGAAAAAGGAAACTTTGGACACTGTTAGTGGGAATGCAAATCAGCGTAGCCATTGTGGAAAACAGTATGGAGGTTCCTCAGAATGTTAAAAATAGAATTACATGATCCAGTAGTGCTACTCCTGCGTATTTACCTGAAGAAAACAGAAACACTAATTCAAATAATATATGTACTTCCTTACTGTAGCATTATTTAGCATTCACATTCTAAGCCTCAGCTTCCTCATGTGTAAAATAGGGGTAATTAATAGTCAAGATTATGGAAGCATCTCAAATGTCCATCGATACATGAATGGATAAAGAAAATGTACACAAACACGCACACACTGAAATATTACTCAGCCATAAAAATGAAGTCTTGCCATTAGCAACAACATGGATGGAACTTGAGGGTATTATGCTAAGTGAGTAAGTCACAGAAAGACAAATACCATATGATTTCACTTGTGGAATTAAAGAAATAACAATAACAAAAATGAACAAAGAAAAACGCAAACAAAAAACCAGACTCCTAAAAACAGAAAACAGACTGGCAGTTGTCAGGGCTGGAGGTGGGGTGGGGTGGGGCAATGGATGAAATAAAGGGGATTAAGAATGTGCTTATCATGATAGAAATATATAGAATTGTTTGATCACTATATTGTACACCTGAAACTATTATAATGTGTTATGTTAATTATACTAAAATAAAAACAATTCCAAAGCATTGTGTTCCTGCATCTATAAACAAAATATCTCAAGTATATTCTCTAGACTATAAAACATGTAGTACATCCAAATGCTATAATTGGAGGTAAAGGTGATATAGACAGGTATCATTCAATTTAAGAAGTGCTTGCTCCAAGGACAGACCCAGATTCTGGTGGTGCAAATGACAAATTCAAAGGAATGCTTCTGTAATATATGGGGATAGACAATAAACCACTATTTTGTGACCTGAACACATGTGCACTGCGTGGTGTTCTGGGGGCTTTTATGTGACTTTTACTGGCTTAATACTTGTGCAGACTGGGCGCTATTAATTACCCCTATTTTACATGTGAGGAAGCTGAGGCTTAGAATGTGAAAATAACTCACCCAAAAGGCAGTCGAAAATGCAGGAGCTGAGATTTGAAGCCAGCACTCTGTCTCCAGAGTCTGTGCTCTGAACCACTCTCTGTTCATAAACAATGATTTTGAATATGTGTCCTTAAATCATATCTTAAGCATCATAAGTGGACATTTGCCTAATTCACCTACATGGTGAATATTACATGTATTAAAGCAGCCTGAAAACTTTTTGTGGGATTTCTCCTTGGGAAATAAGAGAGATATCCAACTTCTAGGCACTGAGGATTGACCATCCTATCAGTTTGTTTAATTGACTAAGCCATGAGCATTCACCCAGTGCAGACAGAGTAAGCCCGGAAATTGTTCTGAATAATTTGTCAGAAGGGAACTTGAGCGGAGGCAGTCTCGCATCAGAGACCTCGATCTGCACAGCAGAGATGACTTGCATCATGACTCTCAGTCTTCTGCTGCTTCTACTTCAGCCGCTTCTGGGACCGACAGGCTGAGAGGAAGACACTGCCAAGAATCCTCACAATCCTAGTGTTGCCAGCTCAGTGGAAAGGGGGAGGTTTCCATGGACTGTTCATCTAGTTTGGCGGCTGTTCATCTGGGGGCTGGGGCTCCCCCAAGTGAGCACCTGCCTGAAGAGATGGATTGTCTTGTCCTTAGCGAGGAAAAGGATTTTCCTTATGCTTTGAATACTACGGTAATTTGCATTATATTTACACATTATGAGAGATTTGAGAAGAAAAGTGTAGGTTAGCAAAAATATAGTTTATTAAATCCAGTGAAAATAAGATGGCTCTTGTGTGAGTCCATAAAATAAGGTCTAATAATCTGGAGGATCCCAAGATCCCATTGTAGTCCCATTTGGGAGTATCCAATATGGTGGCCACTAGACCCATATGGCTATTAAACACTTTAAATGTGGCTACTTCTATACATGTAAAATACACACCAGATTTTTGAAGACTTTGTGTGAAAAAAATGTAAAACATCCATTAATACTTTATGTATTGGTTGTTAAAATGATTATATCTTAGATTATACCTTAGATTATATCTATATGTGATATAGAGATTATATATGTATTTTAGATTATAGCTCAGATATTAGATATAACCAAGATTATATCTTAGGTAAAATCATTAAGATTTAATCAACCTCCTTTTTTTTCCCCACCTTTTAAAATGTGACTACTAGAAAATTTGAAGTTGACCTGTATGGCTCACATTATATTTCTATTGTCTAGCACTGTCTTTGATTATCACGTTTGTATTGTGTCATACCAATAGGAATGTTTCTTTCATAATAACGACTAGCATTTATTGAGCACTGACTATGTGCCACACACTTTAAATGTCTTTTCTCGTGAATGGTTAACAGCAGCCCTTTGTCGTACCATTGTGCTCCCTATTTTGCACGTGGGGAAATTGAGGCACAAAGAGATAGAGTAAGTTGCTCATAGTCACAGAGGTACTAAGTGGCAAAGTGGGGATTGGGACCAAATCAAGCCTAGTTCAGTGCTTCACAGTGATGCTCCCAGGATTGCCACGCTTTGCTACCCTGACCTAGGACAGTGCTCACTTGACCTTTTGACCTCAGTTTCCCTGGTGAGGAGTGGGTTGGAACATCCCTCAGGCCCCTCCAGTGCTGCTTTTCCTGTGGTTTCTTTGTGCTTCTGTGGGAGCCCTGGGAATGTGGTGGGGCTGGGGCAGGCACTGTCTCTTTCACCAGGCTGTTGAGTTAGCCTGGCCCTCCTTACCTGGTGGGGAGGGAGACGGTCCTCCGTGTCTATCCCAGCTCTGCCACTAACCTGGGACGTGGGGCAGGTCAGTTACTTTATTCAGTGCTTCCCCGCGTCCTTTTCTGTGAAATAAGTCTAAAAGTAAGGAATCTTAGGTTTTGGTCATTGCTCTGCTGTTAACATGCTCTGTGATCTTGGGCCAAGCATCAGTTCCTTCCTGGGTCTTATTTACCGTATGTACAAAACAGGAGTTAATTTCTTCTGATTCTAGTTGTCTTTGATTTGGAATATATGATTCAAGAAGGAAAAGATACTTTTTTTTTTAAAGATTTTATTTGGGAGCAAGAGAGAGAGAGAGAGGGAATGAGTATGAGCAGGGAGAGGAGCAGGCAGAGGTAGAAACAGGCTCTCTACTGAACGGGGAGCTCGATGTGGGTCTTGATCCCAAGACTCTGGGGTCACGACCTGAGCGGAAGGCAGATGCTTAAGTGACTGAGCCACTCAGGCACATTTTTAAAGGGAGGAATTAAGTGACACATCTATAAAATACAATGTCTGAAAAATCCTTTGGTCTTATCCCCTCTTCTGTCTGTCTCTCTGTCAGTCATGGCAGCTGCAAGGGATCACCTTGACAAGGGAATGTGTCTTCATGAGTGTGCACAGACGGGCACAGGAAGATAAATTCCCTCCATTCCCAGAGCTGCAGTGATCTACTACAACCCTTAAGATCTCATGTGTGTCTTCAGAGTTAATTTTCCTGCGGTTGCTAATCAGTGAGACATTCGGCCACTTAGAGAAATTTCCGCATTGTCTAAAAAAGACTTCCCCTCCTCCTGCGCCACCAGTCCATACAGTGTTGCCGCTCTGCTCTGTGCTGGTACAAAGCTGCTTCAGTTTCCAAAAGCAACTGTTCCTGGAGCAAACTGGTTTTTAGACTTTGTGAGAATCTTCTGGTGTCTTTTAAAAATGGTTCCTTTCCCAAGTGTTGTGTTCCTCTTCAAGAAAGCCAGGGTATACTTTCTCAGCATTCTCAAAAGCTATGGATGAGCAAAAGTCTGTGTTCCTTGTTAAGAGTCCTGAGAGTTCCATAGGTTAAAATAAGACCTAGAGCTTCCAGAAACCTTCTCAGCTATAACTGCTCTCACATGCCGGCATGAGGCATCTGTCCATTGGGGTTTAAGGAAGGACATAGAAACCACCCCAAGTATTTGAATCAGGAAGGTATTTAATGTAGGGTGTTAGAGGCTTAAACCTTTGGAAACCCTCCCATATATGGTTAAGTGACTTTCGACAAAGGCGCCAAGACCACACAATGGGGAAAGGATGGTCTCTTCAACAGATTGTGTTGGGAAAACTAGGTGGAAGGATGCTGTTGGACTCTTATACCATACCGTCCACAAAAATAAACTCAAAATGGATTAAATACCTCAACCAAAGACTGAAACTATGAAAGTCCTATGATAAAAGGAAAGAAAAGCTTCATGACATTAGATTTGGCAGTGATTTTTTAGATAAGACAGCAAAAGCAGAGATAAAATAAAAATGGACAAGTGGACTACATCTTACTTCAGAACTGTGAACCAAAGGAAATTGCAAAAAAAAAAAATGGGCAAGTGGGACTGCATCTAACTTCAAAACTGTGAATCAAAGGAGTGAAAAGGCAACCTATGGAAAGGTAGAAAATATTTACAAATCATGCATCTATGAAGGGGTTAATATCCAGACTATATAAAGAACCCTTAAAACTCAACACCCAAATAACTGGGTTAAAAATGGGGAAGGGACTTGAGTAAACAGTTCTGCAAAGAAGTTATAAAATGGTCAATAAGCATATGAAAAGATGCCCAGTGTCACTAATCATTAGGGAAATGCAAATAAAACTGACTGAGCTATCACCTTGAATGCACTGTGATGGTCGTAATGGTAACAACGGGAATAATAAAACAATAGACACCGAAGAGGATTTCAAGAAGTTCGAACTCTTGTGTGTTGTTGATGGGGAGGTAAAATGGTAGAACCACTATGGAAAATAGTATGAAGTTTCCTCAAAAAAATTAAAAATCACTGTATGATCCAACAATTCTACCCAGATCAGGATCTCCAGGAGAGGGATGCACACCCACGTTCGTGGGAGCAACATTCACAACAGTGAAGGAGTGGAAGCAACCAAATGTCCCATCAAAAGATGAATGGAATAAAAACAATTTGGTCTATACACACAGTGGAATAATACACAGCCTTAAAAAAGGAAATGCTGTCCACATGCTACAATGTGGGTGAACCTCATCTGCTTTATAATCCTGAATTTAAGACTTTCTATTACATTTTGAGATTTTGCAAAATGGAAAATAACAGTTATTTGCTTGGATGAAAAGACTATTTTCCCTCATTTGAAAGGAAACTTCCATAACTTCTGTCCTTGGCTCTCTGTGTTGTTGACTTTTGGAAAAGCTCCTGGAAGCATATACATATACGGAGTTCATGGACCCTATAGCCTAGAAGGACTTGTGTGGAGGACCTGGAACAAAGCTATTTGGTTTCTTTCTGGCTGAGGGTTTTCTTTAACCTATTGAATAAAGGTAATGCGGTTGGAGGATGTGGAGATTAGATGAGATAATGTGAAAACACAGGACAAGATGCTTGGTGCATGGGCACGTGGTAGGTCCTCTCCATCACCCATGTGCACCTCCTTCTTGCCCTGTCTCCGCTGGGGCTCACTATGAGGGTGCAGCATTAACATGTCTCTACTGAAGGGAAACCCCGAGGCCTTGTCAGGTCTGAACTGTGTGTCTGTGTTTGTGAGAGAGAGGCTAGACGGTGTGGCTGTGACATTGGTCCCTCCCAGCTGGCCGGCCACTTTTGAAGACCTGAGCCCCTTTATACTAAAAGCAGCTGTTGGAGGCCTTTCATCCTGGGCTCGTGTGGAAGCTCTTGCTGACTCCTATACTGGGGTAGGACTGCCCATACAGTGTCAGGAGGGCCAGACCCTGCTTGGAAAGGGGTCTTGACTGTAGGGAAGGAACAGGAACCAAGAGGAGAGAAGGCATACCCTGGAGCTGGGAGTGTCTTGGTCAGGTGGCTGGAGGGGCTTTCTGAACTCAGTCATCCCCCACCCTTTGGACTCTGTGGTGACCCCCTGGCCCATCTTCCCTGCCCTGGAGAGAACTGGAGAGGTGGGACTTGACCCCTAGAAGATGCCACACCGTGTGGAAGGGGTCATCTGTGGCTCAGACCTGAGGTTTTACATCCCTTACCCTGCCCCACTCCAATTCTTTCGTCAAACTCAGCTCTTGGCTTTTTTCTCTCTGGCTTGTATGTTATTATTAGGTGGTGGAAGAGGAGTGAGGGTCTTGCCACCTGTGGTATGTCTACTACTTTCATTGTATTTAGGAAATGAGTTTAATAAATCTGGAAGCTCTTAGGCCTGAGTCCTGTTGATTGCTTATAAAATTAATCATTAATTCATGAGCATTTGTCACCTAAAGTCAGCGTCCCTGTGGGTCTTGGTTCTCTCTTCGAGGGGAAGCAAATATTGCGGAGGGTGATTGCCAAACACAAGGCCAGACTGTGCTTCCCCACTCTCACAGGTAGATAATCACAGAAGGAGCTAGCTGTACCTAGATATGGACGGGGCCCTTCAGCAGGGGTGTGAATCCTGAAAGTCAGCATTCTGCCATGTAGACTTGGGGAGTTAGAGCTCCTTGGGAGTCCCAGTGATGGCAAACATTTTGGATTTACAGAATTTAGAGATTGTGCCTACTTTTTTTTCTGTAGGGCCTCAGGCTTTGCTGGAACATAGGCCTTGCTGTGTGTCGCCGGGGTTTCTCGCCCACCCGTGCATGTTTGAGCCCTGGCTCCACTCTTGGCCAGCCCGTCACCGTGGATGACTGAGGACCTCTCGGCATTTCAGTCTTTCTGTGTGTGAGATGGGAATACGTTTCTGCCTTGACTGTAAAAAGCAGTCAAGACGGTGGAAGTACCCATACCTGGAGAACTCAATGTAGTCCTCTGGGTTAATTGTTGCCACTGTTACTGTGACCTTGAATAGCTGGGAATCAGGCTTCCTGTTGCAAACACATGTAGTGTTCTCAGCTCAAAAGACCACCCCTTACTTCGCCAGCCAGCCCATCTGAGGGCGGATTAGAACTGTTGTGGCTGTAAACCCAGCCAATATGGGTTGTAATACAGTAAATTATCACTTGTTTTGCAGTCTTGACGAGAAAAATAAATGCAATTACACTCATGAATGTCGAAAAATGAAGCAAAGCAATGTGGATCGGCACATTTGAGGTGCTTTTCCAAATGAAAAGCTGTGTACAATGAATGCTAATGGGCTGCCTCCCTCCTACTTCCGAGCATATGGTGTGAAGGGATCTTTCTGAGTTAAGGAAGTAGCTGTGCCAAGTGCCCCAGGCACAGGAGAGGGCGCTGAATGGCCCCAACTGTAGGAGACCCAGCAAGCAGACCCCAGTTTCCTGTCTCGGCTGAGGACACAGAATGGACTTAGTTTCCTAAAGCAGGTACTTGAGTGATCTCAGTGATGCCTCTCTGCTTATGGAACCCGCCATGTCCTCTGTAGTTCTTCTGTCACTGTGCCCAGCAAACATTCTCTGAGCACTTACTCTGTGCCCAGCATGATGCTGGTAGCAGTAGAAGAGAATCTCATATGCCCCACCCCTCCTCATCACCTTCCCCTGTGACCACGGACTGATGGGCCTGATGTAGGCCTGTACCAGCCAACAGGGTGGCCACCAGCCACATGGGACTGTTAAGCCCTTGGATGGTGGCCAGTCCAATCTGAGATGTGCTTTAAATGTAAAATGCACACTACATCTAAAAAACTTAGTACAAGAAATATGTAAAATATCTTGTTAATTTTTTATATTATTCAAATTTGAAAAGAGAGTATTTTAGATATATTGGGTTAAGTAAAATACATTAAAATAAATTTCACTGATTTTACCATTTTAAATACGGATACCAGAATAAGGAAAACTACAAAAATGTGGCTTGCTTTGTAGTTCTGTCGGATGTCACTGATGTAGCCCCTGCCTACCTGTTCCTTCATGTTTTCTACCACACCCTCTGCCTCCTTGCTGGTAGCATTCCTGCCAGTACTTCAGCCATGTCAAGT
This sequence comes from Spilogale gracilis, assembly GCA_004023965.1. Taxonomy (NCBI): domain Eukaryota; kingdom Metazoa; phylum Chordata; class Mammalia; order Carnivora; family Mephitidae; genus Spilogale; species Spilogale gracilis. Next base: position 76,495 of record PITA01000284.1, on the reverse strand, counting down.
TCTTTCATGCCTCAGGGCCTTTGCACTTGCCATCATCCTTTCCCAGAAGGTTCTTGTTCTTTCTCAGTGTCACCTTCTGTGAGAAATAGTCTCTGACCATCCTTACTAAATATATCTCCTTTGTTACTTAGCAAAACACTTGTTCTTTTCTAATCACTATTGTAATATGTAAGTATTTTATTTGCGTATCTGTTTCTTTGAAGAACATTAGGGCAGAAAACACAAACTATTTTGTTTTTTCTTCATTAACCTCAGTGCCTGCCACAACAATTAGCATGAAGTAGGCACTCAGTTTTTCTTCTTAATGAATGAATGTGTAAATGTTACAAAGGAAAAAAATATTTTGATCATACTGAGATGTTGAAAGACATTTGGGAACACTTAATGGTGGGTCCTAGTTTATCAGTCAGTTAGAGAAGGTCTGGGTAAGAAGCATATGGTATATGAAGAATTTAAATGGAGAGAGTTTGATGAACTAGAGATGAGATCGAGATTAAGCAGATTTATAAGGGATGGGGAAATACCCAAGGGTTGTCAACAGTGGGGAGCGTTACTACACCTAGGACTAAAGGGCAATGGTAGGGAATGGTATCCTAAGATTGCCAGACAAGCTACGGAGGAATATAGCTCATTACTTCCACCCTCTGGTATTCTGCCACAAGTCAAAGGCAGCTGGAGGAGGCAGAGGATAAGGGAGGCTGGAAGATGCAGACCACAGAAGTCAGACTTTCAAAGACCAGGGTGGGGATGAGTCTGGATTGGTGGTGGGAGGCAGAGAAGAACCATCATCCCAAAAGTTACAGAAAGCTATTTTCTCAATGTGTTCATGCATGTCTGTTCCAAACCAACAACCTATATCCTGAAAATACAAGCATGCTAATGATCACTAAAATTATTTAACATTCATTCAGGGATTTCCAGTAACAGAATTGAAAGTATAATTATGGGAAAAGAAGAAATAAGGTCATTATTTGCAGAGGATATTATAATCTAAATATCAAGAGAAATAAGTGAAAAACTTTTAAACCTGTTAAGAGTCCAACAAGGTGACTAGTTAGGGAATAAATGTAAAAAATCAATAATTTTCTGAATCCTAGTAATAGCCAGTTAGAAAATTAATTTTGAAAGGCTTCATTCTGTAAAAGGAACAAAAAATATAAGAGGCTGAGGAATTAACTCAAGAGGCACTACAAAGGACCTTTAGAAAGAAGCTATAGGGGCGCCTGGGTGGCTCAGTTGGTTAAGCAACTGCCTTCGGCTCAGGTCATGATCCTGGACACGAGATCGAGCCCCACATCGGGCTTCCTGCTCGGCGGGAATCCTGCTTCTCCCTCTTTCAGTCCCTCTGCCTGTGTTCCCTCTCTAGCTGTGTTTCTCTCTGTCAAATAAATAAAATCTTTAAAAAAAATAGAAGCTATAAAGCAAAACTGAGAACATAAGTAAATGGATGTATTTTATTCCTGGATTGGAAAATTGATATTTTTAAAGCTTGTCAATTTAATTTAAAACCTAATAATGTGAATTAAAATAGAAATTTATAAGCAGTGTTGAAAAATTATTTTAGAGTTTAACTGGAAAATGTCACAGATCACCAAGCAGGTATCGAAAGAGAATGATGGGGGAAGACATCTAAGTCTTAGAAACATATCCTGGGGTTAAAGCAGTCCAAGTAACATATACCAATCCAAGAAGAGATGATAAATTCTGGGTCTGTGACCTGTGACGTGACGCTCCAGAGTATCTACTTTTCCATCCATGAATATGAGAAGATACACTTCTGTGATAGGGTGGCTATGAGGGTCATTTGGGAAGACTGGGCTGGAAAAGCCTTGGAGCTATGGAGTCCTGGGAAGATGGTGTACATTCTTGTTTAATTTGGAGCTTGACTTATTTTGCTGCCTTTCTCCCCACCCGAGCCACTGGCATACCAACTATTGAGATGCTTTCTCCTGCTGTTTCAGCTCAAGGAGGAGTAGAGGAGAGAGCTATGAATCTTTGCTGAGGTTGGATGCTCAGCTTTGCTCAGCATACATTTATTTAGTACCAGCCGTATACAGGACAGGACTTGTGGCAGGTTTTGGGAGGAAACAGACACCTTTCCTTGACCAAACTTCATTTGGGTTCCCCTCTAATCCCACTTCTTGATTGGGCCTCAACTTTGCCTCAGTATCCTAAAACTCCCATCCTCTATCTGGTCTTTGGCCTACTTAACCTGGTTGTAGCAAGACTCCCCCAACCCTTGAGATCTCATGGCTCTGGCTTGCCTTTAGCAAGAATCCCCTCTATCCTTGATGTCTTCTCTTAGATTTTGTCATCCACTGAGCCCCCTCACTCTGCTCCTTAGCTACAAATCCCCAATTGTCTTTGCTATATTCAGAGTTGAGCCTTTTCTCTCTCCCCATTGCCATATCTCTATTACAATACTTTCGATTAAATTCTTCCGTACCATTGTAACAGGTGTCAGAGTAATTCTTTCTTTAACAGTGGTTACCATGGTGAGTAAATCCCAGCCTGCCCAAGGGAGTTTTGGGTTTAATGGATAAACATATAGGTAGAGCCATGATCAGCTGCACGGAAGAGAAACTCATTCATTAATTCAACGTGTAGAGACCCTGTAATATATCAGATGCTGGGGACATAACTGTGAATGAGAAACTCCAGCTCCCACATTTAGGAGGCCACAATCTGATGAGACAGATGATTAAAAAAAAAAACAGAAACAGCACAGAAGGGTTGGTTAGTCAGATTCCTTGTGCCTAGGGTTCTGGGGGGAGGGGTTCAGGTGAACAGGAAAAACTTCCTGCAGAAGATGACATATGAGCTGGGTCTCACTGAGTTTAACCTATTGCTTGTGTCCACATTTTCAGAGCCTTTAAAGCGTATTTGTGAATAAGTATGACGGTGGGTGTCTCAGGAGGGTAGTCTGTGATGTGCGGACTATGGGAAGGAAGACAACTGAGGCTTCCAGAGGCAGCCCATCGGAGACATGGATGGAGATTATCCTAATAGGATTTCTCAAAGACCGCTTAGCAGTCACTGAGCTTGAGGGAAAATAGTTCCGAGTTGAGGGTAGAGAAATAGCCAAGAATCTTGTAACTCTGTGAAAGCTTGTAGAGAAAAGCTGACAGCCAACAGACAGAACAAGATGATGCTTGCAAAAAGGTTAAAAGAATAGGCAAGGGGGGAAGAAGTACACTGAGAGATCCTAATGGAAATGTAAGTGCATCATTATAACTTGGGAACATGCATTAAGATAATTCCAGCTCTAAGAAGGAGAAGAACCAGAATTTATTTATTATAGCACTTTACACTATTGAGGAGCTCCTGGAAGGAGATGGAGGCAGTGGAAGGTCAGAACTGGCTGGGCAGTCAGCATGTGTGAATATACAACACCGTGAGCAGAGGTGGGGTAACTAGTCTAATCCCTCTTCTTATAGATGGGGAAACAGACACAGAGAAATGATATGACTTAGCCAGAGTCGCACAACATCGTGCTAGAACTGAGGAATTGGAACCTTTAACAGTGCTGCTGAAAATGCAGAGTTCTGCAGCTGTGCCTTCAGAAGTTGAGCATGGAGTTAGTGTGTGATCCAGCCGTTCTACTCCTAGGAATATACCCAGGAGAACAGGAAACATCCTCAGATTTGATCCACAGGGCGTTTTCTGGCTGCTAGTCCAGCGCTCGTGTGTTGTACCCTAGCTACGGCTCTGACTTAGATTCCTTCTCCCTCTATTCTCTCCTCTTCCCCTCTAAATCTCTCCTCTTTTCTATTTATAGATACTGGAGAGAGTCAGGATCTAAGTTGTAGCTCTGCCACTGATTAAATATATCCTTGTTTTTCACAGTCTTGTCCTTGATTGGGACTTGATTAGTGTCCTTCCAGCCATGATAGTGTGTCCATTCTTGACACACTGCTCTAGCATATGTTCAGGAACTGCGGGTCTGGTATCCATGAGGGGACAATCCCCTACCAAGCATGCAGGGCTGGAGGTTGCCTGGAAACTGTGTATTCCCAGTCTGGAAACAACCTTCATGTCCTCTCACCTCTTCATTGCTTTTCTCTGAGACTTCTTGGCCTCTTCAATTTCGCTAGGATTGCAAAGCACTTGTTTATGTCTCCTGGAGCACCTCTTCTTCAAGAGAGAGGTTTTTTCTTTTGTAACTGTTTTTGCATATCAGACCTACATTGGGGTGACACGATATTCATTTAAATCTTAAGACTGTTTTAGTTTTTTCTTTCTACTTGACTATATATATATATATATATATATATATATAAATGGGGCCAGTTACTATATATATATATATATATATATATATACATATATATGTATATATATATGTATATGTATATAATATAAATGGGGCCAGTTAATTTGATCCAGATTGAGAACACCAAATTTTCTTTTGCTACTCTTCCAGTCTATTGGGGCACAGTTTGACCCTTTCCCTTATGGGGGAGGAAATCAGTGGGGGAGTTGGGAGCCTTATCTCTGGTCTTTGTCTCCCTCTGAAGTCTTACACTAGGTCTAGTTCTGCTGGGTTGGTAAGGGATCCTGTTTCTGGAGGGTAGGGGGGGCCCTAAAGCCTCTATTGCTTCTGAGTCGGGAGCAGTCTTTCTGTTTCATAGGCTTTTGTTTTTTGTTTTTTGTTTTTAGGCTTATTCTCTATTTTTGCCCATTTGAACCCTGATATACTGTAACTGGTTTCTGCCTGACAGGCCATTCTGGGGAGGGATTCAGGAAAAAATGTAAATGAATCTGTAGTGGGGAAAACAAACTGCACTTGGGATGGTTTACATTTATCCCATAGTCTGGCAATACTTTCCAACTTATTCCCTTCAAATTGGGAGCTATCCCTGAGCTTTTCTGTTGATCCAACACTTATTTCCTCCAACAGCACTGTTCCATTTGGAAACGGAAGATGGGCGTGGGTTCTTTTCCGTTCATTTGGGTCCAAGTAAACCCATGGCATGAAGTTAGGGCTTGCTGTCTGTGTTGCAGCATGAATAGTATATTCTTTGCTCTGTTCACTTTTTCTTGTTTGTTTCAGTCAACTTTGAAGATGGAGTTTCTATGAAACGGTACTCAAGCCACCATATTTTCTGGAAGACCTGGCATTCTTTCCACTCAGCCATGCTGTGTGATTGTAAATACATTCTCGCCTGGCCAGTATGACATACTCTTATTAGAAAAGGTTTTCAATGACTGTTAACACTGAAATGGCCCGTTTATATGGCAAGTACATTATTGGATATGTGTTTCTGTAAGAATAAAATAGCAGCAAACAAAAGACGAAGCTGCAGGCTGCCGAGGGATGCTGCAGGGTCTCCTTGAAGCCCCTTCCTGGCATGAAGGGTCTCTATGGTGAGTGCCTAAACTGGGCAGTGGAATTAGGTTTTCAGAAGCTAATGCCCTGGTTTTCAACTCAACATCTTAATTTTGTTGAAGGTGCTTCTGCTGTTGTTGGTACTGGTATAAATGATCTAATTTAATTTAATTTGCTTCCTTGCAAAGAAGGCGATCCCTGGCCCAGCTACTGCTATGGGCAGAGAGGGAGCAAGCAGTCTTGGAGATAAGCTCTGAACTTTGTCAGACCTCTCCAAGGTTTATGCTAATGAACCATACTTAGAAATTTCAGAACCTTTTTTCCCTAGTGATTGCTTTTAACTACTGTGCTGCTTGCTAAGCAGCCAAATACCCTCCTGAGTCTCTGTCTGAGGGGCCAGGAAGGAGGGGGGAAATGGGCATGGGTGTTGGTGGATCCTTCTGGCTGGTCTGTTGCTTTGCTTCAAGTTGGGGGCCTTGTGATGGATGTGAGGCACAGGTCAGGTGGCAGCATTAGGAATTCTGTCACTTGGTACCAAGGGAAGCTTTGTGATGTGAATTCTGAGGGCTGGTGAGTGTAGAAGGGCCAGGTGGTCCTTGATTAAACTCTGTTTGTACCTGACCAGTTTGTTTCTTTTTCGGAGTTGTTCAAACTTGCTGAGTCTTGTCTTCCTTCAGCCATGTGCGAGCTGGGTAAGTTCCTCAGAGAAGAGATAGAGGGTCTCGTTCCTGCCTTTATTCTCAGTACTGAACAAGGTGTCTTCCAGATTGTAGGCTTGCTGGGTGTTTGCCAAATGAATGAAGAGGTGAATGTATGAATGAATGAACTGAAACAAATGGGTACTTATGGAAGAGGAGATGGAATGTCTCCATTGTGTCTGCAGGCAGATTCATTCCTCTGATGTCCACTATTATTTGGGTATAAGGTGACCAAGGGGTTGTGACCAGTGATGGCACAGCATGCCTGCCCTCTTCTCTCTGTGGTTAGATATGAGAGGTTGGAAAAGATTTGCTGTCACTTACACAGACATGTGCACACTTGAGAAGAGAGGGTATGAGGGCATCTTATTTTTTGCTGCGTCCTCTACAGATTTCCTTAGCCACAGGTTCAGTCTCCTCAGGTATTTGACTCAGCTTAGTTGTGTTTCAGGAGCCTGTCCTTCAAGGTGATGGAGATTGGAATCAGCCTACTGTTCAATTCTGGCATACACCTCTCTTTGGGGTAAACCTGAACCCCATTTTGCCTTGATAAAAAACTGCATTGTTGCAGGTTTTTATATGAGACTCTATAGGTGCCAGAATGTAAGTCGACAGGTCAAGTTACAGCTTATGTAAGGTAGAACAGGCATCTAGACAGGCCACAGTGTAGGTAAGGTAGAGCCGGCATCTAGACAGGCTGCGGTGTAGGTAAGGTAGAACGGGCGTCTAGACAGGCACGGTGTAGGTAAGGTAGAATGGGCATCTAGACAGGCCACAGTGTAGGTAAGGTAGAACGGGCGTCTAGACAGGCCGCCGTGTAGGTAAGGTAGAACGGGCATCTAGACAGGCCTCCATGTAGGTAAGGTAGAATGGGCGTCTAGACAGGCCGCGGTGTAGGTAAGGTAGAACGGGCGTCTAGACAGGCCACGATGTAGGTAAGGTAGAACGGGCGTCTAGACAGGCCACGGTGTAGGTAAGGTAGAACAGGCATCTAGACAGGCCACGGTGTAGGTAAGGTAGAATGGGCGTCTAGACAGGCCGCGGTGTAGGTAAGGTAGAACGGGCGTCTAGACAGGCTGCGGTGTAGGTAAGGTAGAATGAGCGTCTAGACAGGCCGCGGTGTAGGTAAGGTAGAACGGGCGTCTAGACAGGCCACGATGTAGGTAAGGTAGAACGGGCGTCTAGACAGGCCGCGGTGTAGGTAAGGTAGAATGGGCGTCTAGACAGGCTAGAATCCCTGTGTGAAAGACATACTTCCAGAATGAGTCAATGGAGATGAATCCTTACACCCTGAAAAATGCTGTCCCTCTGAAAACTGATTTACATAGTTTCCTGAACAAGTGTGAGCCACATATTTCTCAACATATATAAATATGTCTGTTTTCCTCCTAATTGATTATGCATTTATGTTATTTCTGTCAAAATTTTAAGGAATTGCTGTTTAGGACTGGATAAAATTCTAAGGTTTATAGAGAAGCTTAAACCCATAAGAGTAGCAAAAAAAATAAATAATGTTTTAAAAATGAGATTTACACAGTAAAAAGTTATAAAGGGTTATAAAAATAATTTAACACTACAAGCAATTTAGTGGCTGGTGAAATGAAATATAATTGGAACAGAACAGAAAATAAAATAATAAGGTTTGAGTGTATGTAAATATTTATTATGTGATAATAGTGGATTTCAGATCAGTGGGGAGAAAGAATAGATTATTTAATTAATGGTGCTAGAAAAATTGGCTATTTAGGGGGAAAGTTAGCTTATTAGCTCAGTCTGTATGTGAAAATAGATTGCTAGCCTATTAAATGTAGAAAAGAAAAACATCACGCCCTTGAATTTTGTATGATGTTCAAGTGAGAATATTTTAAGGGACCTCATCAAAGATGGAAATGGTCGTGACTGGTTGATATCATATGTGAAAATGAATGTTAAAAGTATCATAAAAATAAAATTAAAAATAAAATTCCCCTTTCCAGCATGGCTCCCCCAGAGAACTTAGGCTGTAGCTTCCCGCTGGTTGGTCCCTGCTGAAGCCGCTGTGCCCCCTGCCCCCGACCCCCATAGCCCAGCATGTGTGGCAGCATTCAGTTCACCCTGTCTCCTCTTCTTGAAACGTGCTCATCATTTGGCTTCTAGCTCTCGGGTCCTCCTTCCACGGTGGTTTTCTCTGCTCTCCTTTGCTGGTTCCAGGCCCTCTAATGGCAGAGTCGCCTCTGGACATTTTCTCTTCTCTAGCTACACAGGCTCCTTTGATGGTTGCATTCAGACCAATGGCTTAAAGACCATCCCCAGGCCGATGACATCCCCCCATTTTTTTTTTCTTATCTCCATCCACACCCTCTCTCAGACCCATCTTGGTATATCCACCTGCCAACATGATATATTCCTTTGGTTGGGTGATGAGTTTCTCCCATATAGCAGGTATACCCCTAAACTTGAGATCTCCCCACATTACCATTGCCAGCTTAGGCCTCCCATGTTCTTTATGAAGTGGGGGATGATCTCATCCTCATTATCAAAGAATACATATACAAATTAAATTCTGTTTTCCTCTATCACAGGAGTTAGCCAGCAATGGGCTGCAGGCCAAATCTGGTTGGCTGCTCCTTTTTATAAGTGAAATTTATCGAAGTACAGCCCACATCCATTTGCTGACATATTGTTGGAGACTGATTGAGGGCTATGAGGGCAGGGTTAAGAAGTTGCAACAGGGGGACAGTGTGATCTACAGAACGGAAAATATTTTGTATCTGACTCTTTACAGAAAGTGCTTGCTGATTCCTCCTTTGTCCCACTGGCAGCAAAAACTTGAGGTGAATCTGTGGCAGATAAACAGAAAGCATTTTGTTTTCTGTGCTTGAGTTACCATATATGTTGTCGCATTTGAGATACACAGTGAAAGGGATGCTCGAGGCAGGCAGGGAGGTATTACAATGGAGGGACATGCAGATACTCATAATGGATTTTTAAGAATTAGATAGGAAAAGGAGAGATGCAAAACTGTGATGATGAGGGATGGGTAACATTAGCCTTAATGGTCAAGTGAGAAAAATAGAAGTTGGATATTGGTAAAAGCCCAAGGTCTTCTAACAGCAGAGAAGATTTGTAGGGCCTTAAGGTTATCTTTGGATAATTTTGATAGAAAATAGTAAATCAAGCAGTTATTTTCAATCCTACACCAGACAGAATGTGATATACTGGGTAATATTTATGAGCTAATATGGGAGAGACCAAAACTCAAGGACTTCTTAGGCTGTCCATGAGACAGAGATGAAAGTCCAGAACAAAATGTTGAACTCTAGTGAGTGCATAAGAGGACGTCAGGAGACCAGACCGGATGTCTGGAATCATGGAGAATGGCCGACAGGAAGGAGCAGCTGTGACTTAGGCGCACATCCAGGGAAGTGGCAGGAAACAGCGCTTTGCAAAATTGGACTTAGCGATGAGTCAGTCCTGAGGGCTCTCAGGAGGACCACAGAGTGAAGGTGTGGTGGGGAATGAGACCCAGGCAGCCAGCTTGTTCCTTCCCATCTGTGAGTCATCCATGTGATGGAAAGAAAGGGAATCAGCGAGACGGGCCTCCGGGCTGCTCTGTGAGGAAAGCTGATCCTCAATCAGGACGGCATGGTCAGTGGGGGTGCTCCCTGAAGAACCATGCTGTGGGGTGAAGCCGCAGCCCATGGCCTCCTGAAAGAATGTGTGAGTGTGGGTGCGGTCAGGGGTGACACCCCAGGGCTGCGAGTATTTAGCAACTGAACAGAAGGGTTATTGGCTTCCTACTGCCTCAGGGGGCGGTGGGGACAGGTTTGCCTTGGGAAGATAAACTCACAGCACTGCATCGTGCCGCTCAACTTTTTCATGGAAGCACGGCCCCTTCATCCTTGTGAGTCTGTCCTTTGCCACATGAGCCTCAGGCTGTCTCATGCTAGCAGGTACCTTTTCAGGGTGTGCCTGATGTTCCTTAGTGATTCAGGACGGCAGCGGTGGAGAGCTCCTGGGGAGTCACTTACTGCAATGTTTCTCCACTTGAGAGAGCAGTCCGGGAAGGAGATGTGCTGGTGCTTGAACTGCTTTCGGGATTTCAAGATGCTTGCGTGATTGTGTGTCTGAGCCACACAGGTTCAAAAAAAATCTCAGTTTTTTTTTGGTTTAGGCTTTGAGTAGCATCAACCCAGTGAACAGGGTTGGGAATCCTTCTGCTACTCAAGAGCTCCGAGGGGGGAGTTATGTTTTGCTTTGGTTAAGAGGAAATGGAGAGCGAGGTAATTTTTACTTTGGAAATTCTATTTATGTGGTAGACACGTCTTTCAAACTGTGGGGACTGGGGACACATATACTCTGAGCGGAGGCTGAGAACCAATTGTCTGGTCCCTTCTATAGCCTGTTTTGCTCCGTTTTCTTGATGATGGAATATGGACCCAGAAAGAAATGAGACAAGGTGAAGCAGCCCAAGTTTCAGGGCACAGAAACAGCAGGATTTGGCAGCCCTGTCTGTGTCTTAAGGGAGGATGTGGGAAACACTAACTCAAGTATCTGAAGCCCGGGAAGCTGCTTTTATAAGGAAGAGCTGACATTCCTTGAGGACCTACTGTGTGCTAGGTACTGTTCTAGAAGATTCACGTGCATCGTCTCATTTAATCCTCAGTGATTCTGTGAGGTAGGGATTGTTACCCAAGAGATTCAGATGAGGAAAACAGGGTTCAGGGACCCTAAGGGACTTGCCCAAGGCTGTGTACCAGGAAATGGAGCTGGGGTTCAGAGTAGATATGGAGGCCCTGCAGTTGCCGCTCTGCCCTCCCCTCCCCTGCATCGGACAATGTGCTTTCTTAGGGACATGTGAAGAGGATGGTCGTCTTGGGAAAGAGAAACCAGGGACAGTGCCTTAAATGCCTCTGACCTGTTTCACCGTGCCCTCACACGGCACCAGGCCCAGCTCTCCGTAAATACAGGATTCGCTGATTTGGCTTATCAGATTGTCTGTCCAGGGAGCTCTTCTGTGGAAGAGAGACTTTCATTAATCTGCAGAGCTCTGAATTCATTTAGAGCAGGTGGGAAAGTCTTTGAAAAGAGGCTGGTGGTGATTTAAGAGAAGTTAGGACTTGCTGTTAATCAGAGGAATGGACTTCTTTCACTTCCGCTGAGTCAGTAAAAGACCGAGCCCTCTTGGCTGCAAGACTCAGCTCTCTTTTCTGATTTGAAGATGCAGACCTCCCCTGTCTCTTGCCCCAGGCCACTTCCAAAGCCATCCTGGAGGGGCTGGAGGGGCTGTGCCACCTGAAGGTGGTCCTCCCAACACCTAGCAACTCACCTAGCAGGGGCGACTGAGAGACATTGCTGGCTATGGCATCTGATTCTAAATCCCCATGGAACCTTCCAAGGGCCTGGCCTGTACCCACTTGTCGTTGGGTAGCACAACATCTCATGTGTATCAGATGCTGTGCAGGTGTCTTCCTTGTGACCCTCTCAAGCCATGTTCTTCCCCTCCACCCTGTTCTGGAAGACTGACCTGGAGTGACCTCCCAAGTGCCCGTGGGCTTCTGTATGGCCAGAGATTAGAGGGAGGGAGGGAGAGGGGAGTATGGGGTCCTGATTCCCTAGCCGTCTCTCTCTGCATTTGCTTGAGGCCAGCCATGTCCCTGGACTGAAGGTCACTGGTCCTCTCCGGAGAGCCTTCTCATCCCTGTTTTCTGTATTCTCTTGCTTGATTCCAGTAACTGCCCCTTCCCTGTGGTCCCCCCTATCCTGAGGGGCGGAGACTGCTCTGCCATGCTTGCCCCTGTCCTTGCACTGTCTCTTTTATGAATAGTCTCCTCATTTGAACTATTCTTCTCATTTGAACATGCCAAGTGTGACCCTGATTGATACCTCTGCGTCATCTAACTGGATCTTCATAAAAACTGGAGGAGATGCAGACTATTCTCACCGACTTCCTCATTTTTAAGTGAGGAAGCTGAGGCACAGAATGGCCCAGTCATTTTTCCTGGCATCACATTGTTCGCAAGGGTCAGACCCAGGTTGCGTCCAGGCTGCCTGATTATCTGCCATCACCTAAGGGTGTCCGCTTCCGACCAGGAGACACAGGAGAAGAGGAGAGAGAAGCAAGGCTGTGCAGCCTTCTTGGAGCCTGTGCCCAGATCCATGTCCTTGGCTAACTCTCTGGCGGTTACCACTGCAGCCGGTAGGGACAGGCCAGCCACGAGGGACTCCGAGCTCCTAAGAGACGCTATAAGGGAGCCTTAGAGAGCTGATTTCCCAGGGCCCTGAGCTGTTAACCTCTCAGGTTAAACTAAAACTTTATTGCTTTTGAGTTTGAGCCTCCGCAAATGTCTGCAGCCCTCGCCCAGCTTTCTCCTCCGCCAAGTGGTCTCTCTTGTGCCCCCTAGGGGCCACGAGATGCGGGCGGATACTGTGGTTCTCTGGATTGACCCTGAAGGGTTAGCAGCACAGACTAGGGGACCCCTGGTGAGGACAGGGCTAGCCCCAGTCGCTCCTGGCATGGCTTTTGTGTTTTGAGAGCATTTGTCTCCCGCCCCCAGCCTGACATCTGCTTCTGGGATGCATTTTGCTGAACTGTCCTCAGAGGGGGCGGTCACCCCAAGGTGTTTCATTAGGTGTGTTAATAAGCCTTGTAACTGCAGCCTGGCCTGCCCCTCCCTGTGGAGCTGCTTTCTGCACGAGGCAGGGAAGCTGCATGGTTCAGACATAATCTGCATTGGCAGCAGGAATAGTATTTTTGCATTAAAAACACGGTGGATGACCTTATAGGCTTGGGAGAAGGGAGCAGGCAGCAAGCCAGTCCGAAGCTCCAGGTGACTCCTGGTGGCTGGCCTGCTTGGGGGGTGGGCTGGGCAGGTGATCACTCCCTTAGGCTTAGTGGCCTGGCCCCATCCCTGGATGTTGCTGGCTGGTCCACTCCCCTGCAGACTCTAAAGAAGTCTGTCTGTACATAGAGGTGCCCTGCACCCAGCAGGCATGGCCGTCTCGTGATTGAGGATAAACACTTGGTGTGCTCTTTGTGAGCACCCCTGGGTTGAACCCTGAGCTCTGGCCCAGCTGGAGATTTGATTCTTCTCCTGCCCAGATCTTCCCTGTCCTCATTTCCCAGAGGCTGAGCTGTCTATGATTTCCTAAGGGGTTCTGGCCTCATTTAGTTTGCCCTTGTGCTCCATACTTGTCTGTTTCCCAGACCATATTCGGCTTGCTCTTGCGTTGGATTCCTGCCGCCAGCCCATGGCGTGCAGGCATCCTGACTTGCCCTTCACTCAGGCTTGGGTCCATCCTTGTGCAGCACATGGGTTGTGTGGCTGGTGGATGTGGGCCACACTCACTGCAGAGGCTCTTGATTGTCAATAGGACAGTTTGGGATTATGGACTTTTCAAAGTAATCTTGGGGTTATTCAGCAGGAAGCTAGAATCAGACTCACAGGCTACATTCTCACACACACACACACACACTTCAGTTTATAGGATGGGAAATAGATTTATATAAAACCATGAACCATCAGACGTGGGAAAGACAACCTTGGTCAGTCAAACAATATGGCATTCCCTCCCCACCATTTTGTACATGAAGCACCTGAGATCCAGAGGGGAAGTGAGTTGGCTGATGCCACACAAGTTAGCTCTTTGCACTCTGCCCAGGCTGACCTTCTTTCCACTAAAAACGATCATATGGGGAAAACAAACCAAACAGAAACAGCGTGTGGCTTGAAATAAGGTACGTGCTTGACTATGGCGATGATCTTGAGAACGCTCAGGCAAGGGAGGGGGTGGACTCCTTGCTGAGTGGTGTCCAGGCTCATCGTCCTTATGTAACACCTCTCTGTCACACAGGCATTTCCATCCTCACCTCACAGGCATTGTAACAGGGGTGGCGGCTTATATTTTTTTTAATTTCTTAAAAAAATTATCTACATTCCAGTTAACACACAGTGTGATACTAGTTTCAGGTGTATAGTATAGTGATTGAGCATCACTCAGTGTTTATCACAACAAGTGTACTCCTTAATCCCCATCACCTATATAACCCATCCAGGGGCTGGCAGTTTAACGTTATGTTGGTCCAAGGTCAAGCAGAACACCAACTGTTCTCAGAAAGCCGCATCATAGAGACCCCAAGATCAGCATTTAAACATACTAGCAGAAAGTACTAAGAGAAAGTGCCTGGACAGTGAGGTTTAGTGGAGCTGTGGGTGGGCAGGCAGGGAATGAAGGAGGGAAGGAGTAGATAGCTTGTCAAATCCTGGTAATCCTATTTCATAGGATGAGTCTGAGCCAAAAGGGGGTCTCAGACAGATGTGTGGATGGGTGCATGGATGGATGGATGGAAGGATGGATGCCCCAGCAGTAGAAATTGGCTTTGGGTATGACAGAGGTACCCAAGGACAGTGCATTTTGGTGAATTTGGAGAGGGCAGAAGGGGTTAGAAGGGAAGTGTTAGCAGCTCTACCTAGCCCCATGTTATAATGAGTGAGTGGTCAGCATGAATGTCCTCCAGAAGTTCTAGCCAAGCATCCTTCTGCCACTGCAGATAATCAAATGGATTTTCTGATGACAAATACTCTGAACCACAAAGGAAGAAAATGAACGATTGGTGTTTTTGAAACCACTGGTTCTGGGGACATTCTATAAACCTAGAAGTCATCTTGTCAGAAAACCTCTAACTCAGGTGGTAAGATGGGACACTGTGATAGCAGGACCATTGGCACCAGTCCTCTCAAGATGAGTTATAAGAGTTCTTGTTTTTCTCTTCTTGCTTTTTGAATTTTACAGACTTCCTACCATGGACCTATGATGTTTTTCATGACAAAAATGTTGAAAAACACTCTTCCTACTGGTGTTTTCCTAGTATTCCTGCTACTATAGCTGCCAAAGCCATTTTTTTTTTTTCTTTATGAGAGCGAAGTGAAATCATGAATTTAAAGTGCCTAGCACAGTGCCTGGTATGTAGTTGGTCCACAGAAAAAGACCCTTCCCTCTCTTAAGCTTGTCTGCATAAATGCTGTCTCAATGTGTGTATTTAACTTGACTGTCGAGTTCTGAAGTTCAGGACTTTTTCTCATTATATTCTATTGTCTGACAAATTTCATTCAGGTTATTGATCTTGCCATTTTCTTGACTGGGTTTCTACATGCATGTTTCACGGATTGTTACAGAATTTTCTTCCTAAGGAAGGAGATATACTCTCTGAGGTCACCATAATCTGAAGACAGGTGGCCACGCCTTCACCCCTTACTTCACTCTGATAAGAATGTGATATCCAGAATTGAGCACAGAGGTGGTGTTCATCCCATGCGGGAGCCCCTCAAGTGCCCACTCCTCACCACGGCCCAGCACCTTTCTCTGCGCCCCTCCGGGAAAGCTCTGCCCTCCGTCCACCCCGCTGCCCTGAGAAGTACCTGTTACGCCTGCTGTGTGATTTCTAGCCCTCATCTTTGGATTCTGGCCACCACGGGTTGTCACCCTTGCCAGTTTCCTTTGGAGAAGTGACAAGTAGAGATGCAGCCATCTGCCACATTTACCTGAATTACTTCCAATTCTGGAGTTTCTGCTTCCAAAAAGAAGTAATTCCTTGGGTTGATGTCTGACAGATCCCTGCTTGCGGCAGCTGCTTGAGCTGGGCCTCGGGAGGTGAGGAGCAGAGGGGGCTGCGGCAGAGCCATACTAATATTGTGATGCCGTCAGCACACGAAGGCAAAGTGTCGCACGCATGTTGTGCGCTGTGTAATTGCTTATTTACCTCCTGCCTGTGATCACCTATCGGAAGCTATCAATAGCTGCAGTTTATTTCCCAGATCTCCTTAGGGAACCAGAGTTCATCTCACATGGGGAGAATCCTCTAATCATGGAGTTTTTAAGCCGAAGGTCCTTTGGAGGGAATGTAAGCCACATGCTTCTTTGGCAGGTGGAGACCTTGAGGTCCAGGAAGTGAACTGGTTTCTCCAAGGTTGCACTGGGTCTGACAAGAGATGAGTCTTCTCTGACTGTGGCCTTGTAGAGTCTGGTGGCTGAGCTCTCTCCAAGAGGCAGCCCATGGTTTGCAGACCCTGGACTCTTGGCCTGTTTGCGTGTCTTCTGGAGTTTTGACATTCTCTGGGGAAACGGCTTCCTGCGGGAGGGGGCACTGGCGCATCCGTGTCCGGTCGCCTCTCCTGGCACCGGCAGCTGTCGCGGAATATGGCAGTGTTCCGATTCGGAGGATTTTTCTAACAGTGGGTCTTGTTGCCGCGGTGATTTATGCCAGACCTTGGGAGATGTGGAGCTGTGCTAGAATTAAAAAGTGAAACTCACTGTGATGGCGAGAAGGAACATGACTTCCGTGACATGCTGGCGCCTCAGTGTGGTGCTGGCGGTGAAATGGGCAGCAGCCGGGGGTGGGAGGGTGGGGTGGGGAATGGGCAGGGGTGGGGGATGGGGCCCGCCCGCCCCCACAGCCACTTAGAATGTGGAACTGGGAGGCCTTTAGGCCAATTTATAGTGTTTTAAGGAGGGTGGCAGCTCTGGCTTGAGCTGAATTAGAGGTGTTTTTTTATTTTGTCCCAGACTCAGAAGGATTTAATTAAGTCTAAAGGGAGCTACCGTGCACGGTGGCTGCCCATATGCCCGCTTTCCTAACGCGCAGCCCAGGCCTCGAACTAGATTCTCTTACCCAGAGTCCAGAAATCCAAGAAACTATTAAAAAGGGAAGTGCTTATTTGTTTGTTGTTGCATTTTTAAGTTCCACCCTAAATTCCTCTGGCTGCCGAATCTGACCCAAAGTGATGTGGAGCTGTTTGTAGTTTTTATTTATCTCCCTGTGTGTGTTTTCATATGTTTCCCTGTAGAAATATTTATGCGTCGGGCATAGACGGTTGCCCTAGATCCCACCGGGGATGTTATGTGTGCCGCTATCTTCCTACAAATCGAGACCATTCTGAATTCTGAGGTGGATCTTATCTTGGAAGTCTTAGATCAGGGACGTGGGCATAGACAACAATCCAGACAACAATCCGCCTTTTTAAAGTAAGGGAAGCAGAGCCTCAGGGAGGTTAAGTGACTTGCTCAAGGACACTCAGCTCCTGGGTGGTGCAGGTGGGTATGGACAGTGCAGATTTTGAAGGGGCTCTGAATCCCTGGTGGGGAGGTCATCCCCTGAACTGTAGTGCTCCCCAATGGAGGGCCATCATCTCAGCTGAGAATTCTGCTTTGGGGTTAGGAGCTCCAGGCAGAAGTGGGATTTCAGGGGACAGGGTATAATATGTCTGTCATGGAAAGAGACCTTGCGAAGCAGCTTAAAGTTCAGGAGCCGAAGCCAAGGGCAAAGGCTCTGAGTCAAGTAGCACAGATATCTCCATGGCTGTTAATGAGAAGGGCAGAACCTCTGTGGACAGGAAGGCCACGGGGGATCCCCTCAAATGCTTGGGTATACGTGGGGCTCCAATTAGCCACCTCTGCTGCGAGCATGGACTTCGGGTAGCGGACAGGCTGAGGCCCCAGGCTGAGCTAACGGGGCTGCAAAAGCTGGGACTGAAACCCATTGTTATGAGCTCATTTTTTCCATGTGAAAGGCCTCGTCCCCACGTAAGGTCGGGATGTGACCTTATTTTGAAATGGGGTCACTGCAGATGTAATTGGCAGAGTCCTGCTGGAGTAGGGGGGGGTCTCCAATCCAGTATGGTTGGTGTCCGGTTAAGAAGGTGTCCATGGGAAGACACGGTTACACAGGGAGGACACGAGGGAGAGGAGTGGGTTTCTGTGGTTGTGAGCCAGGCAGTGCTAAGGATGGCCGGCAGACCCCCCAGGAACTAGGAGGAGGTGAGGCAGGATTGTCCCCTGCAGGTGTCCGAGGGAGTGTGGCCTAGCCAACACTTTGATTTTAGATGTCAACTCCCTGAATGGCGAGACGATAGATCGCTATCATTTCAAGTTGCCCAGTTGGCGGTGCTTTCTTACGGCAGCCCTGCAAAATGGAGCCACCCACACAGGCCTCCGGGCCCTGGTGCTGCACGCTGGCTGACCTGTGGGCCTCCTGGGCTCTTTAAAGGGTCCTGATGCCCCCCTGTACCCCAGTCCAGCTTTGTTGGAATCTCTGGGTGTGGGTCCCAGGCATCAGGGTTTTAGAGCTCCCCAAGGCGTTTCATAAATGTTTACATTATTTGTGAACTCACCAGAATTGAGATAAAAATGTGGAACAGATGAAAATTGAGCCACGTTGAGGAACCAAGGCCTAGAGGGCGGGCGCTGTGAGGGTCCTGGGTAGTGCGTCCAGGTACCCGTAGTGATGGAGCATGGCAGAGGAAGAGGGGGGTCTGAGCCAGGCTGCCCCCTGACCCTCAAGACCATGTCATACCTGTACCAGGAGTTCCTGGGTCATTCTCCTTCACCCTGCCTTTTTTGCCTCCCTCTCTTCCCAGCTTTCTGCCAGCAGGGTGCAGGGAAATAACTACTTTCCTTTATATGGAACACATTTAGAATAGAGCATGGCACATAGTAAGCTCTTCCCAGAGGTTGCTGATGTGATTTCTCAAGCTGCCTTTATCAAAAACCCATTTTTTCTTAATCCTCACTTCCTGGAGAGTGACCCCAGAGTAGTAGGATTTTATTGTCCTAGCTCAAAGGGCCTTGTTTCTTGTTAGGCTTTACTTTCTTTTAATTAAAGCCTTTTTTTTTTCCAATTTGCCTGAGAGCTAGATCATGTGAAGGGCACTTTTTTTTTTTTTTTGTAAAGAGAAAGAACAAAGAGTAAGTGTGGTTGAGATTCAGAGTGACATCAAGTTGGCTTTTTTGCTCCCAAGTTTAGACAGAGCGACAGATTAGAACCGCACCTGCAGGGGGAAGGGCTGATGAGGTCAGGGAGGCTTGTGCATCTCCCGGTGCCCGCTGGAGCCCAGGGAGCCATCCTGCCTCATCCTGGCCTCAGGAGGGAGAGACAGATGCTTGAAGTAGCCAGTGGTTGCTACCCAGATGCACTTGTCCGGTGATCCGGACCAATTTGGGGGCTAGATAGGTGAGAATCACAGTGCTGTCAGTTCAGCCCAAAGCATGTGGCTTCAGCCCCTCCGCGGACAGCCCTTGCTCCCCAAAGGAGCCCAGGAAGGATGAGAGGGGTGGATGCCAGGTAGGTGGCTGACGTTGATCACTACGCTGGGCACTGGTGAAGAAGTAGAACCTATTTGTGTTGGACCTTGACTCCCTTGCCAAAGGGGTTGATGCCCTGCCCAGAGCAGTGGGCAAGCATTGCACGTTCACACTCAGAGAAAGGGGCATGATCGATTTTTGCCATTGGTTCCAGTCCAGCTCTTCACCCGATAATGACAGGGCTGTGGCGTGTCAAGGTCACGTTCTAGAGCCTTTGATGGAGGCAGCTGTGTAAGGCAGCGATGCCCAGCTGGGTCTGTAGTTGTCTGTCTGTTGCCATGATCTCAGAGAAGACCTCCCTCTTTGGGCTCCAGCGTCGCAGACTCCAGTCCCTGGCTGGCCAGCTCAGTCGGGGCTTCCTAACTAAGAGGGTACAGAGAGGGGTGAGGACTTATAACATGGGGTGCCCCAAGCAAAGGCTTTTTTACTTGTGGTCTCATTTCACCTAAAACTTTAAATAAGCAGCCAGTACTCTCGAGTTGATCTCCCGATTGGAAAGCGTATTCACATTTCCCAGAGAGGTCAGACTTTCCATCCCTCCAGGTTACACATGAGACCCAGAGTCACCCCTGACTTCTCCCTTCCCTCAGCCTCAATCCTGCCCAGTTTTCTTCCTATATAGCCCTTAGATCTGTTCTCTTTTCTCCTTTGCCTCCAGCAGGCTGCCATGTCTCTTTCTAGTCTCTCTACTTTATTCTGCACATAACAATTAAAGAGAACTTAAAACCAAACTCTGATCATGTCACTTCTGTGCATTGCTCTAGACTAAAATCTAGGATTCTTCAACTTGCTACAGAGCCCTGGGTCACCTGGAACTGGCCGCCCTCTGCTTCCCTGACTGGACATGCTCCTCCTTAAGCTCCCCTGAGTTCTTTCGTTGTCCTCAATGTGCCCCGTGTTCTTTTTTGTCCCAGGACTTTTGCACATGCTCCGTGCTCAGCTGATATTATTTGTTCTGCTTCTGCCTGTTACTCCCCCACCTCTGTCTCATTCTTTAGCTCACAGCTCAAATATTTCCTTGTTGGGGTCAGACCCTGAGTGTGACAGACCCTGTCAGGTGATGCTGCAGTCTTCCTTTGTGGCACATACTACAGTTTGTCAATGTACATTTGTTGGGCTTGTTATTGGTGAAGACCTACCTCCTGCCCCTCTACCCCTGCCAAACCATTTTCCTGATGCTCGTATTCAGGTGCCTAGTATGGTGCCTGGAACACAGTTGGAACTGAATAACTATCTTTTGGGTGCATTAATGGCCAGTGAAGGAATGTGTGAAAAACTGCCCAAGCTCATGCAGCATGCATGCGACAAACTGGGGACTAAAATCCAGGCTGGTCCCTCCCAAGTCCTATGTCTTTTCTGTTGCCCCACCTGGTGGGAACTTGTGAGTGTGTTTTCTGGAAGTATTGGCCTCGACAGAAGGAATCTAATTTCACTTTTTCCAGAACCTGGGGTGGGGGGTGGAGAGGGGCTGCCCCAGTCATAATCACTCGTGTGGATGGTTACCTGGAGGCTTCTTCTTGGAAGATCCTGATTCTGCTCTCTCCTAACCATTTAGCTGTTAGAAATTGATGTGGGGGATTTGCTGATTTATTGACAAGGATGTCAGTATAAAGAGCTGCATCACTCCCAGCGCCTTTAGATAGTGATTCTTAGAAGACAGGATAGTTGGGCCATTCAGGAAAGAACATCCTCAGCAAAGATAGTCTGTTGTGTTCTGACCTGGGTTCGTCTTCTTGAGGCAGCATCCCAGAGAGTCAGGAGGCATGAGAAGGCATCGTCGGTCTCTCCAGATTAAGTGTGAAGATGGGGATGAAGGGTAGAACACTACAGTTTATTCTGATTTGAATTGGCCTCTTACTTTTTGCTAGACACTGTCCTAGGCTCTAAGGATCTAGCTGCGAATGACTTTGTGGTCCCTGGAGAAACAAATCGTGCACACTGAGTGAGTGGTTGTGTTATGCAGGAGATAAATCACTTACCATGAGGGGCACCTACGTGGCTCAGTCTGTTAAGTGTCTGCCTTCAGCTTGGGTCATGATATCAGGGTTCTGAGATCGAGGCCCACGTTGGGCTTTCCACCCAGTGGTGAGTCTGCTTCTCCCTCTCCTTCTGTGATCTCTCGTTCTTTCACTCTCTTTCTATAAATAAATAAAAACTTTTTTTTTTTTTTTTTTTTTTTTTTTAAAAGCACTTGCTGTGGTATGCATGAGCTATTGGCACAATCTAGACAGTCTGGATCCCAGTGGGCCTGGTGAAAGCCAGGCTCTGGAATGTGTCTGTCCCTCAGCCTTGGTGGCAGGCATGGGCTCTTGATGAGCATGGAGAAGGGAGTTGACAGCTTGAGAAGGATGGCTGAGGCAGGTGTCGTGATAGGATAGCAAGCCTTCCAGGTGTGGCTGAGTGTGGCAGGGCCCAGAGGCTTGCTTTGCCAACTGAAGATGGTGTGCCTCTGAGAACCAGGTGAGGGAGCTGTGGGTGTCCAAGGTGGTGGGCAGTCGGAGGCAGCAGGGTGCTGGGCGTGGTCACAGTGGGTGGCCTTGGCGGGGATGTCCTCTACATGTGCTCTTGTGGGCTCCCCTCTGTGGTGGCCTGCTCAGTGAAGGACGTGAGGCCTGGCTGTTGCCTCACCCCCGTAGGACTGCCATGCCCTGGCTTCGGCACTTGGTCTCCTTCATCCGTGACGTAGGTGGGGGACAGAGGGTGGGCGACCCTCCACCCTGAGGAATGCCCATCACTCTGGAGGTGCAGGGGCTATTGGTAAGTCTGACTGCAGACTGCCTGGTCTCACCCCTCAGCTCCAGCACTTCCCTGCTGAAGGACACGGGGCAAGTCACTTTGTCTTCCTTTGCCTCCATTTGCTTATTTTTCATGGGGTGGGAGTACTTAATTCTTAATGCTTGATTTGTGAGGATTAGATGAAAATATACATGAATGCCTGGCACAGTGCCACAGACTTGGCAGGTGCTCAGAGAATGTTAGCTCTTTTCATATAATACTTTGTTAGATATTTTACCTATAAAATATGACTATTAAAAATGAGAATTTAAAAATTAAATTGATAAGAAAATTGTCCCAGATTTTATGGATGATGAATCTCCCAAAAAGTGTCTAAACTAGTGGCAGGAAGTGGCCAATTAGGGATTCACACCTAGACTGTTTTGTTCAAAACTCAGCTCATCACCTTCCGTTCTGTTTGTTTTTCTGACTTACAAGCTCTAGAAACCAGAGGTTGGCCCTTGCCTGGGTCTTAGAGCTCATGGACTTCACTTTTGCTAAAGGTGTGGTCTTTCTTTTCATGTCTAAATGCTCTGCATGGCTCTGCATTGCTGGGTGTGCAAGGAGCCCTGAGGAATGGCCTCTGATCTTGGAGGGCTTTGCAGGAAATGGAAATGTCCAAGGAGTTACCATTTATTCAACAGCTGGGAGGGCGCAAATCAGATGGGGACCTTGAAGTCCTAGTAGCCATTTATAATTGGTTGGGGGAACCTGTCTCATGAGAAATGGGCAATTTAGAGAAGACCTAAATCTGCCAGGATTCTCTTGGTGGGGTGTCTGATGTAGGGCTGTGCTTGGCCCTGCACGGACGGGGGGCAGAGGAGTCCTCTTCTGGACTCCTTACCTCCAGGCCTGTGGGCAGCAGGGGCGACTTGTTGGCAGGTTTGTTGGTTAAGGCTTCTTGGAGTCCAATTCTGGAGCTGGAGAGAGAGCTGGTTGACACCAGGCTCTTGTCTTACATCACAGGTGGGAAAAGGGGGCTGGGGGCAGGGGGTGGTGAGTGCAGAGGCAGTCTGAGCCCCACTTGTGTGCCGGCACAGAGATCCCCACTTTCTCAATTGCTATTTCGTGGGAAACGTTAACACTCTGAAATCTCCACTCTCTCAAATGCAGAATTCCTTTCATAAAACATGGATTTTAATTATCCTTTTCTTGATTAAGGAAGAGGGAGAAATATTTTCTGCTCTTGAATCACACGTATGTATGCTCTCTCTCCCTCTTACTCTGTACTTCCCTCTGTCTCTCTGTCTTTCTCACCTCCCTCTTTGCCCCCTTCCAATTTTTAAGATAAAAAGTTTAGGAAATTCAGGAAATTGTGAAGAAGAAAACGAAAATGAAAATGACCTACCAACCCAACAACTAGAGATAAACATGGCTAATAATTTGATATCAGTCCTCGCTATTGGTTCTTTTTTCTTACTTTGTTATCAGAAACATTATCTTTGCTTAGAATGACTTTAAAACTACTTTTGAAAGTAATGTATTCTTTGAGGCTTAGAGTAAAAAGCAGCAGTCGTCCCCCCCCCCCTTGATCTCTACCCCACCCCCCAGGCAACCAGTTTTGCCTCTCCTAGCTATTGTTTTCCCCTTGCCTTTAACACTGCAGTTTCTAGGTAACATACGCATGCATTCTGCTCTTCCTTGTTTGCATATTATTTATTGATTGCCCTGGAAGCTTTCTTAAACTTCTTTCCTACTGCATACATTCACACAACCCAGCACTCTGCCTTCCTCCATCTCCCCGCTATGGCATATCCACTACCTTGGAGGGAGGGCTGTTTTCAGGGTTCGCCTCATTGTAAACTTACTAATGTTTACATCTGAGGGGTGTAGTATCTTGTGAGTACATTTCTTTCCTCATTTCTCCTATAATAGAGTTTAGTAACTACCTTTTAAAACTGATCTGTTTTCTTTTAACTAATTGCTTGGTTTTTCTGCCTCTCCTCTAGGAGTGTTCCTTTGAGGTCATTATGTTTAGACTCATCTGTTTATCTGTTGGTTTGATTTTCTCTCTCCTTGTACTCCTATTCCCAGAGCCCTCTAACCTCCTGGTTGACTCTGGTCTGCATGCTCTCTTAGACTGTGGGTGTACCAGTTGTCCTGGGGTTGTCTGTTAGCTCTCATCTTCTATCAAGTCTCATGAACTGTTGTTGTCCTCCACGCCTCGCCCTGCCCCATTTACTTTCTTGTTCTACTAGATCACTGTATGGAGGAACTTCCTGAGAAAGGTCATGAAAAGTAAAATTTAAAAAAAATATCTGGTGTGGTTGACAAAGTTTTATTCTATTTTTCCCTTTAATGGTTTGTCTGGGTATGGAATTCTAATGGGATATAATTTTCCTTCAAAATTAAATTTTTTAATTGACGTCCAAGAAACTTCACTCATTTTGGTATATAGTTCTGTGGGTTTTGATGAATGCATAGAATCATGGAGGTATTACCTTAGTATATACAGAACAGACCCAGCTCTTTAAAAAAATGATGTATTTATAGACCCTTTGTAGTCAGCCCCTCCCTTCCTTGCTTTCTGCCCCTGGCAACCACTTGTATGTTTTCAGTACCCATGGTTTTACCTTGTTCATAATGCTGTGTCAGTGGGTTCATATAGTATGTAACCTTCTGAGTCTGACTTCTTAAATGAAGCATAATGCTTTTGAGGATAATCCATAACATGCGTATTAATATGTGTGTATTTATTACTGAATGGTATTCCACTGCATGGATTTATAACAGTTTATCTTCTCATCACTTGAAGGATATTTGCATTGTTTCTAGGTTTTGGTTGTTGTGAATTTAATTATTACAAACATTAGCACACAGAATTTTGTATCAATGTAAGTTTTTATTTCTTTTTGATAAACATTAGGAGTGGGGTTGCTGGGTTCTATGATAAATGTAGACTTAACCTTAAAAGAAACTGTCTGTTTTCCAAAATAGCTGTTGCATTTTGCATACTCATGAGCCCTGTGAGGGTTCAGTTTCTCCACATTCTCAGCAGCACTAGGCATTCTTAAAAAATTAATTCTAGGCATCCTGGTAAGCATATAGTGGCATCTCATAGTGGTTTTAATATGCATTCCCCTAATGAGCAGTGATGCTGAGCATCTTTTCATATGCTTCTTGGCTTTTTATGTATTTTCTTCTGTGATGTATTTGTTCAAGTCTTTAGCCTATTTTAAAAAATTGTGTTGTTTGGTTTCTTACAGAGCTTGGAGAGCATTTGGTTTTGTTTTTTTCAAAAAAATTTAATTAATTTATTTTTAAGTAGGATTTATGCCCAGCATGGAGCCCAGTGTGGGCCTTGAACTTACAACCCTGAGATTAAGAGTCAGACTCACTTACCTCATTGAGTCACCCAGACGCCCTAAGAGTTGTTAAATATAGTTGAATGAAGTATTTTGTCAGATGTGTGTGATTTTTAAGTATTTTCTTCTAATCTTATGGCTCTTTTCATTCTCTTACCAATATCTTTTACACAGCAGAAGTTTTTAATTTTATTACTGTCTAATTTACCAGTTTTTTTTCTTTTATGGATGATATTTTGGTATAATTTCTAAGAATTTTTAGCCTAAATCAAGATTGTAAAGATTTTCTCCTGTTTTATGATTTTATATTTATGCTTAGGTCCATTTTGAGTTAACTTGTGTATCTGGTAGGAGATATGGGTCCAAGTTTCTTTTTCTTCTTCTTCTTTTTTTTTTTTTTTAATGAATGTCTGATTGTTCCATCACTTTTTAGTGAAACGACTCTCCTTTCTCCATTGAATTATTTTTGTACTTTTAAAACCCCTTAGAATTTGTTTTTCTTGGTATAAACCTTGAAGGTCTCTCTCTCAATCTCAGTGGTTTGAGGGTTTCATAATGCTTTGGAGTATTTGGGCCGTTTGGTTAATGTTTCAGTCTACAACTTCATTTTCTTTGATTCTGGGAATTTTTGTGATTTTTTTTTCTTTTTTGATAGTATACTCTGTTTTCTCTTTTCGTCAACCCCTTTTTTTAATTAAAAAAACAACAACAACAACAACAACAAGAAAAAATCCCAGCAAATCTTAATAGCTTTGAACCTTGTAGGCCAATCCTCAAATTTTCTTACCCTCTTCTCTTTTCCTTCTTTTCTTCTTTTGTTCTACTTTGTGGACAATTTTCTCAACTTTATCTTCTAAGCCAACTTTAGTAATTTCGATTTCAGCTTTCCATATTTTTAGCATCTGAGAGTTCTCTTTTGGTTCTCTGAGTGCTCCTTTTTTGTGGCATTCTATTCTTGAGTGAACTGTCTTCTCTAGGTTTCTTAAATGCTTTTTGAATTTTTTTGCATCTTTTTCACTCATGTCAAAAGTTTCCTCAAATGCTGGTGGTCATTGGTTATCTATTCATATTTCAGAGAAGGGGGCTGAAATATTGAGCACATTGGGCAGCAGGGAGCGCGTTCACTATTTGTACAGTTCAGTGGACTGTACAGAGAAAAGGCAGGAAACTAGCTTTTTCATTGCTGACCCTTAGAATGTTTACATCTGAGGTTTCTTCTTTATCTGGTAGGTTTTCCCAAAGATAGAAACAATTTGTTCCTGTGAAGGGCAGTGTATGTAAAGCCTGGCTCCCAGTGTTCCTAGAGCTAAGTGGGGGATATTTTCCCCACCCCATGTGTTGGCTTCCCAGGATGATGCCTGGTTTTATATGTCTCCTTAAACGTCTTACATGGTCATGAAATCCTACAATTCAGATCTCTGTTTGATCAGATACTATTTGTCCAACTGTTTTTCTCTTCTAAGATATTATTGATATCTCTCAATTGCTGTCATTTCTTTCCCCTTTCTCTTGGTATTTGCGGTTTTTATGTCTTTTTAATTCCTATGCTGTCATTTTGGTGAAACTTGGGAAGAAAGAAAATGGAGGTTAATGCATGTGCTTAATCTACTATGTTAAGCACAAATTCTCCTCGAGTCTTCTTTTTTTTTTTCTGTAGATAGAGATTAATGTCTACACACACATATATTTGCTAGTTGTATACAGACCTTCCTTGGCTTGCAATTGGCTTGCATTCTGATAAACCCATTGTAAGTGGAAAATATTTTAATTAAAAATGCATTAACTGTGTGTAATTTACTGAACATCACAGCTTAGCCTAGCCCACCCTAAATATACTCAGAACGCAGGAGTGCCTGGGTGGCTCAGTTGGTTAAGTATCTGACTCATGGTTTCAGCTCAGGTCATGATCTCAGGGTCCTGGGCTTGAGTCCTGCATCTCCACTCCCTGCTCAGTGGAGAGTCTGTTTCTCCCTCTTCCTCACCCCTCCCCATGCTTGTGCACTCTGTCTTTCTCTCTCTCAAATAAATAAATAAAATCTTTAAAAAATATATATACTCAGAACACTTGGATTAGCCTACTGTTGGGCAAAATCATCTAACCCAAAGCCTGTTATATATTAAAGTGTTGAATATTCTATGTAATTTATTGAACACTGTAGTGAAAGTGAAAAAGAGAATGGCCGTCTGGGTGCAGAATGGTTGCAAGTGCATGGGTTGTGGACCTTCAGGACTGTGGCGACCGGGAGGTGTGCTAGCTCCTGCTGCCCCGCATCGGGAAGAGAGCACGAGAGGGTATCACACTGCATATCACTGGCCTGGGAAAAAAATAAACATTAAAAATTCAAAACAAAGTTTCTACTAAATGTATATTGGTTTTGCACCACTGTAAAATGGAAAAATCATGAACTGAACCATCATAAGTGAGGGATCATTTGTATGGTTTAATTTACAAAATTGGGATAGCTTTTTTCTCATTTAAAATGATCTCATTAGCATTTTATGAGTGAATATTTAATGAATGAGCTTTTACATGAGTTAAAATATCATATTGATGCATTACTTATTTAATCATGTTTTTACCCTTGGGCGTTGAAGTTGCTTCCAAATTTTCCGTATTATAAATACTACTGTTGCGACTTTTTTTTTTTTTTCATGTAAATCTTAGGATATGTACTTACTTCTTCTGGATTGGGGTTATCCTTTTGGTGGTCTGGGTGTTTGAATGTGACATGTGATTTATATTGTGGTTACTATGGTATGTGATACACAGTATGACAATGTGATACAGCCTGTCAAATTGCTCTTAAGAAATATTTTGCTAATAATGTTAGGAACTGACACTGTTTTAAAATCTTTGTTTTTTGTGATAAAAGGAAATGACACTGCACACATTTAGATTTTCTTTATCATTTGTGCAGCTGAACATATTTTGTTTTCTCCTCTGTGAATTACCTGCTCATGAATATTTTTATACTTGCCATATATGTTTATGGGACCTTTATGGAATAAGTTTACTTGCTACTTATATTAAAAATATGTTTTCCTAGTTTTTTCCGTCCTTTCAGAATTTTTGATGTTCTGATGAATAGTTTTAATTTTTATGTTGTCAGTGTAGAAAACTTTATATTCTCTTTGGCTTTTGGGATTTAAAAATTATTACCCCATCCCCAGATGAGATAAATAGATTTCTTAAGACCTCTATTTGAGAGAGAGAGGGAGAGAGGCAGAAGGAGTAGAGCCTTAAGCATACTGTCACTGAGTGCAGATCCTAACCCAGGGCTCACTCTCGTGAGCCTGAGATGACGACCTGAGTCGAAACCGAGTTGGATGCATTACTAACTGTGCCAGCCTGGCACCCGAGATATTTTTTTAAATACGTTTTTTAGATCTTTAAGAATATTTGATTTTGTCATTCTTTTCATGTTAAACTCTTTATATTTGTAATATGTATGTATGTTCATATTGGTGAATTTGTAGACACACATACATTTGTGTACACACACATAGATGCACACACATACACATATGTATTGCTTCATCATGTGGATAGGAGCTCGGTCTGTTGTTTTCCAAACAGTTAACCAGTGTCCCAGGACCCCGAATTTATAGTCTAAACTTTGTCGTCCAACGCATTCTTTCATAGAGTCTGTTGATGATCCTTTCTACGTTGTGCCATTAGTTTTCTGTTATGTTATGTTAGTTGTGGTAGCTTCATCAGGTTATTCAGTACTTAATAGGACCTCACTATGTCCTTAACCTTTACTAAAAAGGAAATGTGACCTTTTGTGTTTACTTTAAGGTGATATTTAGAATTACTTGATCTCATTCCAAAAAACAAAACAAAACAAAACAAAACAAAACAACCAAGAAACCCCAAACTCTTGGGTTTTATCAGGATTGCAAATATTGTACCAATTATTTTTTGTGAGAATTTCCACTTTTATTGAGTCTTCAGATTCGGAATCATTACATATATCTTCACATTTTCAAGGCATCTTTTATGTCCGTCAGTAAAGTTTTATGGATTTCTTCATCTGGCCCTCATACATTTCTGTTTAAATTGATTCCTAGGTATTTGCTACTATTGTGATTTAATTTATTTCCTGTTAGAGTTTCCAAGTGGTTATTGCTGCTATATAAGAAAGCTGTTGTGTTTTATCTATTTATTTTTTAACCATTCACCTTATTCTGAACCCTTTTATCTATCAGTCCTCCAGATTTTTGAGTTGATGGCTCAGGTTTTCTAAGTGTTCAGTCATATTACCAGGCAAATTATGGTCATTTTGTCTTACTTTTTATCATATATTCCTTTTTTCTTCCCTCACTTCTTCTTTTACTCCCTCTTCTCCCTCCTGGTTTCATTTCATTAGGTAGAACTTGCAAGTAAGCATTGAATAATATTGCTATAACCTTGTTTCATTCTTAAACTTGGTAGAAATGATTGTGGTGTTTCTTATATGTGATGTTGTCTTTAGTTACAGATGGCACTCTTTGTTCTCAGGAAATGTTCTTCAGTGTCTACAATACTGACTTTTTTTTTTTTTTAATTTTATTTATTTGATAGAGAGAAACACAGCCAGAGAGGGAACACAAGCAGGGGAGTGAGAGAGGGAGAAGCAGGCTTCCTGCCGAGCAGGAAGCCCGATGTGGGACTCGATCCCCTGTCTCCGGGATCATGACCTGAGCCGAAGGCAGTCGCCCAACCAACTGAGCCACCCAGGCGCCCCCAATACTGACTTTTTAAAAGCCAAGAATGTATCCAAACTTTCTTGAAGAACAATAGATTGAAGATTGTTTTTCTCACCTTTATCCTGCTAAAACAGTGACGCATAAATACATTTCATATTTGGAAACGATCTTTCCCTTTCTGGAATAAGCCTATTGTCCCTGAATAGGCATGTATTTCTTTTTCATATAGTGATTAATTATGGTTAATTCAGGAAGCTCTTTGTGGTGTACATATTTATAAATGAGATTGTTATATAGTTTTAATTTTCCAAAAAATGTAAAGTGTTTATTAAACCAAAAAAATAAACATGGTGAATGTATCAAATAGCTCAGAAGGGCACCTGGCTTGCTCAGTTGGTGGAGCCTATAACTCTTGGTCTCAGGGTCATGAATTCAAGCCCCATGTCGGTCAGAGAGTTTACTTAAAAAGGAAAGTAATTAAAAAGTGGGGCTCATATTGAAAAGGCACCATATACTATATGGGTCTTCTGCCTTCCAGATCCCACTCTCCTAAGCATCCATTACTGTTTTTGTTTCTTCTGGTGGTTATGCCTATATGTGTGAATACTTGGCTTAAAGTGTTTTTCTTGACTTACTAACTTCGAGCATTATTTACTGGCTTCCTATTTGAGAGAAGTAAGGACTTGCCCTCTTGAGTAACCCTGTTTCTCATTATATTGTGTCTTTCACTGGTAATCATCTCATTTCCATGT
This sequence comes from Spilogale gracilis, assembly GCA_004023965.1. Lineage (NCBI taxonomy): Eukaryota > Metazoa > Chordata > Mammalia > Carnivora > Mephitidae > Spilogale > Spilogale gracilis. The sequence continues at coordinate 45,831 of PITA01000284.1, read as the reverse complement.
CTTTCACTGGTAATCATTGCCAGTCAAGACCATATGCATGAACCTCCACTTCTCATACCGGGTCCATCCATCGTATCTTCTGGGTAAGAGGAAGAGGCCATCAGTTCTTTCTTCTTTCTTCCACTCATCCTCTTTTCTAGCTCTCAGCCTTGTCTTTCCTCTTCTGTGGTCAGTGTTGGTGATTTTGAGACTTTTTTCCTGTACCTGTTCTTGCCTTTCAAGATTAATTAGTTGCACAATTATAAAAGTTGAAGATCGATAAATTGCACTTATTATGATTATGCACACTTTTCATTGCAAAGTGAATTATTGTGCTAAGATCGTATTTATATTTCTGCTGGCCTCAGGCACATATTCTGTACCTCTCACAGGAAAACACTCCTGGCTTCAAGATTGAATGGATTATCTCTTCCATTTGCATTCTGCTCTTCTATCATACCATCTAAATTAATGAGTCTTTCTAATCTGTAGAAGACCTCACTTGCTTCTAGCGCTACCTGCCCTACTACTCAAATCTTTGCTTGATACTCCTCGCGGCCATCATCTGCGTTGGCTTTCACAACTAGTATCATTGGCTTCAGCCCAACAAAGAGATTTTTTTTTTTTTCCTGTCAGTCCCAAGCCTGGAAATTTATTTGCTTCCAGATACATTTCAGGGGTTCATATAAGCCTGGTACTAAAATAAAATGAAAGAGAACACAGGAATTAATATTTTCAGTCCAAACTGTACTACATTCTCATATGCTTCCTAGCAAAGAGTTTATAAGAAGTGTGATTTTTGAGGCCTTATGTAACTCAAATGTCTGGGTCAGATTTAATTGATAGTTTTTCTGGGTCTACAATTTTTCACTGAATACCACTTTCCCTAAAAAATTTTAAGCTATAGTGACATTTTTCCTCCTAGGATACAAAAGTGGCTGATACGATCTGTTAACTGAGATCCCCTCTTTGTGTGTGTGTGTGTGTGTGTGTGTGTGTGTGTGTGTGTGTGTGTGTTTTAAGTAAATAGGCATTTATTTGGGTAATCAGAATTTTAATTCAGGAAACAGGTTCAGGTAGAAACCTGACTCATGTTCTTTGTCCCTATAGTTTTGAAGTTTAAATACTTGAAAAAAAAACCATTTTTCATTTTAAAGAGACCTTAGGAAATAATTATTACTGGTCAGCTTGCTGTATTTATTTGTTTTGTGAACTCTTTCATTTAGTTTGGGCTTGTTCTTATCTCCTAGAATGTGCTGGGAAGCAGACAATAACAGCTAGGTTGGACTGAAAAATTCCTCCTTGTTGGCTGAAGCAGGTGGCCCAAGTTCGGTGTGCTGCCTGTTTCCCTTTGATGTGTATTTGAGTCTCTGATTTCCATCATGCTTTGGGCCTGGCTTCCTCCCTAGGTGTTGGCCATCCCTTCAGCTTCAGGTTAGAATTCTTCTTTCCACTCAGTCACTTGACAAACCTTGAACCCCTGGACCAGTTCTCTACTCACCCCTATCCTCTGCCTCAGGCCTGTGTTTGAACAGAGAAAGATAGAACTGACCAACATACATACTCCAGGAGGTCTCGAGTCTTTAGCTTCTGCAACTGAATGTGTCTGCTTGTTCTTTGCTCAGATCTAAATGTATTCATGCATGCTGCTTCCAAAGAACCTTCTACAAAAACATCTGTGAATAGTGTGGGCTTTAGTAAACGTTCTTTGTATGAGATGAGGAAAGTATACACTTCAGATCAAACAACTGAAAATTAATATCAAACTTTAATTTTCTGGGTGCCTAGGTGGCTTACTCGGTTAAGCGTCTGCCTTTGGCTCAGGTCATGATCCCAGGGTCCTAGGATCCAGTCCCGTGTTAGGCTCCTTGCTCAGTGGGGAGCCTGCTTTTCCCTCTCTCTCGGCTTCTCCCCCTGCTTTTACGCTCTCTCTCGCGCTCTCTCTCTCTCTCTCTCTCAAATAAGTAAATAAATACAATCTTAAAAAAAAAACCCAAGTTTTTATTTTCAATGCCTGTTCTTATCTGTACTTCCACTGATTTTATTTGGCTATTCCTTTCTCATATGTTTTTTTTTTCTATAGTATTTTTTCTGCCCTCAATTTATGGAAAACAATTAAGTTTTGTTCCCAGTTTCCACCCACAGGCTTGTATACCTAAGCCCATCTTGATGTTAAGTGAAGGCAAGTGGCCTTGTGAAGGGTAGGACCTTCCTCCTAAGAAATACATGAAAATATTTTTCTCAGATATAAGAGTTATTCTCAAGAAGAGTTATTATGAGTGACTTGCTTGCCATTAGATTACAGATAGTTGAATTCTTGTGTTGCCCACCTCTTGATGAAACATAGTACTACAAATAATAGCTTGACATTTGTTTCCTTGTGTTTGAAATAAATGGGATGGGCTGTGTGATTCCTAGGATTCCCTTAAGTACTCATATTTTATAATCCCATGAATTAAAGAACTAAGTTCATTTCCACAGAGTAATAACAGCTCATTCATTCACAAATACACTTATTGAATACTTACTCTTCATATAAAATTTGGGAGCTTGTAAAGCAATTTACATACATTATCTAATTTAGTACAACTAAAAACATCCATGAATTCAGTATGATTATTATTATCTCAACTTACATATGGAAAATATGACTCATGTTCGGGTGAGGATCATGGACAGAAATACTGTATTACAGAATTCTGCTTGCCTAGTACCTATTGAACTGAGCAAACAAAAATACAAGAGCAATAAATAAAATTTGTGACAGCATCTAAACAAGGTAAATGGAATAATCAAATTCAGTAAACTTTATTTTTTTTTATTTATTTTTTTTTTTAAAGATTTTATTTTTATTTTGACAGAGAGAAACACAGCCAGAGAGGGAACACAAGCAGGGGGAGTGAGAGGGAGAAGCAGGCTTCCCGCCGAGCAGGAAGCCCGATGTGGGACTCGATCCCGGATCTCTGGGATCATGATCTGAGCCGAAGGCAGTTGTTTAACCAACTGAGCCACCCAGGTGCCCCTTCAGTAAACTTTAAAAACTGATAAATAAGGGAAGAAACAGAAAATACTGTTATGATGTAGAGAGAGATCATTGGACTTCTCTTTCCCCACCCATGAGGAAGCCTATCCTTAGATTTCTCACTAATACCCACATATCTGAAGGAAAGCAATTTTTTTTTACTGTTAACATATAACGTATCATTTGTTTCAGGGGTACAGGTCTGTCATTCATCAGCCTTACAGTATATAGAGCTCACCATAGCACATACCCTCTTCAGTGTCTATCCCCCAGCCATCCCATCCCTCCACCTCCCTCCCCTCCAGCAACTTTCAGTTTGTTTCCTGAGATTAGGAATCTCTATGATTTGTCTCCTTCTCTGGTTTTGTCTTGTTTAATTTTTTCCTCTCTTCCCTTATGATCCTCTGCCTTGTTTCTTAAATTCTGTACATCACTGAGATCATATGATAATTGTCTTTCTGTGATTGACTTTTTTTGCTTAGCATAATATCCTCTAATTCCACCCAAGTCATTACAAATGGCAAGATTTCATTTTTGATGGCTGCGTAATATTCCATTGTATGTATATACCACATCTTCTTTATCAATGGACATTCTAGGTTCTTTCCATAGTTTGGCTATTGTGGACATTGCTGTTATAAATAGTGGGGTGCATGTGCCCCTTCGGATCACTATATTTGTATCTTTAGGGTAAATACCCAGTAGTACAATTGCTGGATCATAGATTAGCTTTATTCTCAACATTTTGAGGAACCTCCATTCTGTTTTCCAGAGTGACTGCACCAAGCAAGCTGGAGGAGGACAGCAAATTTGAGTAATGTTAACCTCTCCCGTGTTTGCCAAAGGAATAAGAAAGATGGCTTGGGGCAAGGGTGGCAGTTGAGACAAGGGGAGGGAGAAAGGTTATAGAGGTAGTTAACCTTCCCTGAAGATAACCAAAGCTGTAGGACCATGCTTTTCTTTGGAGAAATGATACAATAGAAATAGAGAATATCTCCTCATAGGAAGAGTGAATATCTGTAAGTAGCTAGAATTGGGTAACAGCCTATTTCACAAAATCTGAGACAAAGGAATAGCTCTCCAGTGGAGAGCTGGAAGATCACCCTGGCCAAGCTCTCTCCTTCCTGTCGCTGGTCCATTCAGTTATAGAAATCACCAAGGCAGCACAAAGAATACTCAGTCTTCAAACTTGAGCTCCAAGGGGAAAACAAACTGTTCGTCACTATGTGAGTAGAAAGGCAGGTCTCACCTCTGCTGTATATCATGGCATATAGAATGTCAGGACAGAGCCACCCAAGTAGAGCCAGAAGGAAAGAAATGTCACGGTAACTTTTGGGCATAGTAAAAATTAAAAAAATAAATAAATAATCTGAATAAATAAATAAATGGGAGGCCCAGAAGAATGCACACAAACTGGGCTATTCCATACAAGAGCAGGATTTCCAGCCTGGGAAGAGGTTTTAATTAAGGAGCAGAAGTAGATCATTCATGATTGCTCTCCCATATAGAACAACCTGATGAGAACATGAAGACAGTGAGGGAAGAGTTCAAGGTTGAGGTGATAAATTTCCCGGAAGGAATTAATAGGGGCAAAAGGAAACATGTGGAGGCCCAAAATACCATTCATAGTATTAAAGAGCCCCCAGATAAATTAGGAAAGGCAAAATATGAAACAAGAGCAAAATAGAATATACAGTGCTGGAAACAAACATATGGGGGAAAGTCTTCACAGGCATATGAATGCAGGTGAGAGTGATGGAAATAGTCCGTGGAAGAGGACTATAAAGGTAGCTAAAAGGAAATGAAGAATTAAGAAAGATTTATTCAAAGACATAGATTTTTAGGTTTATGTATGTATATAAAACATGATTTATTTAAATAGATCACATAATATAGATTAGTTTAACATCATAAGAACAAACCCTTTTTGAATTGGCTGTGCACGAGACATTTCATCATAGAGGTTTACATGTCTTAATTAATTTTTCATGAGAGTATGAGGTCAATACTATTAGTATTCTCAAATTATAGATGAAGAAATTAAGACCTAACAAGTCACTTGCCTAAGTTTGCAGTTAGTATATATAGCAGAACTGTGATTCAAAAGAGTGGAATTATGCTATTCTGCCTCTGAATAGAAAAAATTTCCTGAAATGAATGCATAACTAAATTCGTAGTTCGGAAGACAATGTGTTGCAAGCACCAGCATCCTTTCCCCTTCCTGTCAGTGGTGTTTGAAAGTTCTGATCTGTCCTTGTCTCCCTAACACTTTTTATTGTCTAGGTTGGTTGGTTGGTTGGTTTGTTTGTTTTGGTTATAGGATTCCACTTATAAGATAATCTGTAATGTGGTGTTATCACCTAGTGGTTACAGAATTTCCCTTTAGGGGGAGGAAAATGTTTTGGAAATGGATGGTGGTGATGGTTGCCCAGTATTGTGAGGGTAATTAGCGCCACTGAATTACAAATTTACAAATGGGTAAAATGGCAAATTTTATGTTCTTTATGTTACCTCAGGAAGAAAAATGAGTTCTAGGAAAATTTGGTACAGAATGTTGAACATCAAGGTATATGCTAGTGAAGCTGTCCAACCTTAGGATAAAGAGAGAACTTCCCTAGTTTTCAGACTCAGGAACATCCTTTATAAAAAGAGCGCAAAATTAAACTGGCCTCAGCGTTCGGTTTTGGGGAGACAATGGAATAATGTGCAATAGATTTCACAGCCAGAAAACACAGCCCAAGAATATCACAGGGTATAAAGCCAACGAGCAATTGTCCTCAAGAATAAATGTACTCCGAATAAATATAACTTCCGTGAGATCTTGGAAAAAAAAATACTGAATCACAAAATCCTGCTAATTAAGAGTGAATAAAAAGAAAAGATTCATGAACGCAGAACTCATGGTATAATGATTGATGAGGAGTAGCGACTACATAGAAATGTAGAATCAATGGTAAATAACTCCAACACGTATAGTCATCGATCAGGATATGAAGGTTTCTAACCCAGGCGGCATCACCGCAGCAGCCACCAACTATTAAATCAGAGAAATCAGGAGATGGAGAGAAGGAAGTTGAGAGGAAGTGTGGGAGAAGAATTGCACCATCTTTCACAGCGTGGAGTCATTACACAGTGCCTAAAATTAAAATAAATAGTTAAAAAACAATGTAATTACTCTAGACTTAATGTTTGCTTCACAATCTGTATTCCTTCCCTCATAGGGATCTTTTGGCAAATATCTCATGGTGAAGAAACATCGGAAGGTCTAGATGCCGTTCAATTTTGTTTTCTTTTTTCTGTTAAAGACAAGTCAAAATAAATGACACGTAGGAAATTTAAAATAGCATGCAATATTTTTTCCCCCACATTTGGTAGTATTTCTTTCTATTGGCTCTTCTGTCCATCGAGCCATGCTCATCCATCTTTTCTGTCTCCATATATATATATATATATCATAAGATATTTACTATGATGCTTGCCATATGGTAACCATAGCTATTTCTGGGTGGTGAGATTTGGGACTTTTTTTAAAACTTGCATCTCTGTACGTTTCTGTAGTTTCTTCAGTTCTTCAAAATGTGTATCATTTTCACAATAACAACAAAGTGATCTTATTTTTTTAAAATAAAAAGGCAAAGCACATACGTTAAGATGTTAACAGTGGCCAGCCCTGGATATTGGAACCTAGGGATGTTTATTATTTTATTGTTTGTAGGCGTCTCTATTTTGGGACACTTTAAAAAGCATAAAATAATAACATAATTAAAAAAAATGTGGAAAGGGGCTTGTTCTGGATCCTATGGTTAAAAAGTGGTGGAGCTGTGGGTTCAGCCTTGAGCCTGGAGGGCGGGGAGTTCTGAGACAGGGTGGGCAATGATATGAGGCAAAAGCATTGAAAACCTGCTCTGGGTAGACGAAAATCCCTCTTGAATCTGATTTTCCTCTTGTGGGCTGGGGGTAGGGGGCAGTATTTCAGTTCTTGAGTTAGTTCCTTATCATCCATCGAATGCCCAAACTTTTATAGGAATCCTTAAACTCTAGGCTGTGGGAGCCGGAAGGAATCTGGAAATCATTCCATCCACCCTGCCCATTTAGTAAATGAAGGACTGGAGGCACCAGGTGCTGTTCCATAGAGCACTGGCTTTAGACTTGGGAAGTAGCTGAGGCAGTTGAGCACAATCGTCAGTATGAATTGGGCTTAATGCTTTGTCTTAGCTCTGTATGACCAGAGTCCATCTCCAAGTCCTAACCAGTCCTAGGAGAGTGCTCTGTGACCTTGGTGTGGGTACCCGATTCAGGTTCAGCAGATTTGTAATGCATACTTGCCCTGCGCCTGTAACTGTGCCAGCTAGGTGTTCTCCTCCCTTTACCTGTTTTATTAGCATAGAAATGGGGTTTTAGTCTGAGGGTAAGTGACATGCACAGGGTCGCTCAGTGTAGTTGTAGTGGGTTGATACTACACTCCCCCCATCCCTGCATAAGATATGTTCAAGTTCTAACTTCCAGAACCTATGAATGTCATCTGTTGGGGGCGAGGGAGGGTTCTTTGTAGATGTACTTAAAGTTCTCAAGATGAGTTCATTCTGGATTTAGGATGGGTTCCAAATCCAGTGATAGGTGTCTCTTTAAGAGACAGGTGAGAGAGTTCTGAAACATGGAAGAGAAGGCCCCGTGGAGACAGGCAGAGACCGGAGTGATGTGGGCAGCAGAAGCCGGAAGAGGCCAGGGACGATTCTGCCCTACAGGCTTTGGAGAGCATGCGGCCACGCTGACACCTTCATTTCAGACTTCCGATCTCCAGAATTGTGAGAGAGGGAATTTTTGTCGTCTGAAACCACCTACTCTGTGGTCGTTCGTTGGGACAGCCCTGGAAAACTCCTGCATCTGGGGAGGTTGGGGTGGAAAGGGCTCAAAGCCAGGGTATTGGACTCAACGCTGGTTCTCTCCATCCATCTCAGAGCCCTCTTGCCCAAAGGCCGGAAGGAAGCAGCAGCCACCTCATCTGGAGCTGTACTCACACCTGGCAGGACAGTGCCGTGTATCCCACATACTCACCGTCCTCAGTCCTGGCCACTTTCCCTGCCCAGCCTTAGAGTAGGTTTGGGGTCCTCTGGGCTTTTACCGTAGCCTCTAAAGTGATTGGAAGTGCCAGCTTGCTTCCTGCTGGTCTCCACATACTACTTATCTATACACAGCACTCCCAGCTGGGGCACAAAGGCTGGGAACGACTTTGTCTGGACTCCTTAGCCTGTGGGGTCCCAGCTGGATTCCAGCAGTGAGAGACCTGAAGATCCAAGAGCTGGAAAGCCACAAGCCTGCAGCAGCTGAGGGCAGGCATAGGCAGGGATGTTGCCATCAGAAGACACAAGGTCATGCCTGGGTGTGGGGAGAACCCATTGTGGGGCCCTAGGCAGCCAAGATTAGAGACACTTGTTTTTCAGTGATCCCTGTATGTAGGGGTTTCCCAAAGAGAACTGTCCTGATGATTCTTCCCCAGCCCTCTAATGGTTGTGTCCACTTGTATAAAAACTCTACTGACTTGAGTTGGACCCTCCTTTTCTGTCGGACCCTTGGCAAGAGACATTGATCTTTTTGAGAGCAATGTTTTATTGTGTTTTATTTCTTCTTAAAGACAGCAGGGCACAGCTTAACCATTCATGTAAGTGGTGAAGGAAAACCTCAATCCTGAAAAGTGAAAAAAGAGTTGGGAGCCACATGTTGGGAATGAGACAGACGGCATGAAGGAGATACTCAGAGTCCAGCATGGAGAGAAATGCTAAGATCCATCAGGAATCTGACCTCCTGTACCTTCCCATAAAAATTCCCATGAGGACTGAATGAGAGGCAAAGGCCAGGCGAGTGAGACGGTCATCTGTTCCACAGAATCAGGGAGAGTCGTCTCCCAACTTTAAGGCTAAATGAATGGTCAAGAAGAACATTAAGGGACGCCTGGGTTGCTCAGTTGGTTAAACATCAGACTCTTGGTTTCCGCTCAGGTCATGATCTCAGGCTTGTGAAATAGAGCCCTGCATCAGAATCTGCTTAAGATTCTCTATCTCCTTCTCCCCCTGCCCCCCCAAAGCAAACAAACATTAAATCAGGCACTTATACTGTGCCCCCAGCAAAAGTAAAATGGGGCTTTAATTCTTCCCTGTCTCTCTAGTAGAACCTAAAATGGGACAGACATCCCTTTATAGCATGGATAGGACTTTCTCAAAGTTCTCTTGTTTTCCTCCTACCCTTTCTTTTTACATCTTGCTGGAGGCTGAAACTCACAAATACAACAAGACAAAAATTAGCAGGGAAGTTTTGGTGGCAAGTTGCATCTTGGAAGGTATAGTTTTTACGAGTAGAGTGCCAGAGGTGGTCTGGGATGCTTCTCTGGCTGGGTTTTTTTTTCACATTCACCATCTGTTCATGGTGTCCAAGAACCAGACAGTAAGCATAGGAGGTCATCCAACCACCGTCCTCCTGAATCTAATCAGAGCTCATAATAACAACAGCTAATATTTATTGAGAACTTAGTATTTGCTGGCCACTCCTCTCAGTCAGGGGTCTGCAAACTACAGCCCGAGGGCTGCCTCTGCCACCTCTTTTTGTCAAGTTTTATTAGAGCACAGACTCATTTATTGTCTGTGGTCAAGTCATCGTGACAAAGACTGTATGGCCCACGAAACCTAAACTGTTGCTTATCTGGCCTTGTATGAGGGAAGCTTGCCAGCCTCTCTTCTGAGCCATTGCATAAAATAACTCGGTTAATACTGATGACAGTCTTGAGATGCTCGCATTTTCATTGCCCCTATTTTGTAGGTTGGGAAACAAACATGGTGAGTCTAAATAATTTGCCTCACGATGCACCGTGGGCACCGGGGGTGGCCTGCAAGCAGTATGAGTCCAGGGCCTGCATCTTTATTATCCTGCTGTGCCCCCAAGCACGAATGCATTGGGCAAAAGAATCTTCTGTACATTAGAAATTAGGGTGGGAAATGTGTCCCTCTAGTTGCTTCCCAAGCAGGAGGCTATCCAAGCCAGGGCCTTGGACAGGCAAGGCAGCATCCGCTGCCCTTTTCCCATCAGCAAAGTGTGAGAAGCATGAGTCTGGCTTGTTCAAAGAGAATAGCTTGAGACTCAAGAGGTGTGGTCTCAGCCTCATGACCTACGCTGTAAAAATGATGCAGCGTCAGGAAAGCACAGGCTCAGAAAATATACCATTCATAGGTTCTTCCTGGGGAAATAATCACTGGAAAGGCACTTCAGAATGTGAAAAGATGAGCTAAAAATCAGGAACTCAAAGTGAGGAAATTGTGGGATGAAAGGCTGCCGAGCATCCCTGGGGGGCCATCTCCAGAAATCCTATTCAACTTGTTCCAAGGCTCTCGAGGAGAATTTTCATCTCGGCAAACTGTCTCTGATTAAGTATCTTGACTGTTTTGTTCACAGCTGTATTCCCAGGGCCTACAACAGTGCCTGGCATATCACCCGCTCGATAGACATTTGTTGTAGAACAAACTGGCGACATCAGGGCACAGTGAATCCCATGGAAGGGATGCTAGGGCCTTTCCCAGTGGCCTTGCGGGTGCGGCTTCAGTGCAGACAAGCTCACTATGAATTGCACTCCCTCATTAAGCCTTTCCTTCAGAAGGAGTTTACCGAGTGACGTGCCAAGCCCAATTAAATGCCACAATTCCATAGAAAGCAACTAACCCCATGGCAGGAAATTTAAGGACACACCTCAGGGGTTGTCTTTCTGTAGTGGGTGATTTTTCCACTTGGTTCTACTTGCCTGTTTTGTTTTGTTTTGTTCTTTTTCTCTCTAGGTATCACTTTATAATGAAAAAAATACAACAGCACATCTCCACATTTGATGTTTGATTATTTCTATAGAAATCCTCCTAAGTGACAGTCTTTGGGCCCTGAGTGCAGTAAGGCTCTCAGAAGCCTGTTGTAGGCTGAACTGTATCTGCCCACCTTCCCATGTTGGACATTCTAACCCCCCGGTACTTCAGAATGTGACCTGATTTGGAGACGGGGCCCTTTCAGATGTGATGAGTGAAGAAGAGCCATACTGGAGTAAGGGGCCCCCGAGTCTGATCTGGCTGGTGTCTTCATGAAGAGGAAATGGGGAGTCAGGTGCACATAGAGGGAGAATGCCGGGTGAACCTGAAGGTGGAGATTGAGAAGATAGCCAGCAAGGCACCAGAAGCTAGGGGAGAGCCACGGCATGTGTTCTTCCTCATAGTCCTCAGAAGGAGCCGGCCCTGCCAACACCTCGGGCTCTGACCGCAGCTTTCAGGACTGTGAGACTGGAAATTTCTGCTGTGGGAGCCACTCTGTTGGTGGTACTTTGTGGTACTTAGTTGCTGCGGCCCCAGCAAGGAGCCTGGGGCTGGTCCTGGGAGACATGCAAGACAGATGTAGGAAATCAGACCTGCAGCTGACAGGGTTGGAAACAGACTGAGAAGGAAAGGGAAAGTGGAGAGTGAGAAGTCAGGATGAAGGCATCGAAGAATATCAGGGGGTTCCGGGACATAATTTGAGAATGCCCCAGTTGACAGACAGCCATGGGGACATGTAGGTGGCTTCAAGTTTACAAAGGGGAACCGGGAGACTACATGTCTATTTGTATGAGGCCGAATTTTCTCTGCCTTGTGACCTGCAGAGGCAGCTACCTCCCCTCTCAGGGCAGTGAGTGCATCTCCCAGGCTGGTCCATGAAGGGGGCTGCTCACAGGTCTTCCTGGAAGTGGAAATGGAAAGGCAGGTTCCCGCAAGGCGGTTGAGGGCAGCGGTCAAGAGCACAGGCTCTGGACCCATGGTACAGTGTTGTGACTCCCTCAGGTGGTGGTCCTTTCATGGGGAATGTAGGGAACATCCAAAGCACAGAAGCTGGCACATGTCTCCCCAAGTAGGCTGAGGCTCTGGAAAACTGTTTGCAGAAGAAGTACTTCTCACACTGGAGCATGCTTCAGCATCCCGGGCTGGGTCCCACTCCGATACTTCTGCTTCAGGACATGTGGGGTGGGGCCTGAGATATTTGCTTTTCTGTCAGTTTCCCAGGTTGTGCTGCTGTTGCTGGTCTGGGGACCATGTTTGGAGAACCAGTGGCAAAGAAGGATGCTCCTTGGGGTAAACTGAAGAGAGCTGTGGCTTCCTGGTGCCTCCTGGAGTCATCCTGTGTGTGGAGAGTGACCCAGGGACTTACCTTATCCTGCTGGTTTGTAGGGCCACCTGTGTCACCCTCTACTGTAGTCTGAGATCTACAGGAGGGCTCAGGGTGCTGCCACGGGCGCTGACCTTGACAGCTAACGTTTGCATAGATCTCACGATGTGCTGGGTTCTTATGTCAAGTTCTCGTAACAAACCTCTGAGGCAGGTACCATCATTCCTACCACCACTCTCATTTTATAGCTCAGAGAGGTTACGTAATGTTCCCAGGGTCACACAGCTGGTAGCTGGGAGAGCTGGGATTTGATAAGGCAGTCTGAAGCTGGAGTCCACGTTCTCCAGTATTCCACAGCCCTTGCAGAAGTAAAGAGGCAAGAAACGACCCTAGGGATGTTGGCTGTGATACTTGGCCTCTCTGCCCTCACTCTCACCTCAAAAAAGGAAATCGCTTTTCTTGTCTTAGATGAAAGAAATACCTTTACATTAAAAAAATGCTGTCAGGATTAATTGGATAACAGCTGTCAAGTTCTTGTATCTCCTTAGAGGATGGTGAAAAAGGAGGAATAATTATTGTGCTATTTTCTATGCAGACCCTAGTACATTTGGGGGAGTCAGTAAGTGGCTAATGATATTCGCAGTAATTGGCCATGATTGAAGGGGGTCTTAAGAGGAGAGGCCTTGCTGAGGTGGGGCGGCAGCAGAGAGCCTGATGGTTGGTGGTCAGGGGCTGGGGCCCTCCTGCTCCTGAGAGAGGGGAGCAGCGTGTGGCCCAGAGTCAGAGGAGCCCCTTCCAGCGGGCTAGCATCATCGCCCGCCCCAGAGGGAGAGCGGGGCAGCACTGCTTCTCAGCTGGGCCCAGTTTACGGACCTCAGACCCTGAAGGCTGGCCGGTAGAGACCCGGTTAGACCAGTGGCTCTCTAAGTATGGCTCGGGGATCAGTTGCCTCAGTTTCTTTTAGAAACCTGTTAGAAGTGCAAATTCTTGGCCCCACCCCAGACTGTTGAATAAGTCTTTGAGTAAGCTTTGAGTGAGCTTTCTGAGTGATTTCTGGTGGGTGCTGCAGTGCGCGAAGCACTGTTGTCGAAGGAAATAGCCGTGACCGTGGAGTCAGAGGCGCCTCCCTCTGAGTCTTGGCTCTGCCACCTGTTGGCTGTGTGACGTCGGGCACGTCGCTGCGAACCTCTCTGGACATCAAGTTCTTTGTGTATAAAACAAGGATGAGAGGCTCGAGAGGAAGTCTGTAAGGCACTTGCTCTGTATCTGCATTTTCTTCTTGTATCCCCACACCTTAGAGACCGTCTTTGTCTTCTTGGCTTTGAAATGGGCCGTGTCATCTGCAGGGAACTTTTCTGCCATTCCTTCTCTACCTGTCTGGCTGCCGAGTTACGTGGGCCTCAGGGTAGCGTTTATTTGCTCCAGGAAGTTGTTGTTTCTCTTCTTATACCTCTCCGTAAATCCAGTCTGGGTTAGATCTCTCTCCATGTCCACACCCATATCCCAGAACTCTCCACATGCTCCTCAGGGCTGCTTACTTGTCCATAATCTGCCCCAGGGCGAGAACTGTCGTGCCGACTGCTGTTTCTCTGGAAGTGTCTGACCATCGTGGGTGCGTAAGTAATATCTGAGGTTAGAACCGAGTTCCTTCAGTTTGTCGACACCTTGGTTCCAGCGGACTCTGTGAGGAAACCTGTGGAGGCGTTAGCCTTCATGCTTCCCTCCCAGATGAGGGAAACTGAGGCATGGAGGTACAAGGGAGCTGACTTAGGGAGGCAATGGCGGGGAGGAGTGGAAAAGAAGGCCCTGGTGGCAGAAGACTTGAAGGGAGAGTGCTGTGGGCTTGGGGTCCGGGCAACCTGTAGCAGGTCTCTGTGGGGCACAGGGGCCCATCTGTAGTGTCATTAGAGAGTGTAGTACCTTGAGCCAGAGAAGCATGATGTGGTCAGCCAGTGGAGAGCCAAAGAACATGATGGCATCTAGCCAGCTTTCACAAGAAGATGTCTATCCTGGCATCATCAGGACAGGCATTTTGCAGGGCTCTGCACCTTTAAATAGAGATTAATTTATGATGGACAGGGTTAAGGTCCTCCTTGACAAAGGGATGGACACTTTCTCCAGAAAAAAGGCAGAAAACCACAAACCTTCCCCCACTGTTGACCTTGCCACTCAGTGCGTGCATGATCAGGTTGCTGTCCGAGTCGGACCCCATTGTTAGGAGGGGAGGTGGGAAGTGTCAGGTGAGGAGAAGGTAGGCTTCAATACTGCATGTTTCTCCGAGCCCTGGTATTTTAAAGCTTGGGAAATAATAGCTGTGACCCAATTTAGTAACGAGAAGGCAAGACAGCAGTGTTTTAACAGGCTTAGTCATCTCTTCGCTTCGCTTTTTTTTCCCCCCTCCACTTCCATTTGTGTCTTTTCCCATTGCAAATATACGAGGGTAATAATCCCGTATTTTCCATGGAGCATGGCAAACATGCTATATATAAGACACAGTTGAACATTCTGTGAGTGTAATTGGAGCATAAATGTAACTAATCAAAATATTATCATGCCAATGGATGTGTGAAGAGTTTGGAGATTTAAAAAAATATATATATTTTAGTTCCATGTCATTTCAATTTAAGAGATTTGGAGCTGCAGAAGCAAAGGACTCAGCCCATGAATGTCAGGAACAATTTGGGGCCTGAAAATGTTACAGGCGGCCCTGTTGTTCTCTTTACTCTTAATATGGCAGCAGCCTGACAACTGATTTCCTTTTTGTTCTTTCCTCCCACTCTTTGCCCTTCTTCCTGCCTGCCCCTTCTCCCCAGGGCCCTGCCAGCTAACCCTGGGGAGCTGGAGATCCCTTCTTGCCTCTGAACATAGCCCTCTGCTTCTTTGCAGGAGCCTGACAGCTGAAGGATGAGCAGGATTTCCTGCTTTTGAGTCTTGGTTCTGCTACTGGCTGTGTGGCTTTGGGAGAATTACCTAACCTCTCTGTGCCCCAGTTTCTTCATTTGTACGAGAAGAATGAGAACAGCAGCTACTGACAGGGCTGGTATTAGAATTGAATGCACATAAGTAACATGTGAGAGTGTGTGTTGCTGCTACTGTTATTCTTAATTAGTGGGTGTGACGGAGGGAAAGGAGCTCTTGGGGGAACATAAAAATCACTGGGTGTCTCCAGAAACCTGACCCAAGGAAAAGGGTCTTTCCTCTTTCATCTGCACTCTAGAAGGAGCCTAGATAGAAAATCCAAACCAGTCCTGACTCCTTGCCCACCACTGACCAGTCCTGTGACTATAAAACTTGGGAACCACAGGCTTCGCTAGCTGCACACGTCTGAAAAGGTGAAGAAATGGAGTGTGAATTCTTGTCTGCCAGGCTCCCAGGGGCCCTATATGACTGAAACAGGTTCACGGGGGGAGGGGCAGGGGGGCTGGGGGAGTCTGAAGGGAGAGTGGCATTATTTGCCCTTCAATTCTGTCTTGACCTTGCCTGAAGAGTTGTGATATTTCCCACATCAAAGAGCGGCTAGAACAAGCCTTGTGTCTCACCCAACCACTTACATTGTGTGAGTGTCGCAGAGTTCTCAGTGGGTCATGTGTTGGGTTGCATTGTCCCTCCCAAAGATAACACTGATCTTTCCTGCTGGGATGTTGAACTATGCTGAGATGCTGGGGGAGGCCAGCTGCGAAGTGTGAAGGGGGCAGCCCAGGTGCTGGGGGTGCCCCACAGGGTTGTGTGTGGGCCTGTTCTCATCGCAGGACCATGGTAAGGCCTAGAAGGGGAATGTTGGGTGGAAGGCTTTTGTTTTTGTTTGGGGAGGGAAGGGGATGAGAAGTAATGAAGGGGTGGCAGAGGGCTTCGATTGTGTTCTTTGTCGCCATCTTTCTCCCATCCTCCCCTTTCTCCCAGCTCCGTGTTCTTTTCCTCACCTGTATTTCTCCTTCTCTACCACCTCCCTCTGCCACTCCTACCTCTTCTTTGCTGCTGTGTACTCCTTTGCTTTCTTTTTCTTTCCTTCTTTCTGCCTCCTCTCCCTTCCTTGCTACTCTTTCTCTCTCTCTCTCTTTCCCTCTGCTTTCATCAGGCCAGCCCAAGTGCATGGTCTCTGGACAGACATGCCTGTGGACAGACCCCTTCCAGCAGTGTCTTCAAACCCAATTACCTGGGTTTATTTCCGTTTTTAAACTCCATCATCTGTTCCTACATAGGTTATCAGATAGCTGTTTCTTGGAAAATTGCCTTAACAAATTTGCATATGAAATGCTTAAACCCCAACTTACTGGTCTGAATGAATGATTACAGAAATAGTTATTACTTGTTCACACAAATTGACTCTGACAAAATGTTCATAATGCTCAGTTCCTTTGAAACTTCAGGAGGCATTTTCCTTGTTTTAAATAGATATTATGTATCCATTAAGCCATAATTAATCCCTCCTCCCCATTTTTCTGGTGTATTAGAAAAGAAGCAAATGTCTTTCCTTTTTTTTTTTTTTTGACGCATGATAATTAGATTGCTTTCATTGATAGTATGGATCATGTTGAATGATAATGTTTGTTATTCTGGCTATTTTACACTGTTGTGTTTACGAGTGGCTTTTAGTGATGGTTAGTTTTCTCGATACTGTGGGTAGAAGTAGAAGTGTGAATCTTTTCTACATACATTTTCTTACTTTATAGTGCATCATGTCTTTGGGTGTTTTAATGCCTCCTGCTCTTTATATTGTGTCCAGATGGCTAAACGTCAATACTCTGGACTTCTAAAACGTAGCCTTGTCCAGAACAGATAGGAGCAGCAGTGTGGGAATAAGTCTTCTCCGGGCGTAAGGGAAAGACAATGACAGTAAGTGGCATTTAAGTAGTTTAGTGAAGGACCCCAGCTGGACTGGGCTGGGTGGATTTCAGAAACAGCAGAAACCCAGAAGCAGGGAAATCTGCAGTGTGTATTTGTTTCCTATTGTTGCTATAACGAATCATCGCAACTTTAGTGGCTAAAAGTAACACAGATTTTTTATTGTATAGTTCAGGAGGTCAGAGATCCTAAATGGGTTGCACTGGGCAAAAATCAAGGTGTCTGCAGGTCTGTGTTCATTGCTGGAGCCTCTAGGGCGACAATCTGTTTTCTTGTCTTTTCTGGAAAGTTCCTGGAGGCCCTCCTGGATTTCTTGGCTCATGGCTCTCCCTTCATCTTTGGTGCCAGCTTCAGAGTGTCTTCCAGTCCCTCTCTGATCCTGCCTCTCCTGTCTCTCTTGTCCAGAGTAATCCACCCCTATCTTAGGGTCCTCTGGTTAGCAACCTTACTTTCACCTGCAACCCTAATTCCCTTTTGGCCATGTAAAGGTCCTGTTTTCACAGATTCCGGAGGCCAGAACATGGACATCTTTAGGATGCTAGATGACAGCTGTGTAGGCAAAAGCCTCCCTCTTCCTCCGTGCCCCTGGCTTTAAAACAGGGAAAGCACGGCACCACCTCACCGAGGTGCCCAAAGATGCGTACATCAGTGCCTGTCCAATGCTAAGTTCCCAATAAACATGAGTCGCGTTCAACATCAAAGGCACTGGGCCCACGGGCCTCAGCTACTGCCTATTTCTTATTAACATGAACTGAATCAAGTCCAGTTTTTCATTTAAGGGTCACTGAAAACAGTTTTAAAAAAAGTTTGTCATAGTGCTTTCATTATCCCATTTTCTAGATGACAACGCTGAGGCCCAGAGTTTTATTGACTTGCTCAAAGTCGCACAGCTGAGAAACAGCAGCAGCGGCATGAAAAGCCAACTCTCCTCGCTGCGATGCCAGCCCTTGCTTTGTGCCATCCCAGCTGCTTTGGCTTGGGGCAGTGCTGGGATCCCTGCTGCCATCCACTCCCTTCCCATGCTGGTGCTGGAAGCTGGCGGGGCCACCTGTCTGCGGGGATGGCTCTGAGCTCTCGGAGCTCCAGGCCCTCAGCTGCCAGTTGCCTGAGCACACTCATGTAATCTTAATGAAAAATGTGCAAAGCCATTAAAAACTCAATTAGGGCTTTCTTTTTACTGCCGACGTGAGGAAATGCAATCCTGAGGTGCTCATGTGTAAACACAGTAGCCACCATCTGCCACGGAGAAGCGTTTCCCCTCCAAAAAGGGGGTCTTAGTTGCAGACGCAATGATAATGGGGCGTGTATCAAGGTGTTATTATGCATGGAGGGGAAGAATGCAAAATTTATGGCCGGCCAGAGAGTACTTCCTGCTTTAATTCCACAATTTTCGGTGCTACGTATAATAACTATGAGGATACTAATGCTGTTTTATGTTCCTTATCACATCAGTGGATTTGGGGGGAAAAAAGAAGGGAAAAGAATATATTTACAGTCTTTCTCTTTCTTGTTTCGGACTGATCTTGGCATGATGATTGGCTTATTTTTGATCTCAGGAAACTTACAGCCCTGGGATGGTATTAATTAAGTCAACCTGTTGATCAAAGAGGGCCCCACCGAGCTGCTGGTAGATGAGGGCTCTCACATCTTAACCATCTATAAAATGGCAGGGCTGGGCTCCACTCAGAGATCCGGCTTCCTTCCTTTGTAGAGGATGTGGCCAGACCCCTGTAAGATGGATATGGGTGGGACGGGGGAGATATAGATCCCACTCTCCCTAAAGATGCTGTGCTTGCGTGGCTGAATGTTCTGGCTTTCAGTGTCTGGGCCTTTGCACATGCTCGTCCCTCTCTTTGAAATGCTATCACAAATTACCACCAGGCAAACATCCATGAAAGGAATCCTGATGGGGAAAGCAGAGAGACTTCTCCAGACCTTGCTGTGGAGATTTAAGCTGTAAAATTTCTAGGTTCTCTTCATATCCAGTGATTTACACTAACGTGACTGAGGATATTCCCGGGGAAGGGGTGCTGGAAGAGAGGGAAACTGAGCCATGTGCCATTAGAATAGGAGAATACTCAGGTGTGTCCTGCAGATGGGAGGGAGCCAGTTGTAGAGGGTCACTGCAGGGCCACAGTGAAGGAGAAAGTCTGTCGCAGAGGACGATGCTGAGTGGTATTCAGGGGGCAATGGTGGAGGGGAAAACAGACCTCAGAAGTTGGCAGAAAGAACTCTCTCTTGAACCTTATTGACTTTGGGGCCAAAGCATTTCTGCTGTGTGTCCCCTGAGGGTGTACCTCAGTAGAGAGATGTTGGCAAGGACCTGCTCTGTCCCTGAGAAACCACAGCTGACAGTAAGCACCACTCAAGAGCTCCGTGCTGGAAGTACAGTGAGGACGGGGGACCTGGAATTATTAATTCAATTGCCAGTGAGCCCGTGCCTTGGGGACTCAGAGCAATACACATGGAGGATTGCTGGGAGCTGGAGTTAGTGCTGAGGCAATTAGAGGGGCAAGCTAGCCAGCTCCTACTATTGGGGCTCATCCTGCGCTCGCTGGCTGGGGACATGTCACCTCTTCACATTCTTCCCACCTCGGCTCCATGTAGCCCGTGCCTGGGAGATGCCCTGATCCCCGTGGCTGAGTTCCTCACCCTCCTCTATGCGATGTAATCCCATCTGTGCTCTACTCCAGAGCTATGCTTTCAGATGCATGAGGCCAGATCTGTTTGGGCCACTGTCGTTTGAGGCATCATCTCCGCCGCCGTCTCTGTAGTGGGCTCTCTTAGTCTGGGCCCCCGGACCCTGGCTCATTGACTCAGTGGCTTCTAGTTCAGAAATGGGAGTCAGGCATCTCTGCTTGATGCAAAGCAGGCCGGGAAAGAGGGCATCTGGCCTCTTCTGTTACAGTAGGGGAAGGGAGGCCCTGCTTCAAAGTGGAGGAGCTCCCCAAATGCGGGGGGTGTGTGCACATATTGGGCTGACAAGCCACAGGGACACTTTCTCCCGGTCATCAGTCTTACTAACCTGGAGGGGGTAACTGTGCAGGGGTGCCGTATGGGGAGCAGTTTGTGCCCGTGATGTTCACGCTGGCCAGCAGCCCTGATAAGTTTCCACTGCTGAAGGCCAGACCTCTCTTGCCTGCAGCCCCAAACCTTTCTCATTTTTCCTCCAAATTGAGAGCCAAATGATAGAACCCCACATTTCATTTTTACCTCATGCTCCCCTTCTCAGATTTTGCTGATGAGCAGATCTCACGGTGCAAGGAATCTTCTACACTCATGTAAGAACTCTCAGATTCCCCCCAGGCTACCTGCCCTTTAGTGTCCATCAACTGCTCTGAATGGACCTTGTATCTCTGGTGTTCTGCTTGGGAATCCATATATGTTCTATGCTCATGTAAGATGAATGTCTGATGACAGAGTAAGAGTCTTCAAAGGTGACTGTGTCCTTGTCCCTGGAACCTCTGCATGTTACCTTGTGGGGCAAAAGGGATTTGCAGATGTGATTCAGTTAGGGATATTGCAATAGGGAGATTATTCTGGATTCCTGGATTCTCTGGGGGGGCTCAGTGTGTAAGAGTCCTTCTCAGAGGGAAGCAGAAGGTCAAAGTCAGAGACAGGAGAGGTGACAATGGAGGTTGAGGTTGGAGTGAGGTCCTTTGGAGATGGAGGAAGGGGCCAGGAGCCAGGGCATGCAGGCATCCTCTAAAGCTAGACAAGACAAGGAAACCGATCATCTTCTGAAGCCTCTAGAATGAAAGAAGCTCTACTAACACCTTGATTTTAGCCTTCTGATCTATAGAACCATCGAAGAATAAATTTCTAAACTTCTCTTAAGCCTCTGCACTTATGATAATTAGTTACAGCAGTCACAGGTCACTAAACCAGGATCTAAATCTTGTGTCCCCTGAGCCTCTATCTTTGGGCGTCTTTCTGCCCTCAGAAGGCTCTCCCTCGTCAGGAGCGATAAGATCAGTAGCCCTGGGTGTTTCATGTTGGAAGGAAGCCCGTTCTGGACTCATCAGGGAAGCCCAGTCCCACTAGCTCTTGGAGAATGATGGCCTCACTACTGCTGTGAGTCCTCTCCCCAGGGCTGCAATACCCTGGCCTCCCACTGGGGGTGCCACCTGCTGATGCTGACTTTTCGCCCTGTCACCTGTCACTTGGACTCCAGAACAGCACTGCTCATTCCTCCAGTCTCACTAAGGCATTCCTGAGCAGGACTCCCTCCTGCTCTACCCTTCAGGCCTGCATCCTTCCCTGCTTTGCCAGTAGGTGCGCTGGGAGTGGTGGGCTGGGCAGTCATCATTTTTTTGTCCCCCCCACCCCCAAGATCTTGTCTATCTCCCTGAGCTATGTATCAAAACACAACTTTCTGTCTAGTCTAAAGGCTGCAGCATATGTATCAAGTCACCCAGATAGACATGAAAGGCCAGGGACCTTGACTGCCCCCCACCCCCAGCTCTGGCCCACCGAAGACAGGCAATCTTAATGAAGATCCAAGACCTTTCTTGCTTTTTCAAGAGTTCATGCTCTGAGTGCATGGTTTTTCTTTTCTTCTTTCTTTCTGCTTCTCTTTACACTAGGAAACTGCTCTTAGTGATGTCCCTGTTCAGTGTGCCTTGCAGCTTTGCTTAGTAACTATTATTTTTCATCTTATCCCCTTAAATAAAGGGACTGGGAGGAAGTTAGGGCTCTGTGGGGGTGCCAAAACAATAATGCTAGCTGCGGAAATAAACTTCACAATTTCAATGGCTTAATAACCCAATAACAGTTTATTCCTTGTTTACTTAAAGCCCAAATGAGTGTTCCTAATGGGTGAGTGGCCTTTCCTCATGGTCATGGTCATTCAGGGAACCAGGCGCCTTTTATTGTGTTCCATTTCTCTTGGAATCCTAAGCTTTCAGCTAGCTGGCGGATGGGATGGGAAAGACAATGGAGCAGTGATTCTCACACCTTAACATGCATACAAATCACAGTCACCTGGGCATCTTGAAAAAAAAATGCAGATTGGGATTTAGTAGACCTGGAGTGGGCTGGGCCCTGAGATGCTACATTTCTTGTCAACTCCCATGCCTTGCTGTTGCTGTAGGTTCAAAGACAATCTTTTGAGAGACAAGATACTGGAAGGTGGAGCCATGGGGGAGGGGTGAGGAGGGGAAACCAAGGCTTATGAACCAAGCCTGGAAGTGGCACACTTTCATACTCAGCCCCCATTGGCTAGAACCCATTTGCATGACCCCACCGACCTCTGAAAGGTGGCTAGGGGACTTAATGTAATCCAGTGATGTGCCTGGAACAAAGAGAACACATCTATTCATCAACCTCCAATTTCTAGATGGAGGGCCAGGCACTTTCACCAGCTCTGCCTCCAGGCAGGTGGAGCCTTCTCTGTCAACAGTCCCTGGGGCAGCAAGAGAGAGAGAGCAGCCCTACACTTCTGTGTGTGGATCTAGGTTATGTGACAAGCTTGCCTCGCAACTGGAGCTGGGATGAAAAGAAGTAGGAGCCTGAGCTGGTGGGAGGGAACCCTCCCGACTCTGCTTCAGACTCTAGGCAGCCCGTTGTGGCTTGCCAGGAGCACCGGAGCTGAAATGTCCATGGGGGCACCATGGGATTCTGAGTGGAGAGAGCCAGGCACAGCTCACTTATCTGGCTGCCTTCTGTACATATAGCTGTGCCACACCTCTGCGACAGGGACAGTCACCCAAGCTCCTGGGGCTTGTGGGACATCACTCCCTGTGGAAACCTGGGACCCTGTGGGATATAGGCATGGATGCTAGCTCAGTCTTCTTTTTCTACATGGTTTGCCCTGTGCCGTGGTTCCTTCCTTGCTACCTCTCAAGGGAGGTTGTGATAGTTAACATAGCCCATCTGTCAAGGGGCATCTCTCCACTTACCGTGTGTTACTGCCAGGCCATAAACAAGGAGGCTTGACTCTCTTGGAAGCATGGAGGGGTGGAGGGGGAGCTGCTTTCAGGGGCTCTTATTCTAGGAAGTGGAGAGTTTTCTGATGGATAGGATGGCAAAAGTCTGGGAGCCTAGGTTCCTGTTTCTCTTCATCCCCTTGATTCTTGTTGGCTCGTTTTGGGGATGGGCCTACTCAGGGGTATAGCTCTGGCCCTGGGGGATCTAGATGGACTCAAGGAGGGAGTCTGTAACTGCTGTGTGTGCTGTTGCAGAGAAGAAAATGTGGGAAGCCTAATTTGGCCTCAAGTCCAAGATACTTTCTCTAATCCAGTTTTGTGAATAATGAAATAGAGGGCTTTGAACTTTCTCTCTCTCATGCATCTATATATTTTTAAGATTTTATTTTATTTTTTCAAGAGAGCAGGGGGGTGGTGGGGACTGGGAGAGAGACTCTGAAGCAGATTCCACACTGAGCACGGAGCCTGAATCAGGGCTCGATTCCACAACCGAGAGACCATGACCTGAACCAAAATCAAGATCCAGGCACTTAACTGACTGAGCCACCCAGGTGTCTCACTCCTGTGTCTTTCAGATGCATTCAGAACCCAGGGATGATGGGCTGCGAATGCCTGGTACCCTCTAGAACCCAAAGAGCAACAGATTGCCCAGCTCTTATTAGATGGCCACTTTAGTCTTCTGGGTATTAGGGTAAATAAATGAGGCTCCTTTCTGAAGTGGCTCATCTCAACTGAAGATAAGTAATCTTAAGGTTTCATTCTGAATGGAAGATTTTAGGGTTAAAATAAGATTTCAAAGCAATAGTGCTTTTCTAGGTGGGAATATTTATCCCAGGGTCCCCTGAGTTTATCTACTGTGTTTTATGATGCAATTTATTTCCTAGCATCATAGGGCTTTAAGTCACAGAGTTCAGCCCTCACAGTTGATTGTGTAATTTCCTTAGAGCTTCCATTGTCCAGGCTCTGTGGAGCCACCTGTCCTGGCAGGGAACTAACTCAGTGTGTCTCTAGGCCATTGTTAGAAGGCCCTTTGAATGGAAAGAGGCCTCCCATGGTTTCTTTCCCAGGTCTGCCTCTTAGGCGCCTTTATCAGTTAGCACTTGCCACAGTAATGCTTCCCAACAAATGGAGAGGAAACCCCGTGGCAAACAGCAGTGAGCATTTATTCTCCTACTCCTCGGTCTGAGCAGCGACTGGGGACTGGCAGATTGGAGTTGGGCTTGTTGACCACATGGCTGTGCTCTGAGCTGCGTGGTAGGGATGGCTAGGTTCTTCAGCACTGGTTGAGCTCCATTCTCCACCATGTCTCCTCTTGATCCTCAGCTGAAAGGGGCAGCTCGCCAAGGCACATTCTCCTCTTGAAAGGCAGCGGGAATACAAGGGGGCAAGCCCAGCTAGGGGTGCACCTTTCAAGCCTCTGCTTGATTAGTTCTGTTGAACGAAAAGTGCAAAGCAAGTGCAAAGAAAAGTCGAGGGATGGGGACACTCCCTCTGCCTCTTCTGGGAGGCCCAGGACATGGATCCAGGGAGGACTGAAGACCTAGAAATAGAAACAACAGTTGAATCTGTCAAAGCAACTCCGAAGAGGCTCACTTCCTTTCTGTGGGCAGGAAACCTACTTAATGCTTGAAAAACAGTAGTCACGTTTGCTGTAGAGTAATAGTATAAACACTGAGGTGGAAACAGTCTGGGTTTTCTCCATCCCTTCCTGGCTGAGTGGCCAAGGGCAAGTCATTCAGTCTTTAAATAAAATGAAAATCCTCTACCTCCCAGGGTCATTCTGGAGATTAAATTGAATAGTATATTAAAAAGACACCTCGGGGCACCTGGGTGGCTCAGTTGGTTAAGCGACTGCCTTCGGCTCGGGTCATGATCCCGGAGACCCGGGATCGAGCCCCACATCGGGCTCCCTGCTCGGCGGGAGGCCTGCTTCTTCCTCTCTCACTCCCCCTGCTTGTGTTCCCTCTCTCGCTGTGTTTCTCTCTGTCAAATAAATAAAATATTTAAAAAAACAAACAAACAAACAAAAAAACAAGACACCTAGCATCCCACTGATACTCCTTAAGTGTTTAGTAAGTGTTACTTACCCTCCATTCCAGGCCGAATATCTTCTAGCTGTTTCTCACATTTCTTCAGAGTCTTCCTTGCTTACTTGAATATATTCTACATTTTATATGTCTTCCTGTGATACACAAACTCATTCCCTGTGCTGGATGCAATATGAACGGATAGTTTGTAATTACTCCTTGGCCTGAATGCAAGGGTCTTTGTGCAGTGTGTCGGAATGACATCTCCTTTATCGTAGAGGTTCTGCTTCCGTTGAGATAGCCCGAGCTTGTGTGAGATTGTATGTCACGTTTCCCCCTTGGAGGCTGCAGTTAGCTGTGTTCCTCGGGTTTTGTTCTAGGTTTCCTTTAGGGCCTGCTGGGTAGAATGCTTCTTCTGTAAATGTTTATAGACTGTCTGCTTTGTAGAAATACTAGTACATGTTACCATCTCTTAATTTTTTAAAATTTTATTTATTTTAGAGAGGGAGAAAGAAAAACAAAGAACTGTGAGTGGGAGAAAGGCAGAGGGAAAGAGATAATCCCAAGCCAACTCTGTGCTGAGCAGGGAGCCGGATGTGGGGCTCGATTCCAGAAACCTGAAATCATGACCTAAGCTGAAATCAAGAGTTGAATGCTTGACTGACTGAGCCACCCAGGCACCCCGATTTCTTAATTCGTAAATTGCCTCGTTGAGCAAGTTTTAAAGTTCCCCTCTCTTCTTCTGTAACTGGGATGTGGCTTCCTCAGGATCAGTCGGGCCATGCTGGAGTGACTTAATTTCCGGCTCCCACGTTGATGGATATGACTGATTATCAGAAGAATTTTCTTTCTTTTTCTTTGTCTCTACTTTCCGTCCCCTTTGTGGGTCTCCAGGATCCTTCATGATGGTGAACAGCTCTGGGAGGGCCTCTGGCCAGAAGGCCCACCTTCTCCTGCCGACCCTGAAGGAGAATGACACCCACTGTATCGATTTCCATTACTACTTCTCCAGCCGCGACAGGTCCAGCCCGGGAGCCTTGAATGTCTATGTGAAGGTGAACGGCGGGCCCCAGGGGAACCCTGTGTGGAACGTGTCTGGGGTCGTCACCGAGGGCTGGGTGAAGGCAGAGCTTGCCATCAGCACCTTCTGGCCACATTTCTACCAGGTATGGTGTTCTTTGGTTTGATTTTTTTTTTTAAAAAGGCAATCCTAAATCTATAGACTTCTTGCCCTACCTAGAGTTTGTTAGTCAAGAAAGGACTTCATTTACTCACTCACTGTGCACCTTGTGTTTACTGAGCCTCTCTGGCCAGGCCTGCAGGCACAGAGGTGGTCTGGCATGGCATGGCATGGTGCCTGCCTCCCTGGAGATCAGAAGGGCTCAGGAAGAGGAGACCCATGATAAACAAGGGGTTACTGTAAGTGGGACACAGCGGGCTCTCCAAGATGCTGAAGAACAGAGCCATTGATGCCTTTTATAAACTAATTGCTTACAACAGCCTGAAGAGCAATGTACTATTGTCATTCCTATTTTACTGATGAAAAATGTGAAGTTCTGAGAGCTTGGATAACTAGTTAAAAGATCACCACCGCTTCCCAGGGGAAGAGGATATTTGGGGGAAAGCAACTAGGAAGGCTTTCAGGCAGAGGCAGCAGAGGTGGCAGCTAGGCTGTCTTCGGGATGAATAAGTAATTATTGAACAAGGAAGGAAAATGCATTTGGTTTGCCAGGGATGGTGCATGCTGGGGGCTGGAGGAGCAAAGGAGAGAGTTTTTGCAGAGTTTGGAAACTCTCACTTACTTAAGGCTAGGTCAGAAAGGAGATATGCAGGTAGCTAAGCTTGCAGAGGTGAGTAGGTCACGGCTGGCTTTGAATGCCAGCCCAAGGAGATGAAGTGTGATCCCTTCTGGAGAGCAGCACTCCTCAAACTATTGGGAAAGACCAGTTTTTTTTCCTTTCAACTCACTGTGGACCAGCACTTTCATGACTGTAGTAAAAATGTCTCAGCAATGCCTCATTGTTGCACTAGCTTCTAAACATATCTCCCACTTGGCTGCCTTCTCTTCCCTGGACAGAGAAATACACATGGCACAGGCCGTTGTCAGTCCCCGGAGTGTGTCCCGGGGAGCACAGCTGTGGGCTCACTTGGCCTGGGACTCTTGAAAGCTTTTCTTTTGTTTAAAACCGCTTTATGTATTTATGTACATGTCATAGAATTTATCCATTTAAGTGTACAATCCAATGATATTTAGTAAACCTACAAAGTTGTACAATCAGCACCATCAACCACTTTTAGAACATTTTCATTTTCATCACTCCAATAATTCCTTTCTGCCTATTTGCGGTTACTGCCATGCCTACTGTTGAAAGGTTTTAAGTCAGGAGGTGACATAGTCAGATGTGCGTTTTGGAGAAAGTTCTTTAGACTCTTCTCTGAGCTTTGTGGTGAGAAAATGGACCTGAGGCTGGCAAGGTTAGTGGCTGGGAACTTCACAGACATCCTTCAGTTCAACATCCATGGACTATATTCAACAGATGGACTGTGCAGGCAGCCATAAATAATACATAAATGAGTGGAAACATGTAGCTGTGTTCCAATAAAACTTTATGTATAAAAACAAGTGATGGGTCAGATTTGACCTCCAGGCCATAGTTTGCTGAATCTTGATGTAGGTAGTAAAGCTGAGGTCTAGAGGTAGATACTGAAGTTCAAGTGCACACAGAAAATCATTGGAAAACCTGGGACTAGAACCTGCATGCCTAATCCTAAGACTCTCCCCCCCACTCATATAATTGAGTGTAAATTAAGTGTGTCTGTAAGTCCATGGATACCCCAGGTGAGCCAGAGGGCTCCAATTAGAAAACTCCTATCTAGGGCCTGATGCAAAAGGATTATAGGATAGGGATACAGATGCAAGTATAATGAGGAGGAAAAGTGATCCAGGACACGGACAGTAACACTGTTGGCCCTAGTCTTTGATGGAATATGGAGGGGAAAGAGGACATTTCTTGGTCATCTCCTTTGTTCCAGCTCTGTGGTAACCTTATTGCTTCTCATTTACCTGTGTAGTAACTCCTTGTGTTGAAGAGCAGCATGTCTTGTGTTCTAGAATAGGGTGTATCATTGGTAAACTGGAGGTTCCCATAATCCTCCCTAGGTCCTCTGGCTCCAAGCTCAGTTTTCTGCTTTTAGGGGAAAAAAAAAAGCACATTATAAGACTCTTCCACCCACTAGCTGTGTAATGTTGGATGTATCCTGTCATCATTCTGAATCAGTTCTCTCATTTGTAAAATGGAGAAGGAAATAGGTACAGTGAAGGGTTCTTCTGTGGGTTGAGTGAGATAGCATATATATTAACTGATGTGTCAGGGTTGTGGCGGGCCTCACCGACTGCTGGAAGAAAGCAAGGAGGAACAGAGGGAGGAAC
Organism: Spilogale gracilis; assembly: GCA_004023965.1. Lineage (NCBI taxonomy): Eukaryota > Metazoa > Chordata > Mammalia > Carnivora > Mephitidae > Spilogale > Spilogale gracilis. The sequence goes on along the minus strand of PITA01000284.1, from coordinate 17,445 downwards.
AAGAGAAGAGGAAGGAGAAAGGATGCCTTCTGTGAAGAAATCCCCACTGAGATTGAGCTGTCCTCTGTAAGATCCGTATCATTCTCTGTGATGGGCAGCCTTATCTGGGAGAATTTTCAGATTTCTACCTTGTTGGCCCCTATAGCATCATTACATTACATTATGTCCTCTGCTGTGAGCTTCGTGGTGAGAAAGCCACTAATGTACTGAAAGCAGCAGTTTAGGACAGAAACCTCTCTCTCTCTTTCCCTCTCTCTCTTTGTCGCACACACACACACACACACACACAGAGCCACTAGTGCATAGTCCATGACCACACACCCAGAGGGGCACACACAGGTGCACCTGCACCCTGCCGGAGTCGCTACCCACACGTACATCCAGGGAAGAGAAGAGGGGACTGTCAGTAGAGTCAAAGACACTTATAGAGTGAATTTGAAAGTTGATCAGACCCTAAGCTTTGGCCCTGTATGTATGATTCTGTGGACTAAATACAGTCTTAGTTTTCAGCAGTGCTGGGACTCAGATCCTGATGGCTTATGTATTCATTTATTAAAGTCATATTTCATAGTTCCCCAATTGACTTTTAGTTCCATAATAAACAGGGAAATTTCATCTTTCCTGTTAGGGGTTCTGTGGCACCAGGGTCTCAGCAGGGCCGGGATGAATGGCCCCCAACCACATATCCCCACACCTACCTCCTGAAGAGCAGGGGCTTACGAAAACCGCCTAAACTATGCTTTAGATCTGGGCCCCCTTGCAGGTGATATTAAGTCTATTTTATGTTTTTAATGATTCTGAACTGTTCTGTCCCAAGATTTAGAAAAAAATAAGAGAAGTTTTCACTGGTTTGAAGCCACCTGCTTACTCTGTTTTCCAGCACCTGTCTAGGTGAAGTTGCCTTTTATTTAGTGCTTGTAATTGATGTATAGACCCTTGAAATCTAGGGCCTACCAGGCTTGGATTCCACCAGACTTGAGGTCCAGTTCCTTTCTCAGGGATCGGACACTAGCATCTGGCACTCAGGAGGCTTAGTGACGTCCCATGCAGTTTAGGGGATGCATCTCACATGGGGGCACTCTCCCACCCTCATGCTCTCCCTCATCTCCTCTCTTTCACCTCCCCTCTCCTGAGCAGCAAATTCTCCTCGCTTTATTCAGGCTAGGGTGGGAGAGAGGTGCTCTTGATTTCACCCTAAGCAATCCCTCTCCATAGAAATACATAGTCGTGCTCCTAAGAGGGGTGCTGGTGAGCCAACATTTTTCTTTTCTCTGGAGAAGATAGCTGCAGCCTCTTCAAACTTTTGCTGTACAGATTCTCTGCTCAAGGACTATAAACGGTGAGGAAGGAGTGCCTGCTCCTTTAAACCATGTCCTGACCTAGCCATCCCTTTCCTCAACATGCACACAGGCTGCTTTTTGGAGAGGTTGAGGGTGACTTATCTCTGAGCCTCTCCTGGGAAAATAGTTCCTGACTTTGTCCATGCTCCTGCATGGGGAGAGGGTTGTGCCTCTCCATGAAAGCCATAGGAAGTCTCTCAGGTTCTAGGGGCTGGGCATGTATAGCTGACCATAGGTCCATGTCGTAGCCTTGGGACTGAAGAATGTCCTGTGGAGCGGGTAGATTTCCCCATCTAGGCCTTCTGCAACATCCCTTTCCTTCAGGGTCCCTGCCCTCATACACTGACATGAAACATCCCTGTGTGTTGGCATGGTCTACTTCTGCCCACCCTCAGCCCTCCCTGCTGCCTGTAAACAACACTAAAGTAGCCTCTACAATTCTCTCTCCACCTTAGTGCCAGCCTCATTGAGAAGGTACAGTTTTGGGGGGGACCTCCCTCAGCAGGTGAGTCCACACAGGCCTTAGAGGGTCCAACATGGACCTTCTTCCTTTCTGTTCCCTTCTGGCCTTATTTCTGATGCATCCAGTCTTGTGTCTCTGTTGTTGACTCCTTGGCTCCCCAGGCATTGAGGGTCTATCACAAGGCAGATTGCATGCTTTTTATTAAAAAAAAAATTCTAATTCTGGAGTGGCACACTTAAGACAAGACTCTCTTGACTCCTGCATGCTTTGTGAGCATTTGGCTCTGAGTGATCTGGCAGTGATGGGGAGGACTTGCCCCAGTACTGTCCTGGGAAGTGCTGTATTCTTGGCTGTATCCCCAGCCTGCCCTGTGGACCCTAGTTCTAGGATCTTGGGAGTCAGGAGACTTCATCAAGGATTTCATGGGCTGCCATGGTCTTTTTCCCTCTGCTTCTGTACTTACTCCCCATCACCTTTCCCAGCTCCCTTGGTTCCTGCAACCACATGTGGCTCTTCATTTCCATGTAACTACATGTGGACCTGAAGTCCAGCCTGTGCCAGGTTTTCACAGTCAGGACTCCTGTCAAAGAGTCTGTTGAGTGTAGGAACTCCAGTGGAAGCTTGAGGTGGGGGCTGGATTGGATAGTTGTGCTGGGTGGTCCATTACTTCTTCTTTTCCCCAGACCTAGGACCGTACTTGGGACTCCTCCTCTTACCTCTCATCCTTCTCCCCAGACTAAGAACCTCAATAACAGTAATATTTCTCAGAATCTTACCATGTATATTGCAAATATTTTACAATTATTAACTAACTTAATGAAAAACCAGAGTATTCTTTCCCTGTTTCTTATGGAATGTTTTCCTCCCATGTTTGAGAAACCCAAGTCTAACCTACCCCAGTGCTTTACCAAAAAAAAAAAAATACTCAGGAGGAATTCTGATAAGTGAAAGATTCTCTATATCATTCTATAATTGTTATTTCTGCAGAGGAAAGGAGAGAGAACAGTGAAAAAATATGTTTTCCTATTACCCATTCTCCCATGACCAGCCTTGCATTTGTTAATGGAACACTTATTAATAATTATGATACGGGTCATACACTGAGTCATGATGTGAGAAACAGTCCGAGTGTTAGAAGAGTTTAAGTTGTACTTTGATTACCTGGGAAAAGAGTTAGACTTCTGCTTGACCAGGTATTTTGGTTAACTGAGAATTGGACTGCTTTCCACTGAAGCCCAGTAATGGGTGTGACTGTGCACTGTGAGCTAGGAGCCTAGGGCCTCAGTTCTCAAACTACCTCTGGCTCCTCTTCTGAGCTTTGGTAATGCAGCTTCCTCCCCCTTTTAGGGCCTTTGAGAGACTGGATCAAGACCATATGATAAATGGTAAATATTGTCAGCCTTTATTATTGGGGTTATATTTCTATTTTATTTTTATTATCCTTTTGTCTCAGTTGATAAGATGTCCTTTCTGGTCAATTCCAGTCCCTCACTGAAGTCCTAACCCCTGTTGACTCCTCCTTCTAGAAGCTTGTTTCATTGAGTCCCTCACCCCCTTGTGTGTTATCCTATTTCCCTGATTCATTTCTCTATACCTAAAATCATGCTTCAATCTCTACCATGTCCGCCCCCCCAAATCCTCTGTTGTGCTGTTAGCACTTGACCTTGGGCCCTAGCTCTCTTCTCTGGATTACCTACTTTGCCTTCCATGGTGACCTCATCTGCTTCTTTAGCTTTAAATGACATTTAGATGCTAAAGCTAACATATTTGTAATTTTGGTCCTAAATAACCCATGAGCTCCAGAAACAAAGCCAGGGTCCCACTCAACATACCCATTAAGTTGTTTACTTGGCATTGCAAGCTTAATGTGGCCAAAAAGAAATTCTCATGTTGCCTTGCCTCTCTGCCCATCACACACATTCATCATATCATCTTTCTGTGTCAGTAAATGACAACAGAATCACCATAGAATCTCAAGCCCCAAGTTGAAGAGTTGTCACTGAGTCTTCTCTTTCCTTCACTTTTCCCCTCTTACTCCAACAACAATAATTTCAACTCTGCCTTTGAAATACTTCTCCCCAGCCATCATTGTCTTTGTTTTCTACCACCTCCATTAGAGCCATATTTATCTTTCAGTTGGATGACTGCACTTTCCACGGCATAGCGAGGAGGAGCTTTGTAGAATGTAGATTACATAATGTCACATCCTGGCTTGAGAACTTTTGGTGACATAGAGGAAAATTCAGACTCCCTGCTATGTCTTGTAAGACTCCACTTTACCAGACCCCCTGGTTAATTCTCCAGCCTCACTTTGTGTCTCTCTAGCTTACTCACTGTATCCCAGCCACATCAGTCTCATTCCTGTGCTCTCAGATTATCCCCAACTCTTTCCTGCCTCATGGCCTTTCCCTTGTGCTCACATATTTCTTGACAGGCCACTTTTATGCTTCTGGTCTCATCTTAAGTATCACCTCCATAGGGTTCTCTCCTGACCACTCTAAGTAAAGTAGACCCTCCTCCTCTTAGTTAATCACAATATTCTATTTTCTTCCTTCATAACACCATTCACAAAATGAGTTTAATTTTATGTCTTTATTTAATTTCCATTCCATTTGCTAGAGTGTGAAGTTCATCAGAGTTAGGACCTTAATCGTCTCATTCACTTTTATAGCCCCAGCATGTGTCCCAATTTTTGGTACAGACGAGGGTCTCTGTAAATGCTGAATAAGTGAGTAAACGAATGAATGAAAACATTGTTTTTGTTCCTGGTGCGTTTAGGGTTTAGAGTTCAGGGAATGAAATGATTTGGAAACAAGCAATTACAATATGATGTGGTAGGCTGACAGGTGCTATAGTGGAATTAATTGTGCCATAGTACCTGACATAGTGATAATACGGTATGAAGAGAGATACAAACATGTAATGCACCATAAAACTTTAATTTTTTTGAAAAAAATATAAAATAGCTCATTCTTTTGCAGAAAATTCAAAAAATCTAGAAAAGTACAAGAAAAATATTCATTTGTCATAATCTTCCTGGTAACATTTAAAAGATGCATTCATAGATTATTACCACTCCTACTTTATCTTTAGTGAATTATCTGTTGAAGCCACTTGCTGGCTTTTCTTTTGGAGGATTTATTTTGTTGATTCTTCAGAACTGTTGACACAAAACAGGTTATTTATCTTTTAGCTGACCTAGCTGTTAAAATACTATTCTCAACTTGCCATTTGGGTTTTAATTTTGTTTCAGTCTTCTTTAAAATACAAAAAATACTTTGAGATCATTGTTATAATGGAAGGCATCACATATTTAAGAAATATATTTTAAGAAATTGATTTTGAAGCTTTTGTCATTAATTTTTGGCCTTAGGAAACTTAGAAGATACATAGACCCAGACCCATACAGGTTGTTCTTTGAGAGATTTATTAAAGTTAGTCTTTAGGCTATAATCTGAAGCTTGCATTAACTAATCTATATTTACTAAATGAATTTTTATTCGTATTCATTATTATTCCTATCATTTTATTATACACATATTCATTGGATACAAGCACATACTTATATCTCTTTTTTTCTGTTTAACCAGAGTCTAAGACATGAGTTAAAGTTTTCAAATTTTGTTTTTATTCCTCCTCATTTTCTCTTTTCAAGTCTATTAATTCATGCATTTAAAAAATGACATTTTAATCCAGTTAATGGTTTTTATTTTTCCAGTTCAAATTATACTTTGACACTTTTACATTATTTTTACAACTGTTTTCTGTTTATTTACACTTGTCCATTATGCCTTTCTTCAACTTGTTATTTTTAAGTTAACTGGATCGTTTTGTGTTAGGTTTTTATCTTCTAGTGTACAATTAGATTTTGTTTAAACAGTCTAAGACCTTTTCTCTATTTTAACCCATTTATATTTATTGTCAAAACAAATATTTTTTCTTTTGTCATTTTTATTACACAGTTTGAATGCTTTCATGTTTTCACATGTATTTTCTGTGTTCTATATTATTTTTTCCCCTATGGCCTTTGCTTTTGTTTTCCTTTCAGTCCCTGAAAATACAATTAGATACATAATTCTTTATAATAAGGTCTTTGGTTGATTTTCTTCTTTGCAGGCCATGCCATTTATCCTTTATTTAGCCTTTTATTTCTTCAGACTTTTCCCTACTCTATACTGTTTTTGTGTCTCTGAAGGACTCTGTTACCTTAGTAAACCCCTCTTCCAGAGTGGTTGTCATACTACTGTCAGCGGCTCTATGTTTGGTGTAACTGTCATCCCCAAGTCATTTTACATAATTCCCGGGCAACCATGTGTGGTCTTAATGATAGATTTTACCGCCCCCTAAGGACATTGCCTCTTGGCAGCCATTACCACCCTTTCTACCCTGCTCTCTCATTATAGCTCTTTGAGCTCTGGGTCTCATCTTAAGTATCACCTCCATAGGTGAGCTCTGGGCCCCACTGAGACCACTGGCTCCTGAATCCATTAACCTGGAGTGAGTGACCACATGGGCCACAAAAAGTTTCCATGTGAAGGTTTTCCTTTTGGTCTCATCACTCATTTTACATTCTATCCACAGTCTTGAAGTGAGGAGTGAAAAGAGGGAGAAGAGTCTATTGTATAGGCTGTCAAGACAGAGATGAAGAGCAATGAAGATTTGAACCAGAGCCATTGGACTGGAATGGAACTGGCTTTGGCTTACAAAATGGTTGCTTCATATGGTTCAACTTAATAGCAGAAATGGAAAGACATGGCCAGATTTAGAAATGCCAAGTCAGAAGCAAAAAGAAAATGAGACACAAGGCAGAAGGAAAAGCCCCAGCAGATGTCCAAATCACAGTCTTCAGTGACTGCGTGGGTCATAGGGTAACCCACTAAGGCCCGTATTTCAGGAAGGATAATGGGGCTATGAGGGAGACAATTTGATAGGGAAGCTGTTTAGATCTGTGAATAATACTTGCATGAGAATTCAGATCTCTTAGTTGGGTCAGACTGCTGTTCAGTGAAAAGTATGGAGTGGGGATGAACTTGGGAATTGTCGGTGAATTGGCAGCCATTGGAGGAAGAGTGTGTTCAGTAGAAACATGAATAGAGAACTCACATTTGAGGGATAGATGTAGGAGAAGTGCTTACAAAGAAACCCATGATAGTATAGTCCCAGGTCTGTGAGAAAAACCACGAGAGTGAAGTTTCACTTGAGGCTAAACAAGAGTGATCCAGAAAGGGAGAAGCTACAAAGGTTGATAATTATTGAAAAATGGTCAAGTATTAATAATAATTATTAGAAAAGATTGAGAACCTACTGTGCCATATATTGTTCTAAATGGCACATTAACTCCTTTCATTTGAAAAATTATCCAATAAAGTGGACACTATAGTTACAGATGAGGAAACTGAGGCACAGAGCAGTAAGATAACTTGCTCAAAGTCACATGGTAGTGAGTGGTGTAGCCAGTACTAGAACCCAGGCATTCTGATCCAGAGCCCAAGCACTACACTGCCTTCCTCCTTAAGATAAAGATTGAAAACTATCTATTGGCTTTAGCAACTATAAAGTTAGTGGTGTTTGTCATGGAGCAGTTCTGGGGGAAGTGTTGGGGACAAAGTCCAGGTGATAGTGGTGGGGGGCGGAGTTTTGCAGTGAGAAGTAAGGGAATGTTGAGAGTGAGTATAGATAAAACTGTTGAGAATACCACATGTGATTGAAACACAGCTAGACTATGCTAGAGCAGGACCTGCTGCCCAAGGATAGCTTTTAAAGGATAAGAGAAGCCCCAGCATTTACATGTGCCAGAATCAAGGATGAAAAAGTTCAGAGACACAGGGTAAAGAGAGAGAACCAGGAAGGACCAAGAAGTTGAAACACATAGCAGAGGTGGGGGAGGGGCCAAGAGCATGGGCTTACCTTGAAGGGAGGAGGTGGTGGTTGGTGTTGGGTAATCCCAGGTGTCCTCTAACCTCTGATCTATGGGCAAGAAGCTAGAACTCAGCCTCTCTCCTGTCCCCCTACCTATTGAAGCTGTGATGGGGGTATCTCCTGGGATTGGGTGGGTGATGCTGAAGGGGAACATTTGTGTGGGCCACAGAAATGGAGAGGGCATTTTTGCGATAGACTTGTCAAAGTTGGAATGAGGATGTGAAAGAATTAGGGCTTTGGGTGAGATCAGTATGCATGGTTAGACGGTGTGTGGGGTGACCCTGGCCTTACTGAATACAGGAAGTCTGGGCTGTCATATAGACTCTGGGAAAGGTGAGGTCCAGGGTATGAGGTGAGCCGCAGGAGCAGGTTTAAAAGGAGTGAGGGGCAGGAGGCCGTGTCAGAATACTGGTGGATGGAACTTCTGGTTTCTGGAGTGGACAAGGATGTGGATATGGCTGAAGCTGGTTGGAAGATAAAGACCATGGAATTAGAGAGGTCAAGGGCATTGGTCACGTTGTCCACATAGGTAGTCACATCTCCTATGCAAAGTTAGACAATGGGTGGCAAGGAAAGCTGTTAACTGTGTTTTAAAAACTCTACTGAAATACACTGGGTGAGAATCAGAATGGAGAATTCAAAGAACTTATGTTGCCTTTGGATTCCTGGATACCAACATTTGTGCATGGAGCTTTTCTTCAAGAGGCGTTATTAAGAAATTCAGATGGGAGAGAGAGAAAAACCAATAACCCAAATCTTAACTACAGAGAACAAACTCATGGGGGTAGGAGGGAATGGGACAACAGAGAAGGGGAGGGTTGGGCAAGGAGATGGGGCAAATAAGGGAATGGGGTCGAGGAGTGCACTTGCTGTGATGAGCACTGGTGTGGTATGGAGATGTTAAATCTCCATCTTGTTCATCTGAAACTACTCGAACATTGAATGTGAACTGTACTGGAATTAAATTAAGGAAATTCAGATGGAATATATTCCTGGGGGATGTGGAATCAAATCAGGGTAAACCCTCCTTGGCTATGGTAGCTTCTAAGGTAAGCTTCTCTGTCACACTTCATAAGAAAGTTGGGATATTAGGAAGTAATTCTCCTCTGTGCTTCAGTTGAAACAACAATGAAAAGGGTGCAGATTGAGGTTTCAGGCCATGTTTGGGTTGCTTTTCTGCATTCAAGCTTTATTTCTGAAATCCATTAAAAATGTTCCATGTGGCTGACTCTTCTTTTGCTGGTCATTAGAATGTGGCTCTTTTTTTTTTTTTTTTTTTTTTTAAACCTTGTTTTGGAAATCCGAGTCCATTGCCACGGTAGCATACAAGGCTAATAGAAGACCTCTTTGGGAGGTTCAGTTGGGAAGCTGAAACATAGAGGGTTGGGCAGCTTCCTGTGATCCCACTTCTGCGAAATTGACTCCCACCATGTGTGTTGCAGGTGATATTTGAATCCGTCTCTCTGAAGGGTCATCCTGGCTACATCGCTGTGGACGAGGTCCGGGTCCTTGCTCATCCATGCAGTAAGTCTTTTCCCTCCTCCTCACATAGCCTTGCTCCATGCCAGACCTGGGAGCTTGGAGCCTGCAGTCCCCCATATTCAGTCATCTCACAACCATCATTGGCTCGCTCTCTCTCTCTGCCTCTCTCCCCCCCTCCTTTAATCCTTCAGAAATGCTTACATACTCAATACAATCAGTCCTGAATAAATTCGTAATTTTGCTGGCCTGTTCAACAGGCAGCACCTCCAGGAATTTGCAGAGAGTGGCAAAACATCTTCGTTTGAATCTCTCTCCATCATTAAGGGAGTCTAAAGTCCTGATTGTTTATTAGTGGGATTCAGACCACTGAAGTGGAAGAATTAGAGGGCTTTGGATAGAATCTCGTGCAATTGTCTTAAAAAAAGAACAACACCAAAACACAGAGCAAATTAGTACACTGTTCACTCACAGGGAAAAGTACCCCAAAGCTATTAATTCTTTAAAAGTAATTTTAAATACACTCATCAGCTTTGTGTAGGCGTCAGGAGAGATTTCTCACAGTGGGTTAGTACTTACGGTCTAGTGTCAAGAGTCCTTGAAGGCTTACCACTCCTTCGTGCCCATCCACTCTCCCCCTCGAAGTTCTCTCTCTTTGCTGTGTTTAGTCTCAGATGTTTCCATGTGTTTGTGCAAGGACCTGTGGTTCCCAGCATCACAAAATCCCAGAGAGGAGTTGGATGGCATCTTATCTAGGGACATTTGGTTGGGGGGACCATAGTCAAAGGGTTATATGCATGGGGATGATGGAAGCCCAGGGCTAGCTGGCAGCCCCATTAGTTCGTTAGTATTCTGCCTATTAGGGAGTCCCATTAATTTCTTGGCAGCCAGCTGGTTGTAGGTGACTCCTGGAGGGCTTACTCTGCTTCCTCCTCGTAGCCATGGGTCATGCTATTGGCTGTGGCGTTTGCAGTTTGCTGTGTCCTCAAGAAGTGTCATGCCCCTTGTTGTTAGAGGCCTTTCGGGCCTTTCATTTTGGGGCTCTTCTCATGTCAGCCCCATCCATGTTGCTTTAACTGAAATGACACTTTCCCCTTCTGCTGTGGTGAATTTGTTAGAACCTTGAACATAACTTCCTTCTCCGGCACTAGAATGCCTTTGTTTGACCCATTTTGCTTAGAGCACCGATCTGGAGGAATTTGGGGCAGATTTCAAGGGGTTTTGGTAAGGCAGTGCTTGGTATCATTGTATTCTGTGTGAGGGAACTTTTCTTCCCAAAAAACCAGCCAGCTTCTTGGGAATGTTGAGATCCTACAAGAATCTTCATTGCTCTGGCATAAGGTTCCTGCTGTCTGGGTTACTTGCTGAGTCTTTGGGATTTCCATAGGTGGGTCTGTCCATGTAGTCATGCCTAGTGAACCAGATGTCATGTAAAGAGGGTCCCCGAAACCCACCTCCCACCCCCGCCGCTGGCCATGCAATGTGAATTTTCACTTCTTTTGTGAGGCCCAACCTGATTCCTGTTCCTTGCTCCAACCTCAAGCACCCTGAGTACTGTTGCCTTAATTCCGTGCATCATTTATATAGTAGAAATGCAGGTAATCCCACTCACCTGGATTAAGCTGTCCCCTCCCTGGCCTTCTGGGAATCAGCATCAGCTGCCCATTAAAAAACGATCTCTGATCTTGCCTGCACAAATGTGTCAGGACGTGTTCGCCCTCCCTGTGGTCCGCTTCATTCCACACACTCAGCTCTGCCCAGCTCCCAGTTTTGAGGTCGTTTCTGTGAGGTGGGGTTCAGGTTCCCTAAGCCCTGCACCCATACCATCCTCATCAGGGATGCTCACCTCTCCTGCTCCACCTGCACCCTGCTTCTTACCCTCTGGCTTGGTGTGTTCTAGTAAGTGCATTTGGCCCTTCCTAGGGGAATCTGGCCCAGCTCTCTTGTCTGGGATCCCAGATCTCTCTGCTCAGAGTGGGAATTTTCACCTCTGTCCTGAGGCCCAACCTGATACCTGTCACCTGTTTCAACCTCACCTCCACCTTAACTCCAAGCCCTCGTTTGCCATTAAAGGCAAATACTTCCTTCTCTTGGAGAAGTCTGCATGGGAAAGGCTTCTCTGGAGGCTGTTTGGATGCCTTTTCACTCTGAAGCCTCATGCCCCCACCAACTTGGAATCTACCCTCCTCCCCACTGGGGCTACTTCTGAATTTAGGATTCTGTTGACAGCCTTGTATTCCTCCTGCTGAGGAGTGTGGATTGCATGGTTTTGGAATTGCCGAGAGCCACTTAGCCAGCAAATGGGCCATAGGATACAATTCAGAAGGATGTGACTCTGGCTGTGTTCCCGGGGAATGGGAGTACAACGCAGAGTTTACTCTTGATGCTTAGGTGGCTTGGGCTTAAATTTCCCAGAAGTCAAAATGTGAGGACTCTGTGATAGTGGCTGGAATTGGAAAAATTCCACTGAACAGTATGTACAAATTCTGGTGGAGCGTGTGGTCTGCAGGGGTCTATCCACATGGCTCCTGAGTCATAGGGAGTTGAGCAGTGCCTTGCAAAGGCCCCTTCTCTTGTTGAGTGCTCAGTTCACATCTGTGCCAACTCTTCACTTCTTTCTTTCAACAGGTAAATTAGCGCACATTAGCTGTGTGTCAGGAACTTGCGCTGGACATGGGTGGTGGGGGGGGTACTTAGGTCATCAAGTTGGTTACAACCTTGTCTCTATGGTATTAACTTAGCCAAGTGGCAGAGAGAGGAAAGCCATGCGATAAGTAACATAAATAGTAACAAATATAATTTCAGATAGTGATAGTGTGGTGGAAAGAGTAAATGTGAGTGGCTGGGGTTGGGGAAGGCTCCTTAGGTAGAGAGGGCAGGGAACGAGGCTGGGCACCTGTGGTCTGAGTCCCTTGTGCAGTGATCTAGGGAGGGGGCAGGCCAGGCAAAGGAATCAGCAGGTGCAAAGGCCCTGCAGTGGGAATTCACAGGTGTTGCCAGAGTAGCCAGGGTGTAGGGAGCACAGGGCAGAAGGGACTGAGCGAAAGTTGGGGAGGGAGGCTGAGGCCAGACCATAGAGGGGCTTAGTGTGCTAATGAGGTTAAGCTTTAATCGAAGCACAAGGAGGCACCCTGGAGGGACCTGGCCTAGGGATTGATTTGATCTAATTTAAGAGTTTAGAAGATTGCTTTGGCTGCTCTGCACAGAACCAGTTGAAGGGGAAGAGAGGAGCCAGGAGACCGGTCAGGAAGAAAGTTCTGGAGTCGTGGAAGAGGTGGGTGGCGGTGGCTGGACCAGGCTGGTGGAGAGACGTCCACTCATCATTCAGCGTGTGTTAACTGAGTGTGTACTCCAGGACAGGCACTATTCTGGGCTTATGGGAGTAAGACACATTCATTCTCTGTCCTTGGGGGCTTCCATTGAGATGAAAGACACAGGAAATGAAACAGTCAGGCAATTATGTTATCTGTACATTGGTTTGCTAAGGCTACCATACAAAATGCTCCAGGCCAGGCAGGCTTAAACAGCAGAAACTTATTTGCCCATAGTTCTGCCCCTGGATTTGTGGCTCAGGCCCCTGGCTAGTGCAGGCTGGGGTGCTGTGTGTCTCTGGAGCCTGAGTGATGCCTTCCAGCATGCTGATTGCGCATGCATCCTGGGGAACTCGGGGCTTCGTGAGTCATGCGAGCCCCGAGTGGCTTCTCTTCCATCCTTTGCACTCTCAGTGCCTTTTTCCCTCTAAAGCCTTCATATGCATGCAGTTATGACTTCACTCATGGGTGTTAAAAATTTAACTATATTGAGAAACACGCATTCTCCTCGGGCTTTGTAATTCTCCACTTCCGTCCTCCAAAACACTTCTCTTAACATCAGGTCAGCACTTATCAATAAGCGATTCTGCTAAATATTCCAGAAGTTTCAGGGCCGGCAGCACTGTGTGTGGGGGGTTCAGTCAGTGCCTGATTTGCAGTTGTATTCTCTATCGGTTGGAGCTGAAGTTACGACTTCTCATGATTGCCTTCCAGCTTCCAATACACCGACCGACAGACAGCGTAATACTCAAAGGAAATTATTTTCTCTTACAAACCAACTCCTCTCATCTATATTTTATGGCCCATTTAACATTTTTGTGGGATTCTAAAAGTATTTCAGCCATAGTCACCCCTCTGCTGTCCTTCTCCGTGTCAGCTACAACCACACACGAGAAAGGTCGGCACGATTTTCCACCCAGTCTCCACGTTTCTAGCTCCCAAGCTGACTTGTAGAATTTTTTAAACTCTCCCCCCCTTCCCCCCCCGCCATCACAACCTTGCAGGGCCATGTCACCAAGCCCACGGAGTGTCTGCAACACGTTTCTAATGTATGTACTGTGCTTTCTCCTCAATTGCGTGGCTTCCTACTGAGCACTGTCAGGTTTAAAGAGCCAGGTAAAGGGCACAGTACTGTGTCTTGAGATGCTGCACTGACATCGGCAGGAGTTTGAATGTCACCAGCATCAGGGAGTTTTGCCCCAAATGCATAGTCGACTTGCTATAACCCCATTCAGCGGGATCCCACTTTTGGGGGTGCTGGGTCTCAGTGGAGAGTGAGGGTGGAATGTTTAGAACAACAAGCTGGAGGCTGGGCTGGGCTGGGCTGGGCCCCATAGTCAGCTGTGTGTGGTCTCAGGTTGGCAAGCAGAAGCTGGCGGAATAAATTGTTTCCCCAAGCTGTAGATGCTGGAGGAAGATCACGGGTGAGAGAGCGTAGGGCTCAGAAGTGGACCTGAGTGTGTGTGTGTGTGTGTGTGTGTGTGTGTGTAGGGAAGGTCAGAGAGGCCAGGAGCTCAGAGAGGTGGCCTGAACAGGTCACCAACACAAGGAGGCTCCCCAGAGAGAACCTTGTGTCGTGAAGTGGGGATGAGGCCAGGGCTCCAAGAGCAGACACAAGAGTAAGGTCATACAGACAGAGGGCTGAGCAGGAGGAAGGTTCTGGGTAAGTTCTTGTGTTGGGAACCTTGATCTAGGTCTAGCAGACATGTGATCCACAGCATGCTGCCTGGAGGGATGAGGGCATCCTTGGATTTATGGAGCCAGACAAGGCAGGACCGGCCAGTGGGAGTTGTTCTAGATGACTTACTTAGGAGCCAGCAGAGACCGGGCACGAGAAGAGCTTGCCTGCAGATATGTGTTGTTAAAGTCTGCATGGTGTTTTAATGGAATTTAGTCAAGACGTCAGAATGACAGATTTCACATAAAATCAGATTTTTTACTTGGGTTGAAAAATTGGATGATGGACTACCCTGAGCAAAGTACTCTGGAATGGACTTTTCTGCTGGATTTGAGTAATAGCTGCTCCCTTTCAAGGGGCCATGGGGTCTTTATCCATTTCTCCTCAGGACCTGTCACCCCTTAGTGTCTCCTCAATGCCGAGGCTGGTGTCATATGCCACTTGTCACTGTGTGTGCAGTGTTGCTATTCTTAGAAATCATTTACCATTTTTTAAAAATGATTTTATTTATTTGAGAGGGGAAGAAAGAGAGTGAGAGAGAAAATGAGCAAGGGGGAGGGGCAGAGGGAGAGGGAGAAGCAGACTCCCTGCTGAGCAGGAAGCCCAATGTGGGGCTCGATCCCAGGAACCCCAAGGTCATGACCTGAGCCAGAGGCAGATGCTTAACCAACTGAGCCATGCAGATGCCCCGAAATCTTTATTTTATGCAAACCTCTATCAAAAGTGGGGAAGTGAATGATGGAGCAAGGAGGCGGTGTTTGTTTTTTTGTTTTGTTTTCTACCTGAGCCACTTTATTCATTTATGTAACTGGCTCCTGTGGGCACATGGCTTAACTCTCGCTGCCGTAAACCATCCATGTCTCACCAGTATATTAACCCGAGGGGCCATTAAACCTCTAAATTCTCTATCCCTGAATCTAGAAGGGAGGGAGGAAGAGGGCCTGAAGATGAAAGAATCCAGACAAAGGTTGGCTGCTGAGAAGCTGGGAATCAGAAGCAAGCAGGGGACTTCGATCCGGAGAACATCCATTTCTCATTTCACAAGTCCCAGAGGTTAAACCATTTGCCCAGTGTCCCCAAGGTAAGGACAGACGTCCCTTTGCAAAACCGAGCACAAAGCCTCCCAGCATCGGAGCTGAGACTGTCCTCCCTCCCTGCACGGAGTGGATGTTCCCTCCTTTTTACCCCTGGGCTGTAAAGGGGCTTACAGTGTTTACTGTTAGTCCTACTTGAAGAATTGACCTGAACTGATAGTTCTAAAAATAACTTTATAAAATTATACAGGGAAGCCAAAAGGAAACAATTTCAGACAGTCAAAGCGCCGTGTCAGGTTGACCAGATGCTGGAATCTTCAGTTCTAAGAAGCCCACAAGGAGAGGTCTCCCCTTGCGCCTTGGGCGCTTGATGCCACTTTAGCAGTGGGATCCTGAAGGTAGCACGAGGGGGTCCCCGAGTTGCTGTTCTTGATTTAAGAGCCTGAACAGAAGTTGTGTTTTCACACAGCGAGTCCACCTAAGCATGCCAGAGGTTTGGTTCTGGCTGAACTCTGTATGTCATGATGCATGTTGGCAAAACAGGTAGTTCAAACTGTGAAGGTCACGGGGACAGATGGCTGGGAAGGGGATGACTCGTGATTAAATACTTGGGAGGAATGAGAGGAGCCTCAAGACAGCGCAGCCTGGCCTGCAAGCTCTTTCTCTGCCCTTGGGGTCCGGGTGACACCATCGACCTCCCATTACCCAGGAAGCTGGAGAATGTGCAATTTACATGTTGACTTTTGGGCTAAAATTAGGCTGAATTCTGTTTGCCTCTTTCTAATGCCATGTAGCTTTGGGCAAATGAAACTCGTTGAGTCTTGGTTTCGCCTCTCTGAAACGGGAATAGGAATATTTTCTGCTTTACAGGAATGTTACAAAGTTAAATGAGATAAAACACGTAAAGCATTTATCACAGAGCCTGACATTGCTGGAACTTTATTTAAGTCACATTATTGCCACTAGTTTTCTCTCTGGGTATTGGACTCTCTTTGAAAAGATCAATCACCAGAGGTCCTTGTTGAAGCTTCTTGATCCTCTTAACTCTTCATCTGGTCTCATCGTGGGGTAGTGGCTGTCCAGTTCATCCTTGATTTGGTTGATGTGCTAGGGGATCCTTGGCACTTTTGCACCTCAGTGAAGAAATTCATACTTCTGGATATGGGTTAGCAACCCACGCGTCTTGGTGAGCTTGACTTGGCGAGACCCTGACTCCACGAACAAGGAGAGAGATGAACTCATTATCCCACATAAAACACTTTCATTCTGGGATGATTGCTCATGGTTGCTGTGAGCTTCATTTATCTGAAAGTCCCTTTTCCTGTTATGGCAAGTCCCCAGAGTGTATGTCCCCTGTCCCTCCCGTCCTTGAGAAATACTGTGGCATAGAGCTCAGAGTGTAGACTCTGAATGTTGCTTAAATTCTCTGTGCCTCCGTTCCCTCACTGGAAGGCAGAGATGATGCTGCCACCAGCCGCGCTGCGCGCTGGGTTCAGAGAATTACTGTGTGTGGACCCTACAGAGCGAGTCCTGTGTGAATGACAGCTCCTGGTTTTCTCCTCCTCTCCCTCCTTTGCTCTGCCCTCCTTATCATCTTCCTCATCATCACCGAGGCCAGGCGTGCGGGTCTCAGGATCTGAGGTGCTTTACTTCAGCTTCCCTCTTTCTGCTCACTCAGCCCACAGGGAGGACTTCTCTCTGGTGAATCCTCCCCATGTCCCACCTTTATTTTTTTATTTTTTTACTTTTAAGGATTTTATTTATTTATTTGATAGAGAGAAACACAGCTAGAGAGGGAACCCAAGCAGCGGGAGCAAGAGAGGGAGAAGCAGGGTCCCCACTGAGCAGGGAGCCCGATGCAGGGCTCCATCCCCGGACTCCAGGATCATGACCTGAGCCGAAGGCAGACACTTAATGACTGAGCCACCCAGGTACCCCCCATGTCCCACCTTTAATTTTTCCTTCTAAGCATGCCTGTATTTTTATTTATTTATTTATTTATTATTTTATTTTATTTATTTATTTTTTATTGTTACTAAAATTTTTTTTCCAGTGTTTCAAGATTCATTCCCCATTCCCCACACCCAGTGCTCCACGCTTTAGGTGTCCCCAGTACCCACCACCAGGCTCTCCCATCCCTCCACCCCCCTCCCTCCAAGTCCCTCAGTTTGTTTCTGTGTTCAAAGTCTCTGTTGTTTTGTTTCCCTCCCTAGATTACCCT
>PITA01000283.1:266592-311688 GCA_004023965.1 Spilogale gracilis | reverse complement strand
TGTCCCAAGTTTCTACATCTAGCATTTGGTGCTTTCATGCCTCTAAGCAGAAGTACAGCCTTAATACCACATAGGGGGTTGGCGGGATTCCTTGGTTGAGTTGCTAGCCTGTGTCTGTCTGTCTGTCTGCCCTCCTCTATCTTCATCTCTCTCCCTTCTCTTTTCTCTCTCTCCCTTTCTCCTTTCCCCTTGCTTCTTCATTTCCTTCTTTTCTGTCTTGCCAACCCCCTTTACTTCTCTCTCTCCCTCCCTCCCCACTCTCTTCAACCTGGGCTCTTCCCAGTCCTAGGTTTTTGCTAAGCTTTGTCACTACCTCCAAAATACCTGAGCCATCATGTTCTCATAATTATAGATCTCCATCATATCAGATGCTCTTTGTTTCCCTACAGTTGCTCACCAACTGCTCTGCAGTTATCTAAATGAGGATGTCTTTGCTTACTGTTCAACTCTCTAACAATCATGTCATCACTTTAGTCAGTTAGAAGGTAACCATTTACAAGCCAAGAAGCCAGCAGAGTCAGCTAGGATATTTGCTTTTGTTTTTTTTCATTTTCCTCTCCACTTCTCACATCAGATATGGGAATTTTACATTAGAAAAGGCACTTTCAAACAGAGAGTGAACATTCCTAATTAGTAGCTCCAAGTCATCCTTCTTGTCAACCTTTATAGTGCATTTTCTCCTTTTCTCCTTCCACTTGACATGGTCTTTATTTTTTTTTTTTTTTTTTTATAATTTTTTTTTTTTAGTTTCTTTTTCTTTTTTTTTTTTTTTTAAAGATTTTATTTATTCATTTGACAGGGAGAAACAGAGCTAGAGAGGGAACACAAGCAGGGGGAGTGAGAGAGGGAGAAGCAGGCCTCCTGCCGAGCAGGCAGCCCGATGTGGGGCTCGATCCCGGGTCTCTGGGATCATGACCTGAGCCGAAGGCAGTCGCTTAACCAACTGAGCCACCCAGGTGCCCCGACATGGTCTTTAAATAATTTCACACTGCTGCTTTCTGGTAAACAAGTCATGGAAAATAAACTCAGAGCTTAAGGCACCCCTCACATAGCAGCAGATATATATGTTCCGGTTTAAAGGAAAGTTTCAGGACTGCAGTAGATACCAATAAGTCATTTCTAAAATACAAGTCTTTATGCAAAACATTCATATTCTTTCTTCAAACCCAGCTTTGTTTCTTTCATGAGGCTCTTCTCAAGAACTGGCTTCTCAAATCTTAGACAAGTTCATACTGAGAGTAAAACATCAGACTCTCCAATAAAGGAGCCAGTAGTGAATGCTAACTTACTTGAGATCAAGAAAGGAGTATTTGAATGAGTTTGAACCAACAGGGCACTTACTACTGCTTTTCTCTCTTGGGTGTTGTAACCGTGAGTCAGTTGGTAAACTGTCTGGCTTCCATGGTTTCACCTGTTTTGTGGAGTTTTAGTTCCAAAGTAGCGAATCCTAGGAAGAGTTTAGATACCCAGTGAGAGAAGCAGGATCATCACGGAATAGGTATACTACATCAAGAGGTTTTTTTTGTTTTTTTTTTTTTAATGTATAATAATGTCTCAATGAATAAGCCTGTGTCTTACCATGTAGTTACTATAATTGGAATTGTACTCTATATCTAAATAGGCCAACTGAAGCACAACTATTGACAAAAGAAGATGAATTTCCTCATCCATATGCCATTCAAGGACACCATTCTTTGGTGACAAAGTGAAGGACTCTGAGAATGCAAGGACAAAAGCAGAAATGAGACTCATCCATTTAATACTGCTTAGAATAGATACAGAACCTCTCCCAGATAATGAAATAACAAAAAAATGTTTTACAATATATTATCCCAAAAAAAAATGGAGAGAGAGAGAGAATAAGGTTAAGAAATAAAATGGAAGAAAAGTATAAGGGAAAAATAAAAAGTCAAGAGAATATAGAAGATAAGGAAAAAATAATCGAGGACTAAAAAAAGAAAGAAGGGGAGGGAAGGAAGATGAAAGGTGGGGGAAGAAAGTCTCTCTGGAAGTCTTTCCATATATCACATGCTAATTAATCATACTATGAATTTAAAAATGTGGCCTCATGCTTTATGAAAGCAAACATGGCTATAAAAACAAGAACCAACTTTGCTCTTTTGACCTGAATGAGTCTTATGACTTGAAGCCAATTCTTTTAGAACCTGAAGTTTTCTCTTTCTTGTCACTTTGGTCCATAAAACCAACAACTTCAATCCTGTAAAAAGGTCATCAAAGCTTAAAAAAAAAACACAAAAACTACTGTGCTAGGATTTATTCCGAATATTGGTTCTAGGTACTTTCATCATAAGCATCTTTCCCATGGACATCATTGCCACAAGTATTTTGCTGCCTAGTCCATTGGCTAGGAAGTAATTTTGCCCTAAAGGATAATATCACAAAAAATAAGAGTAACATTAATAGCTTACTGTTGGCCAGAAGCCATACTGATAGAGAGCTGATTAACACATTTTTTGTATGTTTATATGTATTATATCTATATTCTTAAAGTAAGCTAGAGAAAAGAAAATCATATTAAGAAAATCAGAAGGAAGACAAAATATACTTACAGTACTGTACTGTATTAATAAAAATAGTCATGTATAAATGGAGCTGTGCGGTTCAAACTTGTGTTGTTTAAGGGTCCATCTGTACTAGGATGCATTTGTTACTGATCTTTGTATTATATTGCAAAAACTCTCTATGCTGTTGTTGTTCTTGGCATATTGTCATATGTCAGTGATAGACAATTCAAAGTTCTATGGGAGATGTGCTTTCAAAATTCTGCACCAGTGTACAGACTATTATGAGGGCTAAGATTCATATAAAAAATGAGAGTACGGTGTCATCGAGAAATGAAACCCTACTGTCAATCAGTTGATGAAACCAAACTGTCAACTAGTTATTTTTTTATATATACTTTTTCTGGCAAAATTGCCTTATGACCAATTACTTATCCTGCAAAAATGTTTGTGGCACAAATACTTGTGGTAAAGATGTCTATAGCAAAGATGCTTACGGCAAAATTGTTGTACACACTGAAAGCTATTCAATTTCTTTGGAGGACTCTAATTCTTCTGCAGTCATATTCACCATACACACACTTTTTGTAGAATTAGTGGTAAATCTAGGAAAGAAAATAAATTATTGGAGAGATTTAGATGGCATTTAGGAATAGCATAATGAGTCTACCATAGACAAATTCTTCTAGAGATAGAAGGGATAACTCTAACCTGGTTCATTTCAAGAAACCTCAGGTTAGCTAATCCTTAAGGGTTCAATTCACTCATAAAATGCCTAAAATGCAGTGCTGAAAAGTTAAAGTTCTTTTAACTGAAAATTTTATAATTTCAAGTATTCCCAGATTTACAACTAATTCTACAAGTAACATGTGTATACTGAGTGTGACTGCAGAGGTTAAGAGCCCTGAGTTGCTACTATTTACCTATACTATGCCTTGCCTGGTAGGTAATAAATTCTCAGTAAATGCTACTTATTATTATATCATACTATGTTCACCTCCCAAAACTAGAACAATTAGAATTTTTTAAATTCACATATTTAACAAGTGAAACAAATAACTAGAAAGTAAAAATATACCAGAACTAATTTAATATTTGGTCACACTTATAGCTTGTCAATTTTTATAATAGGTTCTTTCTAGTGTTGCACAATGATTAAGAATACAATGTCAGACACAGCCTGATGCAAAACAGCCCTGCTACTAGTTATTCACCATTAAGTATGTTAAATAATTTCTTCAATCTTCCAGTCTTTTATATTTAGTTGTATACTGAGAATAATTATAGAATATAGCATTATTTAATTTTGTGAATGTTAAATTAGATTATTTATGCAAGGTCCTCAGTTCAATATCTTCTATATGATAGGATCTCAATGAATATCATATAATATTATTTTATTTCTTTGCTCCTTTATGTAACTATCTATGTATTTATCTATTATGTATTGCTATTTTATTATTTCTTTGCTCCTTTTCCCTTGTCTTTTGTTTGCTTAGTAATGATGTATCTTCTCTTTATAAAAATAAAAAAAAATTTCTAATAAGCTCTCGGACAGATTTCAAACTTTTGACAATCCTCATATTACTAAGCTCTTGAGTTTATCAGGCAAGCCCAACAGAGACTTCCTATTTCTCCAACGCTTGCCATTAGAACCACAGGGAGTTGTGAGATTTCAATGATATAAAAAACAATCGAAACTGGAAACTCTTAACTTTGGGGAAAAGTATTAGCAGATCTTAGAGTCTTCATGTAAGAGACAATAGAGTAAAAAGAGTACAATTTTGGACTTACACAAGATGAGTTTTCAGTCTCAATTTCATCACTAGATACGTGGCCTTGAAGTACTAGTGAAACCTATTTTCTCACCAGTAAAATGTGAAAGATAATTATATCTCATGAATTCATATTCAGATTAAATGAGTTTATTAACTCAGTAAATTTAAGTCCTTATCAAGTGCCTGGCACTTAGTAGATATTCAATAAAGAATACTATAATAGCATTAGACCAAAAAAAGAGAATGCCAAGAATAATCATAAATGTACCCTAAAGATTAGAAAGCATATTTCAAACTACTTGGAGCAAAAGTAGATATAGCCCCATGATCATCCCTAAAAGAATAAAAGCTTACAGTATTAAAAAGATAAAATAATTTTCACTTAAAAGAAATCAGAACTAAAGAAAATATGATGAAACCAGAAAAGTTTGGTAGAATTTCATTTTTTAAATGTGTCAATGCTACATTTATTAGCATATAACTAAATATAAATAGAAAATTTGGTCATGTACTTAAAAATAGTAATGTTGAAAAGTTAGAATGAACTTGGACTGGCAAAAACAATAAACTTAGCAGCACACAATAAATTATGTGAATATAAACATGTGTGAGAACCTGTATATGGTTTGTTTCAAACATAAAAGTGAACAACTACAAGATAGTGAACTGCCAGGATAAAATAATGTAAAAGGTGTAATGGGAGAAAGCTGATCTCTATCTTCTTAGTAAAGGCAAGTGACATTTTAACTCGGGAGATTAGAACATACAACACAAGGATTTTTAAGCTTCCCACAATGTAGGAAAGTATTAAACAGAGCCTCAGAAAAATGGGGGACACCAACTGGATAACTAAGATAAATGTAATGAGAATCCCAGTTCACTAATTCTGCTCTTGGTGAAGTTGCAGCCATTATTATTATTATTATTATTTTAAGATTTATTTGGAGGAGAGAAAGTGTGTGAGTGCTCATGGGTGAGGGGCAGAAGGAGAGTGATTGAGAAACTTAAGCAGACTCTATACTAAGCTCAGAGTTTGAAGTGGGGCTCCATGCATCCATCCATCTCCACAACCCTGAGATCATGACCTGAGCCAAAACCAAGAGTCAGGCGGTTAATCGACTGTGCCATCCAGACACCCCTCTGCCATAATTTTCTTTTTAAAAAATTTATGACTGAGCCACCCAGGCACTCCAATTTTTTAAATATTTTTTTTGCTTCTCTCTCCCCAGTCTCCCTCTGCTACTTCCATTATGCATATGCTGGTATACTTAATAATATGCCACATTTTTCTAGGCTCTGCTCACCATGAGGTATAGTATGGTATGTATGTATGTATGTATGTATTTACTATTTTAACAGAATAGCTAAAACATAAATATTGCCACACTTTTTTATTTATAGATGAATGATAGTTCCTTTTCTATCACTTTATTTTAGCCTTTTTTATCATTTGCTTTTAATTTCCTTTCTTTCAAACCCTTTTGACCTTTTCGTTATATTTTTATTAAACTATTTTTGTTTTTATCAGTTTTATTTTATTTAAATTATTATTTTTTTTTATTTTTTTTAAAGATTTTATTTATTTGACAGAGAGAAACACAGCCAGAGAGGGAACACAAGCAGGAGGAGTGAGAGAGGGAGAAGCAGGCTTCCTGCCGAGAAGGAAGCCCGATATGGGACTCGATCCCGGGTCTCCAGGATCATGACCTGAGCCGAAGGCAGTCGCTTAACCAACTGAGCCACCCAGGCGTCCCTAAATTATTTTATTTTATTTTTTATTTATTTAATTTTTTATTTTAATTTATTTTTTATTAAACTATCCTCTGTTTTAGAACGTGTATAGTCTAATTATGTTCTCTTAGGTGATCTTTTTTTTTAAGCATATATGCAGTTAATGATGAATTAATCTAATGTGTATCTATCCTCCTTCTGAATGCAGTAAGAAATCTAACAGTCTAACCACTCATTGAACCAGCTCATTCCTGATCTTATTATTGCTAGATATTAGAGTCCTGTTTTAAAAGTGCTGTAACATTTTGATTAGCATTCTTATTTTACAGAATATTACAGAATTACTTTTTATTAGATACTTTGGTTTCCTATTTTCCTTATAAGTGCTTGTATCTGACAGCTATTTTACTGTCCATAGTTGATAAAATCTGTTTTGTATATGTTTTACCAATCACTTTATATTGTATTTAAATATGCAGAAGTCCTAAAATGAAATATGTATTTTCAAATTTGAATTGATTGGGAATGATTTAAAATGTTCTAAAAGGTAATCTCTCTGTTTATTTTTTTTTATTTTTTTTTAAGATTTTATTTATTTATTTGACAGAGAGAGATCACAAGTAGGCAGAGAGGCAGGCAGAGAGGAGGAAGCAGAGAGCTAGATGCGGGCCTTGATCCCAGGACCCTGAGGTCATGACCCAAGCCTAAGGTAGAGGCCTTAACCCACTGAGCCACCCAGGCGCCCCCTGTCTCTGTTTAAATGTCAAAATTGTAATACATGGCATGGAAATCTGGAAATGGCCATACAAATTTTTCTTAACTAAAGACACAACACTTGTAGCTCATGACTCTCCTGTCATGAACGTTACCTAATCAAATGTCATTGAAATGTGTAATTATAGCAGTTTTTTGGTATCCGCCTACCAAAAGAGGATTCCCTGGATGCTTTAAATAAATCTAACTCTCAATGTAATATGTTTTCTGCTTTGAATATCTGAAAGGCAAGTTTCCTGTTTCACCTACAAAACAGAATGGTTGTTTGGGTACAAAAAACACGTTAAAAGTAATTTCCCCTCAACACATTAAGGATTGGTTTTTATTGCCTTCTGTCACCTATTGAGGCTAATGAGAAGTCTATTGTTGGCCTAAATGACTTCTCTATTTTTTTCTCTGTAGAACTGTGCAGTCCAATATAGCAATCACTAGTCACATGTGCCCAATCAAATTTAAATTATAATTAACATTTTTTTAAAGCTTTTATTTACTTATTTGACAGAGAGAAACACAGTGAGAGAGGGAACACAAGCAGGGGGAGTGAGAGAGGGAGAAGCAGGCTTCCCGCCGAGCAGGGAGCCCGATGTGGGGCTCAATCCCAGGTCTCTGGGATCATGACCTGGGCTGAAGGCAGTCGCTTAACCAACTGAGCCACCCAGGCACCCCTATAATTAACATTTTTAAAACAAAAAACTTACTGGTTTCCTCAGTGGTTAGACTAGTCACATGTCAAGTACTCAATAACCATACGTGCTAGTGGTTATCATACTAAACAGCAAAGATAGACTATTTCTATCACTGCAGAAAGTTCTATTAACAATACTTTCTAAGCAACTGAGATTGTCCCCTTTATCTTTGATAATCTTTAATTTCACTGTAATGTATCTAGTGTGGGTTTATCTTTATCTTAGGTTATCATCCAAAATTTTCTGAGAATCTTTAAATTTTGAAAATTGTAAAATTTTTCTTTAAATAATGCATATAAAAAATTTCTCCATTCTCTTTTGACACTCCCCTAGTGTGTGTGTGTGTGTGTGTGTGTGTGTGTGTGTATGTGTGTACACACATACATGTATATATGAAGCTTCTCAATCTACACACGTGCATACTTCATAGCCTTAAAATATCAGGACGTATCTTTAACCTGATAAAAAGATATTTATCAAAACTTTAAAGCAAACTTTGTACACACTTATGAAGCACTGGAAACATTCTCATTAAAGCTGGATATAAGATAACTTGTAACAGTCAAAAGCTGACAAAATTAAAACTATACACTAAAGTAATATTTCTACTATTAAGTATAATACCATTACTTTGTAATTGATTTAAAATTTTCCCATCTTTTAAAATTAATGTTGTTAATTTTATTTCTCCTTTGAACAATTTGTAAATGTTTGTTCTTATATCTGTATGCATATGATTATGTTTTCATTTATTTCATTAATAATTATAAAAACCTAAGTCAACACTGAGGATAAACAATTTTTTCCTTCAAAAAACTGGTTAGTATACTAGTTAAGTTTTGAAACACCATTCTAGAGGGATCATCTATAGTGGTATTCCCTGGACTCCTGCCTTTTTTTATGTTCTGCTCAATATTTGTATTAATATTTAATATTCAATGAATAATTTACATGAAGACATGGAAATCATGTTGATGACATTTATGTATATTCTCAAGCTGGTAGGGAGAGCTCATGGTGAATGAAGTAAGAAGAATTTTTAAAATCTCTTTTAGGGAGAATTCCGAGTTTAAATCTCAACAATAGGAATAACCTATATAATTTTTCAATTCTGTGCTAGAGTTCACAAAACATCTATTTTGTTAATCTAAGAAAACATAATACCTGGATTGAAAGACGAGCAAAGACATTTAAATGAGCTAATATATGCTTAGTAATGTCCTGTAGGAGTCTAGGTTTGATAGGGACCTAGAAACAATATCACAAATAACACCTGATCATGTCTTAACCTGGACAAGAAAAAACTTAGAAGGCGGTATGCTAGCTCAAAACATATATTTGAAGAATGCTCTTAGGAAGCAGGGTTTTTTAAAGCAATGTTATATATATATTATTCACAAAAATAAATCATTGACTCATATGTCTTCAGGCTAGAAGAAATCATACTGAACCTCATGCATTTTAACCAATGACTTGGTGTTTCTTTTCCGTGCTTTATCAGAACATGCCATAGACAGAAAGTAGATCTACTGTTCTGACTGCATGGCAGTATCAGTTCATTTTACCACTTACAATGATTCAGCAGTTATAATGAGACAAACCATCCCATCTTTAAGAAGATGGGGGAGTCCCTCAATATAACAGTCAGTTAATCCAGATAATCAAATTATTAAATAGGAACTCATTAGAGCCTGATTTTGTTACTCGTCAGTTTGGTTCACATGGTTCAATTGCTTATGAAACAATTTGTGAGAAAATTCTCTGGACAGGTAGGCTAGGAATTAAGATTCCTTTATGGAGATGCAGGGAGCACCAAGGTAAGGAAGGGGAGACCACTGGGAAGACCAGAGAGTTGAAAAACAAGTGGTTAGGGTTTAACGTTGCTAAGCTTAATGCAAATTTTGTAGCCAGAAAAAATGTCACGAATTGTATAATTTTGTCAACTAGTCTCATAGCTGATGTCAATCAAAAGAAAGGAAAGAAGATGTATTAGGGAAGGAAGAGGTGGAGGAATGCTCTCCAGTTGTCTTATTCTCTAAATTTTCAAGAGCATAAGAAAGCATTCATTCCCTTCCTAACAAACAAATCTCACAGGTCTTGCATGATATTGTCTCTCGGATTACTTAGAAAGTTTAAGTCCAGGGTTCAGGACTGCACTTCACATCCTGTGGCCAGTAAATACAGTCATTTCAATGTTTTATTTTCTCAGTAATGCAAGGTGGCTAAGAAGAAAGAATGTCATCAGGCCTAAGCAACCTACCACCCTTAATTCCCATCCCATTGCTGCATAATGATGTTTCTGAGGTTCCTTTAATATCTTATAAGCTTTATTATTCCCATTTCATCATATAAAATTGAGGCAATGTACTGTACTTACATTTTGTTTACCTCATTTTTCTAGTTAGATATTATAAATATTGTTTGAATAATAACTAGATTCTAAGGCCTGCTGGGTGATTTTACCCTTTTCTGTGACCTGATTGGAAGATGGGAGATGAAAGGAGATTGACTTCAATTAGAAGAATGCACCTAGTAGGTAGAAATGGAGGTGGGGAAAGGGCTCTTCTTATTTAAAAAACAAAACAAAACATATTTTCTTGTGCTTGTCTTTACTATTCAGCGTGTTATGCACAGAAACTCTTCAAAACATAAAATCTCTTCAAAACACCAATGTCCATAGCCCAGGTGACTCTTTGAGGTATAAAAAATATGGTAGTTCTAGAAAAAAATTAAAGGCTTTAATGGAGACTAAAATACTCTGCTTTGCAACACATGAGGTAGAGGGTATTGAACTGAGTAAAAATGTAATAAATCTATGTAATTCATTCTACCCTTAGAAGTACCACCCTCTACTGAAAGCAGAAGCTATCAAGTCCCTAAACTTGGAAAGCCTTCATTGCTTTTCATCAAAAGTAAATCTGTGTAAAGGACAAAGCGGAATGCTTACACCAAGAGCTATACCATTTTTTCCTTGTTAATTGTATTGCTGATTTCATCAGCATCATTAGGCACCTTCAAAAGTACTGTGGCATCGAACCTGCTCTGTTCTCACAAATGACTAAGAGGAAAATCAAGAGTAAATGCTGAGGGAGAAGCTGGACTGGCTGTGTTAAGCTGGAGAGAGATGATGATAATGTTACCACAGTTCCAAGATACTGAACACTGACCATTTTTTTAAATAATGCAGGTCATTTGGAAACACTTTCCCTAGCCCTAACAAGTGGCTGCAGCTAACTTCTGTCCAGTATTCAGTAAGTCTGTTGAGGGAAGCCCTTCAGAAGATGCATTTAGCATTGTAGACACCACACAGACCTTAATATTGTATCACTACTTATACAGGAGTATTCTGCTCTAAACAAAACACATTTCTAGAAATTGCATGTAAATTTGCTTTTGGAAAAGTAGTTGTATTTTAAACAGCATAGGGAATTTGTTTTTGTTATTTTTAGTGGGGTGAATCATTGGATAATAAAGTTTAACTTCCCATCTTCACATGTTTATCATTTTTGTTTTGTTTCAAAATGTTTTAAGCCAACATTGGGCTTTCAAATTTTTGTGAAAGTGGAAAATGTGGTAGAGAACGAGTGAAAAAATATGGGCCCTAATTCCATTCCTTTCACCAACTACATTTGACAACTCATCTTGCTTATTGGGCCTTAATCTTCCTAACTGTCAAATCATCATAAAGTCCCCTTCAATTCTATAATTGTAATCTATAATTCTAATCTGTAGTACTGAGTAAAACAAAGTAAAAAAGAAATCTCTAACCTCTACTGAGCAGCCACATACGGTAATGTGTTTGCTTACAACCAGGGGGCGCCACTCACATTGGAGACAATTTCCTAACAGGGTGCTGAAGTGTCTTTAGGGAGGGATGTCTTTTCAAGGGCCACATGGGCTGCCTGTGAATCTTCCAAGTTCCTTAGTTCTCTGCTGGTAAGAAACAGCAAGAAAAATTTCTTAAGAATGTACACAATGCCCACTATGTCAAAGAAAGCTAACCCTTCAAAAGATAATTTGAGGATACAGAATTCAATTGCATATGACATGATTTTTTTCTCACTGGAAGAGTTTACAATGCATGGATCATCAAGATTAGATAACAGGTATATTCATAGTGACAGATGCCAAATGAACACTCAAAACTGTCCCCAAAATGTTCTGGAATTCAAGAGACCACTGATGTTCTTTTACTACCCTGATATGAGTGAAAAGTTTCCCCTAAAAATGATCAGAATTTCATTTCCTGCCAGTGAGGTGTGTGGAGACTCAGAGTGATTAACCAACTCACAAAATAAATGAATGTGATATTTCTAGTCCCCATAGTTTGTGGAGTAAAAATAATATCTGCTAAATATATGAACAGTTCATAATAACACATGGACACTTCCCATTTCTGCATGACTTCTCTGGTCACTAGAGCTGTGAATTGCAGAATATACAAGTGGGACAACATGCACCTAAATCTCCTTGTGATGGAGACCATCCCTACCCTTTGAGGGCATCTCCAACTACTGAGAGAAAGGAAGATACGAGGGTATTGAAAAGTTGACTTGTCTGAAGCCTTCCTTCCTTCAGTAACAGTTACATTGGTTCCATGAGATAAAAGAAACCCCATGGAACTGGTTTCCAAATGTCTATTATGTGTCTATTATGTGAACAAAATCAAATTAATAAAGATGCAATCCAATGATGCATAAATCATACACAGAAAGGGTACAAAAAAATATCCCTTCCTATGCTCTCTGTTTCCCCATCTTGGAGGCCAAACTTTGCCCTTGAATGAACACAAACACCTCATATCTAAATGACTCACTGTCAGATGCTGGCTGTAAGTCTATTAGACTATCATCATGTCATCTTTGTTTTTGGCAGTGTTTGAAAGCACCTCTAGCAGCTTTATTTGAACACTGTTTTCATACCTAAAAGCTTGAATCTGTAAAACAAACACACAAACATTTATAGACATCTTTATATCACTTCAAATTGTTGTGATTAGTGTACACACTTTGAATATTATTACTTAAACAACCTCCAGCTGACGTTAAAAAGTAACACTTTGGAACAAGGCATTCTCCAAATGTTCTATTAAGGATGCTGTTTATTTATATCAGTGTATAGAAAAGTACAGCTGTACAAAACATAAATCAATGTCAAAAGTAAAAGGCATTAAAATTCATAAGGTTCATTTTCCGACATCCAGAGCAAACTGTAGCTGAGAGTTTGTCACAGACTTAACATCAGCAATAAAATTATATAACCGCTGATGTCACATTCTTTGAGGTACACTCAAAGGCATCTAAAATTTTATAGCTTAGTTTGGCTTATTTTAAAAATGAACATATATTACTCTTAATTTTGTTTCTTATGATACCTAGAAGACCTGAATATAAGAACAGCATCAGAGGGGAACTATCTTGCAGTCCACAGAGTTTTAAGCAACATGAAAAATATTTGCGTGTGCTCCATTTTGCTATTGATCAGGAAACCACAGGAATTAGTGTTGGTTTAACGCCTATTAAGGGAAACAGTGCTTTCTATAGCAGAATTGAAGAGGGGTTATTGCTACGTAAGGAAGAACTAAAAACAAGTCATGTGGATACTAATATTCATTCATAGTCAGGGAATTTTCTGCCTGGGCTCTTATATTTTGAAAGCTCTCACGTCATTTGCCTCTGGTGATCTATGAGAGTCTGATTCCCATTTAAATATTCATCGGGTTGGGAAGATATACACTTGTATTATTTCACCATATTATCTTCTATCCAATTCTGATTTCCTTGAAGGCAAGAACCCCACAGCCGCATGTGCCTGTCCCCAGGAATCTTGGATGAACTTGCCTCTGTTTTCCTGAGGTGGTGGAATGGTAACCCTGAGATCCATTACTGGGAAGCTAGAGATTGAGGTGAATCAACCCATTCTTCTGTCCCAAGAAGGAAGAATAGCCTTCAGTTGTTTATACAGCCGTTACTGTGGGCCAGACACTGTTTTAAGTAAGTTCCTCCGAGAAAGTCATTTAGCTGCCTCTAGGGTCCTGACTATGATGATGGTCGTTCACAGAAGAGGAGACTGAAGCTTGGGGAGGGGGCTGGCTTTCCCCCCACAGGGCTGGCGGTGACACAGCTGGGTTTGAGCAGATGGCACAGCTCAGGAGACTCAGAGTGCACGATACTGCTGCAGGGCGGTACTATTTGCCCCCATATCTTTCCGTAAGAGAAATGTACCCTGTGGCCTGTAATCTATTAAAATGTGTATGTCTTTGCACTGGAAACGCTTCAGAACAGTGCTGCCTTTGTAGGATATGTGTATCATCCCCACTCTTGCTCCTCCTGGGACTTCAGCAGTCTCACAAGAGATTTCCGGCACCCGCTTACACACATACACACTCTTAGAAACTTGTATTTGTGTGGCAAAAAAAAAAAAAAAAAATCCTAATTATAAGCGTGAAATCTCTGCCACCCATGGAATCTGAATTCGAATACCTTTCTTAAGAACATGAGAGAGGAAACAGTTTTTTTGTTTTTGTTTTTTGTTTTATTATTATTATTATTATTATTATTATTATTATTTTGGTAAATGAGTGAAAGTAATTCATCTGGGTCCTTACATAATTAGCCAAAACTGATTTCAGGTCTTTTCCGTTTACTGTGTACTATTCACAACATCCATTGCTGTGATTATTAATGTAGCCCAGATGCCCCATTTCATATTCTCCTCCGTTCACATCTTCATGGAAAGGACAAGGGGCATGGGGGGAGCCTGCACAAAGTGGGATTGCCAGATAGGGTGGCGCATCCCCGGCTGCCTCACCAGCAAGAGCTCGCTGCTCTGCCTGGACCAGCCTGCAAGACCCCGTCCCTGATTCGGGCACCGCACAAGCAGCGAGTGGAATGCAGCCTAGTCTGACTGAGAACAGCACTGTGAATACAAATGTGTATAAAATGGCTGACTCTATACAAGAGTAAATAAGAACCTTTCCAGCTATTCATTTAGTCACAAGATCAGGAGGTCTCCTCACCCCAAACAGAGTAGAGAATTGAGGTAGCTTTCCAGCTGAGAGAGGCAAAGTAGGGAGAGGAGGGGAAGGTGACTTTAGCAGCAAGGACCTTGCTTTTTAATGCTCTTTTTAAAAGAATAGAGCACAGACTGAATAACACCCCACATGAATATATGCTTTAGGAAATAATTTTTATTAATAGATGAATATTTTTACTTTCATCCACATGCACCCAAATATTAGGTTTATGATATTTAGTTGCATGCATACATCACTGTGTCAAAGAAAAGGGGGAAATCCAGCCTTAATAAAAAATGATTTATTAACTTCTCCACGTCCTATAAATTTAATATGCTAAGGGTTCTTGCTCTCATCGCAGATTCTTTCTTTTAGAAGTGTATTTCTGAATATGAGCTCATACTATTTCTGAATAATGTATAGGTAAATATGAGCAAACTGAAGCCTTTCTGTTGCACACAATCTACAGAAATGTAATCAGGGTGATACATGACAGTTAGCCGTGCTCTTTAGTTTGCATCCCTTTACCCTCAACTAGTTAATCGCTTTCCTCCAGAGAAATAGCTGAAGCTGCTGTCTACTGTCCATGATGTTAAGCACTGATGTATTCATTTTTCTGAACATAAAATAATACAATGATTTTTCGTCCCTCTCCTTCTGAATCATACTTCTTGTTCTTTGTTGCTTTTTTTGTTTTGGTTGTTAGGATGCAAAGAAATTTCATTCATTTTTTTTGGTCATAATCATAATAATAACAAAGTGTGATCTCTGCATAAATATAATTTTTCTTCTTCATAATTGCACATAAAATCCATCCTACCTGGAAATG
This sequence comes from Spilogale gracilis, assembly GCA_004023965.1. Taxonomy (NCBI): domain Eukaryota; kingdom Metazoa; phylum Chordata; class Mammalia; order Carnivora; family Mephitidae; genus Spilogale; species Spilogale gracilis. The sequence goes on along the minus strand of PITA01000283.1, from coordinate 296,353 downwards.
CAGAGAGTACAAGGATCACTATAAATGCTGGCCTCAGGGAAATCTACGCTTCCCACAAGATTTAAGGTAGAAACATTCAGGGACCATGCTACTCAAACAAGACTCAACCATTTTTTGTTCTTAGTTTCTTCCTTTTCTTTTCTGCAGAATATTACCTAAAGGTAGCTCTAAGCACTAAGGGATTGAGGTTTCTATTTAGTCTATAAGTGAACTAACAGGTTTTTCTACCTGTGGGTATCAACCTGGTATTTCAGTTAGCTAAGCTGCTTTGGACCTAGAATAAAACACTTAAGGGACCAGGCAAAACATAGGAAGCAAAAAAATCTGCAGGCTGTGGCCTTTGTTTGTTTGTTTAATGTGCTGTATTTTTTAGAACAGTGTTAGATTTACTAAAAATGGAAAAGATAGTATGGAGAGTTTCTGTTTCTCTTTCTCTTCTGTTTCTCTTAATGTAATAAAAACTATGCATTACCGTATTTTTCCGTTTTCCTATTATGCCTATCTGTGTCTGTTCCTACTGTGCCCTGATAATTATTAGAGATAGAGAAATAGATGTTTTATAGTTTAAGTTGGTAAGTCGAAACCTGTAAGTACTGCCCTAATAATGCCATCCCAATGTGGCTTAAGAGGGTGAGAAAGCCTCTGAGTGGGGACACAGCCCAAGGGAAGCTGAAAACTGGCCAACCTCTGATGGAGCTGACCCTTTGGGGAGGACTCCCAGGTGGGTAGGGAGTGGCCTCTCTGCCATTAAACCAACACCACAGCCAGCCTTTGCTCATTGTGTTAAATCTGGAACTGTGTCTAAAGGTCAAGGAAAGAGGGGCATGGGGGAAATAGTTGTTTAATATTGTCAAATGTTTAAACCTCTGATCTTGGAAATAAAGGGTTGGGCTAAAGAATCTTTAAAATCTCTTCTCTACCATAATATTCTTCGAGGCAGCAGTAAAAGAAATGCTTTATATGAAAGACAAAAAATTTTTCATTAGTCTGGATCCCTTGTCCCATGCATTATCAAAAAAAAAAAAATCAAAAACTAAATTATCAAAAAACACACTGAAAATACAGAATTTGTTTTAAGCCATATTCATTCTGAGATGATAAAAAATGGAGAAGTTTCAAGCATCTTTGAAGGCTTTTCAAAAAATATCCAGGCTTATATGTAAGAGACATAAATTTAAACTTCCCCTTGCCTTTTCTTCCACTTTACTAAAGACAGCTCTGAGTAATAATAGCCTCAGGGTGTTCTATGTCTCCCTTGCCATTTCTCTCTCTTCTTTTCCTATTAGGCTAATAAACAAATTCTGAAACTTTTGTTGCTGTCTCCCCAGACCCTGACTATGCAACAGAGAACACTTGAAAAGACCTAACTGACTAACTTAAAGTTACCCCGAGGATCTTTGTCCACTTTTCTTTTATTTTGTCCTTAGATTGGCTTTAGGAATCTGTAGTCTGTGCTTCCACAATATAGTTAGGGGCAGCAGAGGTACTGTATGTATGATTTGTACTTGTACCTATTTCCCGATTCCATCTGTTTTTAATACATTCTCTTGATAAAATTTTATCCCTTCTTTCCAGTCAGGCTTTTGCCTGATTTGATAGAGAGTCCCTCTGGCTCATGTTGAAATTGAAATGTATGATATCTTATTGTTTGCCTATATACCCAGCTGTCCAGACACTGAGTTTACTTTCATAAATGAAATACTGAAAACAAACACAGAGTATTGGGGATGCAGTTGCTAGGGACAGGATCAACATAACTACATAGAAATGGTCAACATAAGACTGGAAACTTCGATATCTCAGGTGACCAATCCATGGGTTTCCCACAACATCTCTAGTAACATTTTGCTCATTGCATGAACTTTTCACAGGCCCTAGGCACACAATCATCAGTATCATAAAGTAGCCCAGCAGTGTTGCATAGAAATAAAAACAGACTTTGCGGTTAGTTCTGGACCCATTTATATGCATCTTGACTTTGGTAAGTCATTTAACCTTCCCGAACCTAGCTTTTCTTGCCTAAATTTTAATACTTTTACGGAAACCTGGCCAACATGAGACTAATCAGCCCACTGAAGAAACTGAAGAAGTGGGCAACATCACAGGCCCGAGTGCTACAATGATGACAAGAAAGACAGTGTGCCTACCCTCATGGGTTTTGCAGTCCAGTGAGGAGCACAGCCCTTCAGTGAGCAAGTACAGTACACCATGGGACATAGGTGGGAACATAAAGGAGGGACAGATAAACCAGATCTGAGCGATTAGGAGGCTTGCTGAAGACAGTGATATCTAAGCTATTAATTAAAAGATAGGCAAGGAAGACCCATGTACGTATGCAGAGCTTGGCAGGGGCTTGGTGCATTATAAGAGTTCAGTGAACTGCACTTCTCTTCCCCTTCCCTCCTGCTATGTCCCCTCAACCCCTCCAAACAGATTCTATGTGATAAGTTTCATTCATTGATTTAAACTTTGTTTAATGAGCATCTGGTATATGCTGAGCTTAGTGCTAGGAACTAGGGACATGTCCGTGAAAAAGGGAGACATTCTGTCCTTCAGCACTTTAGTCTGATGGAGTGAGTTCAATACATTAACCCTCCAAAAACCACTGTCACTTATTCTGGAAAGGGTAAATAGGATTCATCTATAGCTCTTTAAAAAGAACCCAAAAAGACTCAAAATTTTGAGAGCTACTCCAGGAAACACCAGAGCCGGAACACTTGAACACTTGACTTAATGCCCTGACAACATGGATTTTGATCTATGCTTTTAAATGATTTCTTTTCATATTAATGTTTTAAAAAGCAAAAACAAAAAAGAAGATAGAGGACTTAGAAAGAGCAGTGTCCCAGACTTCACTGTTTTCTTGGCAAATGTAAGCAAAATTCATCCATTTCTTAGAACCATACCCATTCTAGGGGGAGAGAAATTAAAAAACAAAACCAAGGTGGTGGGTGAATTTTTTTTATTATTATTATCAAGTCAGTCTTTCATTTTATACAGAGAACACCATAAAGAGAAAGTGCCTGCTTTTTTCTTTGGAGGAATACCTACTCTGGTTTCCTAAGCATATTAATTTGCTGCAATTCACTGCAGAAGCTAATTCTTATTTTTTGGAATTAATTGAGCTGAAAGCTGGACTCATGACAGCCCATCCCTTCAGTGGCCAGCACAGAAGCTGAGGACAGACGGCCATTTCAATTTTACTAGCCTGACATCCTGCATAATCAATGCACGTCAGCCACAAAGACTGGCTGCCTGTGCTCATGCCCATTTGCAAGTTGGCTGAGCGCCCACTCACAAATTGGGATGCCAGTTCCACTAGGGCACACAAGTGTCAACAAAAGATCACTTTAAACAAGAAGCCTGCTCTTGTTTTGCAAGAGCCATCATTTTGTTGGGGGGGGGGGCGGGAGGAAAAGGTTTAAGGTGGTTAATCCCATATTGCTGACAAATGGCTATTTACAACCCATCATACCTTGAGCCTCGAGGGACATTTTATTTAATGATTTAATGAAATCTTCTCTATGCTTTAAATTTGACTTTCAATCTCTGCATTTTAAATGAGGTAAGGAGGAGACAGTATGTCAATCCTGAGAGTCACTGGAAATGTCCATTTTCTTCATTCCCATTACATGCATCAGAGATGGAATGAGTAAGCAAAGCATTATCATGTGCATAATGTCTCTAGACACTAATTAGAATGGTGAATAGTGAACCTAACGAAATGCAAATACATTCTTTAATATTTAATTAATTCAGCAAATATTGGTTAAGCGTCAGGCACCCAGTAGGGATTGGTCTCACTGACTGGAATCTCTTCTCTTCTAATGAAACCTACACACTTGCTGTCATATTAATCAATCTCACTAAAGTATGGTTCCCATCTTATTAATTTTGTGATCAAAATGCTTTTAAGGTTTGCCACTGACCACTGGATGATTTCAAACATTCACATGCCAGTGAAAAAATCTTATATTCTGCCTAAAATCAATGTTTTTTTTCCCCCTCATGAATTCTTACAGATTCTCATAAAGGCTAAGCTAATGATCCCAAAATGTTTCTCTACTTGTGCAGACCTCATTGCATCTATACACTGTCTCTCTATTTCCACACCTCTAGATGTTCAAATTCCCCTCACCTCAGTAAGGATCAAATGTTCCCTCAGACCCAACCAATTTTCTTCAAATTCTTCTATGTGACAGCAAGGACCAGATGTTTTCACAAAAATACCTCATTTAATCCTCAATTCAAACTTGAGAAAGGTATTATTATCCTCAATCTTTGTTTGTATAACCAAAGTGAGAGATGCTAAGGACTGGCAAGGTTGAAGCCTGAATTCAGGCCCTATAAACTCATTTATGTTCTACCCTCAGGCTTCCATTGTTCTCATGAAACTTTCCCTGTCTTCATCCCTGCCCACAAGATGCCCTTCCTCTGTCTATAACACGTAATCATGCCATTCTTGAGATTTTAATCACTTTGTAACCTGCATTTTTCAAAAAATCATGGAAGATTTAGTAAGCAATTCAATCATTTTTTTTAAAGATTTATTTATCTACTTGAGAAAGAGAGAGTGTTTGAGTAGAGATAAAGAGAAAGAATACCAAGAAGACTCCCTGCTCAGCATGGAGCCCTACTTGGGGCTGGATCCCATGACCCATGAGATCATGACCTGAGCTGACATCACGAGTCAGCCATTTAACCAACTGAGCCACCCAGGAGGCCCAGCAATTCAATAATTTTAATGGAAACTGAATATGATAATTATAAAGACAAAAGAGGAGAAAGGAAGAGAAGAACAACAAGCATTTTCTCTCCCAATATGTGTGTCAGAACCATACTGAGTACTTTTGAAGAAGTCACGATGGATCCTTATCAAAAAACTTCAAACTCGGGCAGTATTATCCTCAAAATGTAGGTAAGGAAATTGAGGTTCAAAAAGGTTTAAGTGACTTTTTTTTAAGATTGTAAGCCAGTTAGTTATTAGGTGACGATCCAAACGTACTCATTCTTTCATTCATTCAACAAAATATTTACATACCTATTATGTGCCAGGTGCTGCTCTAAGTATTCCATACCTGTAACCGAAACCAAAGAAACAAAGATCTCAGACCATGAGGAACTTGCATTCTAGTGAGGAGGCACAGGTAGTAAACATGAAGATTAATTAACAGCTGAAATACTATCCTGCACAGCGTGTTAAAAGATGGGATAGAGCTTGAATATTAGGCAGACGAAAGGAAAGCAGAACTACCAGAGGGTGGAGACTTGGCAATTTTAAATTGCAATCAGTGTAGGCTTCACTGAGAAGGAAGAGTTTGAGAAAATATATAAACAACTGAGTGGAAATGGGTAAGGAGATCCCAGGAAGAAGGAAGAGTCACTCCAAAGGTCCAAGGTGGTAGTAACTACCCAACGATAAGGTGGGTAAAAATGATACAACCTGGAAATTTTTTGATTTGCAAAGAGAAAATATGTTTCTTCTACATCTAAAAAACAAAACAAAACAAATACAGAAAACCTTCCTGAAATGATAGGTAGCATTTGAAAGCCATGTGTGAAGTGCTATTATAAATAATTCACATGTATTTACCATCATTGCTTACAAGACACATGAGGTAGATACTATTATGAGTCCCACTTTCGACATGAGGAAAATGTAGTACAGAGTGGTTAAGTATCTTGCTCAAGGTCACACATGTTATAAGAGCTGCAGCCATGTGTGAACCCAGGCAGTGTGGCATCAGAGTCTTTTTCTGAACCATAGCTGGAGTTCATCAGTTTTCACTATTACAGAGTATTCCATTTTATAACTATATCACAATACATTTTTTATCCCCTTGTTGATGGGCATTTTGAATGTTTTCAGCTTAATTATTATTATAAATAATGTCACTGTGACATTTTTATATACCTTTATGGTATTATATGTGAAAGTTTCTCTAAGTTATGTGTTATAAAGTGAGACTGCTACAATAGAGTATATGTCAAAAGCACCGTGTATAGTCCTTTCTAATTCAAGACAAGGAGACAAGCACATTGGCACTTAATTTCTCACTCTTTCCCAGAATTAGTATGACTTCAATTTTATTACTAATATAACTCATTAGTTCTTTATTTAAGATTTTATGTTTTTTCCAAAATTATTTATCATTGCATTTAGTGTTCTATCACTGTTGCCAAATTATTTATCTCTATTTTGTAAAGAATTTACAGCTCACTGCTTTTTTTACTATAATGCAGAATTAGAGTGAACATTTAAAAAAACTAAATTAGATAATAAAAGTGACTCATGTATGATTAAAAATATTAAAAATACAGTTTATCTGTATAATTATGTATTTTGTACCACTAGAATAATATTTTCTACCATTTAATAAAATAAGGAATAATTCTGGTAAAGTGAAATTCAGAATCTTATGTTCTATAATCCTGCTTTATAAATTATGTTGTTTATAGCAATTATAATAACTATATGTAATATATAGTACATATTGTGCAACTATACCTTTATATAATTTCTATGGTTAATATATATAAGAACATATGAATGCATATACATATATTTCTTATCTAAAATTTTCAAAACTGTCTTATTTAGATTTACATTTTAAAAGTATATCTATATCTACATGTAAATATTCATATCTATATACATAAATATAAAAGACTTATAGCAAACTGACCATAAAAAGCCTTCAATTTTCCACCTTTCCCTTTGCAATGTGTCTTTGGAGCTTCTACCACCAAGAAGTTGAGTTGATTTTCCTACACTTTGATATGTGCTTTGACCAACAGAATTCAGCAGAAATGATATTGTGCCAGTTTCAGCCGAAGCCTCATGGGTCCTAGAACATTTCTCCTTTCCCCCTTGGAATTTTACTTTGCCGGGAAAGCAACAAAGTTAGGTTAGCTTACTAGGGTACAAGAGATTATGTGGAACAGAGACAAGTCATCCAAACTGAAGCCATCCTAGATCAGCCAGACTCCAGGAAGCCCTCAACAGACCTCAGATGCCCATCTGCTAATGACTGTTGCAAAAATGAGCCCAAAGCCCATCCAGACCAGAAGTACTGCCCAGCTGACCTGTAGACCCAGAAGCATTAATAAATGATTACTTTATTAAGTCACTTAGTTTTGAGAGTTTAGCATTCATTAATGCAGAAATTTCTTTGATGTTAGAATGATTTTTGTATCATACATGTTCTTTTTGTATCAATGAGCATTTATTATATTTTGGAGAAATATTAGATAACATTCTGCAAATACAGATCTTGGATGACTTATCTGTGCCTTCCAGATCTCAAAAATAGAGACAAAGCTATCAGCTGAAGAAAGAAGCAACTCAGAATCAGCATAATAACAACAGTATCTGAAGGAGAATGCAAAATGAGGAAGGACGGAAGGACGGAAGGACGGCATTTGATTCCAGATTGGAGCATTACCAGATACAGTCTACTATTTTGTCACTCTAACTAGTTACTTTTGAAAAAAAAAAAAGTATATTAACTTATATCATTACAACACGAGGAATGTACTTGAATCCAGAGGAAGATGAAAACATCCCTTGACATCACCTTTCCAACATTATGGAGTCCTTCCCCCTAGGTGTCCTACCATCCTCTTTGATTTCTCTTATTATGGACTGAATGTCTGGGTCTCCCAAAATTTTATGTTGGAATCCTAACCCCCAGTGTGATGGTATTAGGAGGTGGGGGTCTCTGGGAAGTGAGTAGGTCATGAGGGTAGTCACTGTGCCCTTGTAAGAAAAAACACTAGAGAGATAAAATGAGCAACCCAGAAAAGCTTTCTTACCAGCACTCAACCATACCAGCACCTTGACCTCTGACTATCCTGCCTATGGAACTCTGAAAAATAAGCGTTTTTTTGGTTTTTTAAAATATATCTACCACCTAGTCTTTGCTATTCTGTTATAGCATCCTGAATTAAGACCCCTCTTGCTTTTCTTCCACCCTACCCCTTCCAGGATCCCAGCTTCAGCCTGCTGCTATACCATGTGCTCAACCCTCGGTTTTTATTTTATGCTGCTAGCCCTTGAATTCAAACCAGGACTAATCTATTAGTCCTGTATCCTCACTTTTTTTTTTAATACAATAAATGCAGTTTGCAGGTGGACAGCTTCCTCTTGCTGCTACTGTTTGCCACTCCTAGTATACTCCAGAAGCAATATCACTGAAAGACCCTCACCACACTTGGAGACACGGTAAGGTGGGGAAAGGAGAATAAAAAGGGAAGAGAAACAAGTACTATCTCTCTTGTGGGAATGGTTACTGTGATCAAGAGAACAGAACACCACATTCTGCCATGCCTATAACAGAAACACCTGACACATGTTCTTTCTTGATTATGGATGAGTTCTACATACATTGTTATTTGTCTCTCCTTTTTGTGCCTACAGGCAACATTATGAAAATGGGCAAAGTCTCTTAGAGAGAGTCATTGTTTACATTATTGATCTCCAAAATCTGGTCTAGTGCGAGAGTGGAGGGAATTTATACTCACAGGGCTATGTAAAGGGCTATTCAAAGCCAAATACAGCCACTGGGTAAATCTCAGAGTCAAATCAGCAGAAAGAGAAAAAGAGAATGCATACAAGCAGAAAGAGAAAACAGACATCTGGAAAGGCGTCTTCTACTGTGATAAGTAACCTTTAGTGATAACTGGATGCAAAAGAAAACTTGAGAGTTCCAGTTCAAGATGGTGATGTGGGAGGATCCTGAGCTCACCTCCTCCTACAGATGGACTGAATCTACAGCTACATATGGAACCATGTCCTCTGAAAGAAACCCAAAAACTAGCTGAGTGACTCCTACACTTCCGGTGGATGAGCCCACATTCAAATGAGTATGAGAGGCTGAGACAGTCTTGCCCTAAACCCTACCCCTGGTGTGATGACCCACAATCAGGAAGGAAATCAAAACCATAACGAATAATCTACTAGTCCTGCATTTTAAGACATTTTAAGACCTGCACCTGAGAGAAGAGCCCCCCAAAACATCTAGTTTTGAAAGTTTTGAAAGGAAACAAGACTCACAAAGGTACAGCAGACTGATAAAGGGCTCTTAAAGGCATAGACTCACCACAGGGCAGAGACAGCCAACTGGAAACATCTGGTCTTTCTATAAAAGAGACTTACCTACTTAATTTATCTATTTATTTATTTATTTACTTACTTACTTACTTACTTACTTACTTACTTAACTTTAAAGCCTTACCTGAAAGGCAGGCATTTAAGTCAGCACAAATATACAAACTTATTGTAATACTCTCCAAAGTCAGAGGCTTGGGGATGCCATCTTTGAGCTCTCCCTCTGCCTTATTCCAAATCAGAGGTATCTCTGAAAAGGAGTTTGTACACATGTCTGGTGCCCTGATCTTTGCAGCTGCTGCCCAGGGCATGCATCAAACCTCGTGATTGCTCCCATTATACATGTGAACTCTAAACAGACATGAGACCAAAAAGAGTTATGCCAAAAAAGAAAAAAGAAAGGAAGGGGGTCATTTAACAGGAAAAGAGATTTCAAAGAATTTCTGAATTCTCCAAATAGATGTACAAGGCAGACAAATATAAGATCCAATTCCAATGGCAAAATGGGGACCTAACGGGACCATACATGTTCTTTATACCATTCTCTCTACTGTTGTGTGTTTGAATTTTTTCACAAAATGTAAATGAAAAACAAATAAATTCTAGATCAATAGTAGCTAACAACAACAAAGAAAATCTATCAATTTCAAAATGTTCTCAATGGGGCATCAGATTGGCAGATGCAGTCCTCAAACACCCACAGCAGTTGTAATTTATATATTTAAAATAATATACATCGGGACATACAAAAGCTGCTCCTATTTTAAGTAGGTTGTGATAGAACCACGTTGCCCCTTCTTCTCTGTGTAACTAGAGAGTCTTGATATATATATATATATATATATATATATATATATATATATATATATATATATATATCAGTTGTAAACCAGCTTTACAGAGGTCTTTCTCCTCATCTCAATTTGAAATACTCAGTTGCAGTCAGGGTGTCAAGAACAAGTGAAATTTTATGTCTAGCATCTTGATTCACAGGATGCCCAGAAGTGATCCTAGAGGGGAAAATGGTAGGAGATAAAATTATAGAAAGAGTACTTTATTTCCAAGAGTACCTGGAGTTTCTTTCATACATTTTAGGATATTTTCTGAAAATATATTAATATTTTTTCCATAAAGAAATATTCTAAACGCTGCTAGTTTTCAGATGAACTATCTATGGAATTAATCTCAGCCTTTTAGAAACCGCTTTCTCATCTTAATTTGTGATCTTTCCTGTGGCTATCTACACAGAACATAACTTACTTGCATTCAGTTATATAGAGCAATGAAGAAAGGATTGCTATACAACTAGGTATAATTTTGCACTAAGTCAATAGATGAGACCTTTCGGATTGCTGGAAAATTCATTATTGCCCCTGACATGATGTATTACCTGAACGAGACACTCCCCTTTGCTTTAAACTCTCAAAAAATAAAAAAATAATAAAAGAGAGAGGGGGGGGAAAGGAACTAGCAAGACCAAAGCAAATATTAATTCTCTTTTGTTTCAAATCTTTTTCAGGTGTGTATTGATTGGAACCCAACTCAGCAATTTAATTAGAAAGACAAGCTTTTCTCCTTCCCTTAGGTTCAGATCAAATTCACCATATTTTTTTTAGATTTTCTTATGCTGAAGTTATAAACATCGGAGAAGGCCTGAACTCTCAGGTCTTCTTTAATTTGTTCTCCAGTAATTATGATACAAAGATCAGAGATAAGAACCAGCTACTTTGTGCTATATCAGCTTGCCCCAGGGGCGGTTAAGGAAGTGATTGGGAAGGGGCAGAAAACCAAGGCCCTACAGACAAAACCATCACCGCCAAGTCCCCTCATCAATATTTCTTAGGAAATCTATCTGGCGAATGTACAATGGCATACTTAAGGTGATTTCTATTTATCAGTCCCAATAAATTGCTTTTGTTTCTTTGAAGACATAATTCCATTTTACTTAGAACTTTTATGTAGCAAAAAAATGATAATAAATTGGTGAAATAAACCCCAGACATCTAATTCCTTTTGGAATTATATATAATTGGAATTAGATGTCTGGGGTTTATTTCACCAATTTATTATCATTTTTTTATATAAAATTCTGTTTAGGGTACTCTTACTAAAGCAGTGCAAATATTATGTGTTTAGGTCAAAGGCAAAATATTCCATTCATCATGGCCTATGGATTCAGAAATAGTAGAGCAGTGAGCATATTTTTGTGATGATACAAGATGGCAAGAGGCTCTGGTGCTTGGGTAAGGGGAAGGTTCTTGGGTTGCTTCCACTCAGAACTTGTGAAAAGGTCTGAAGACACACGGGTACCATGGGTGGGCCTTTCTCATTCTCTGAATCACCATGGCCAGATAAAAGCACACAGGCTATCCAACATAGTCAGGCCAAGAGACCAGAAACAAGGAATCTGGATCCAAGTACAAACTGTCCTCATGTATTTAATCCAACAAAGCCAATCAGACTATAGTATATAGCACAAGTGTGTATTACTTCCAGATGCACATGTGTTCCTTTGCATTGTGTCAACATGATGTCAGACCACAGAGGGTTCCAGTCTGGTGATCTCTTCTTACATGTGGTGAATAGTCAATGCTTAAGATCATTACCCCAGTAAATGCAAGGAGGATGATAGACTTTGGCTCGTAAGGCTAGCACACATTAAATATTAATTCCGTAACCTCGTCATCAGGAGAACAGACTCTGAAACCACATTTCCCTCGGCCTGAGTCATAACTCTTAAGACATCTAAGACTTGGCCAAGCTATCTACTGTCGCTAGTTCTCAGCCTCCTATCTATAAAATAGGGAGACACTCTGGGCATACCACACAGGACTACTGCATGTGTGACGAGAGGGATCACACACAAAACCCCCAGGATAGCACCTGACACAGCGAGGCTGCAGTTCACATTGGCTCTTGTGACTAGAGATCCTGCTTTTTTCTTGTCTGTGGCTTCTTCTTTTCCAGATACAGAACTAGGAAAGTAAAATGAATAAGGGCCTCCTTCCTCAGCAAAGGTGATTTCACAAACTTTGAAACCTCTGAGTGGCTATCATGGCTCTCCAGGACTGGACTGGGGAAGAGGAGCCTGAGAAATAATAGAGACTTGAAAAACCACAAAGAAAGCTTGAGGGAGCAGAGAGAGGCCTGGGGGCAGAAAGAAAGAGACATCATGAATGCCAGCAGAAATTAGAAAAGAATTTAAGGAGAGAAGCAACTCCCTAGGCAGGAGCAACAGAGGAAGCCTGGAACCTTCCACACAACACGGCCTCTAAAGTAGCTGTCATCATCATTGCTTATTTTCAAGACAACTTTCTTTCTTTCTTTCTTTTCTCTTTCCTTCTTTCCTTCTTTCTTTCCTTCTTTCTTTCTTTCTTTCTTTCTTTCTTTCTTTCTTTCTTTCTTTCTTTCTTTCTTTCTTTTTAATGAATAAGAATGGGGAAGGGGTGAAACAAAAATACTATCTTTTGGTTTTGCTTCATTTTATTGAGTTCTGTCTTTGAGAATTTGCTCCCCTAATTATACTTCTTCAAAAAAAAATTGGCAAAAGAAAAAAAAGATTCCTTGAATCTGAAGGATGTTTGCAATCAGTCATTGGACAAGACTATAGAAGGAACAGCACAGGCAATTGCAAAGCTGGAATTTCTCTCTTATTAAGCTATCGCTTATAAAATAAATGGAAATTGGGCTCGCGTTGCTCTTCTACAAGTTATTTACTGGAAAGCACAAGGCCAGGGATTATTTTCAGCAACTAGCTTTTTGCCATGTCAGATAATATTCAAAGCAGCCTATTATCATTTGTTTCTCTTCTGTGTTCAAAGATAACCAATTATGTTCACATCCCTCTAAATAATTACCAAAACTATTTCACAGATCACCTAGAATTCTGGGAAAGGTGTTAAAGGGAACTATCAACTTGGAAAACTTTCCCAGCCTGAATTATGCCTCCCACTTCTGTCACTACCATTTAAATCATTGTGTTTTTCACCACACACAGTATTTCTTCTCATGGTTTTTCTTCTTAAGAGAAGGCAAGGTAGAACACCTTCAGTGAGACTATGCTGCATATTCTGAAAGCCCATATCACTCCACAAGCTTCCAGAGAAATTCTCATGAACTGAAACTTTTCTCAAGACACAAAACACTCCATGTGTTGATTGACCTAGCATTTTACCCAGGACTGATGGACTCTTCTCTACAGTTCATTTGTAGCTTCTCTATAGTTAAATTAATATCAACTCCAAACTTGGCAGTTACTGGAAATGGTACATTATCTTTCCTCCACCATGTCCTCAATACACTTGAAAATCCCACACACTGGAGGGAATTATGTAAGAGTTTCAGAACTGTAGCTTCAGAAAGTATGCATTCAATTGTCTGAATTATGCCCTAATTCTCTTTTTCTCCTAATGTTCTATAAACACAACATCCCTGTGAAGCCAATTTCTTTTTTACAAAAATGCAATTAAAAAGATTTATGTGAGGAATGTTTTGGATTTGTGTAATTAAATAAAGCATTTTCTTCTGAGCGTCCTGCATTCTGTCATCATCATGTAATAAATTTGTTTGGAGAATGTTGAGCTTAAAAACCCAGGTATAGGAAGTGTGTGTGTAGATATGGACTACAAGAGAGAAATCTGAGCTCAAAATTGAGGCTTAAGCATCATTAATGTGTGGGTAGAAGCCTTAGAGATATGTGTGATAGTTGAGTAGGACCAGACAGAAAGAAAACACAAAAGAAAACCAATACTTAACTGGTGAGTAGAGGAAAAGAAAACTAAGAAACAGAGAAGAAACAAACAGAAAATCAGAAGGAAAAGCATGGGAGAGCCCAGTGGGGGTGATCGAGAATGAAAACACCCCAGAGAAGTTAAAAAACTCAAGTTAAAGAGTGTCCCCTGGACTTACTCTCAGAGAATACTAATGATCTAAGCAGGTCACAGAGGTGGGGGCTGAAGACATAAGTCAGTCAGAGAAAAGACTTGGAGGTAAGTAGGTAGAGATACTGTTGCAGACAGCATTTGACCCTCTCTTCCTCTACCTCTCTCCACATGATGAGCTATAATGCCATATACTCACTCTCTGAACTCCTTTGCAAATAAGGATCACCACTTCTGAGCAATGAGTTCTGAAGGGAAATCTGCTGTGGGTCTTCTGGGAAAAGTACTTTTCTCCCAGATTATCATGGCAGTTGGGAGAGAAGGGAAGGGAAGGGGTATCGAGGGTGAAGAGCACTGGCCATGTTTTTGCTTTATTTGAGTTCACCTCTGAAGCTTGATGCTTCAGAAGCTATAAGGTGTCATGAAGTACCAAGCCTACAGATGAAAAGCCATCATGTTGAAGGTGACAAAATAGTAAAATGAACCTTAATGACATAAGTGACTACTGCCAGCGAAAGTCTAACTCTAACTTTTGTGGTATGTGAAAAAAAATAATAAATTATTGTTTGAGTATTGGTCTGTCATGTTTTTGACAATCGGCAACATAAAGAGTTTCATTCCTAGACACATTTTTAAGAAGCTTGTCAATGAGGGTAAGTACGACAGTAATTAGAATATAAGAAGTTGAAATTAGATATTTGTTCTTTTTAACCTGAAGTACAGAAGCATTTGTGTTCATTTGTAAACCAAAGAGAAGGAATCAATAGAGAGGGGATATGGGATGTGTAAGAAAGCAAGATAATGAATGAGGGAGATAGCTCTCAGATCAGACTAAAGACTGGAGAGTAGTGGTGAAGGGATTAGCCTCCTGTAGATGGAGAGAAACTTCTCTTCCATCAGGGGCAGAGGTAAATTTGGAAAGAGGGGTTGGAAGGAAAGGGAATTGTCACCTAATTGTCCTACAATATTTCCCAGGCAAGCCAACCTGGTCCATTCAGTCCTATTCAGCTGGACTTGGCTATGTCCTCCAACCTGCCCAGAGGCCAAGCCAGCTCCAGAAACCTGAACTGCAATTAGACTAAGGACTTTATTTTTCTCACCTCTTTTCTTCCCACTGGGTTATTCTGCATGTTAGGACAGGACTTATTCAAAGGAATTAATCCATGGGTAGAACTGCAGGCAGACACTGGGAAGATCAACAAGGGCCTTCAAACCAGGCTTGTAATAGGCAGTGACCTATCTTTCAGGTGAGGCAGATCCTGCCAAAAGGCTCAGCGTGTGCTTCTGTACTGTCCAGGAATGTAAAAATTTAATACGAGATCCCGGGACAAAAGATGCAGTGTCAGAACAAGTTTGACTTTCATTATTTGTATCTTTGGGTTGTCCTTGGCTGCAGTGATTTAATATTTTAAAATAAAATCTCAGTAGGACTATGCAAGGGGGGGGGGGAACCCTGCCGTTTTGTTCATAACGAATATGGGAGCAGAAAGTCAGCTACTACTGAACTTCGCTGCCCACCTCAATTGTGTCACGAAGTTTGCACACTCCCTATCGACCTTGCGGTTTAGTAAATGCAAAGGCTGATTTGATCAAAGATGGAACAAACCATCTTATATCCTGACCTCTAGCAGTCACTTTGTCTCTTTTTAGATTTTTAGCATCATAGCAAAATGGTCAAGTGTTTCACCCAGCTGCCACGTTCTCTATGGTAATTCTCAGGAGCAGTTTTAGATGCAATGGAAAAATTTAAGCCTCTCCTTTTAGGGAACTAGAATCACTACTGCCATCCATTCACCTTCTAATCCCTGGAATTGGCTGCTAAGGACTCTTGCAACCTCACATTCAATGGGGTTTCATACATAGCACTTGCAAGAGGGTTCACATGATCTTGAGGATTACTATTTATGACCTGACTGTTTCTAAGTCAACTCAAGATTCACACTGTACTTTACGGAGCCAAAAGTGTGCTCCCTAAAGAGCCTACCTACTCCATTCAATTCTAAGCATTATTTGGTGCTTACAAAAAGAGAAAAAAAAAGTAGTGGTGCCTTTTTATGCTCTTACTGTATACTCCATGGGGAATAAGTGGGTGTTTAAGTCCATTGTAAGAAGACAAAGAAGGATCTGTCAAGTGCTGATGAGTAAAATAATTTTCTCAGATATGATACAAGACCTATCACCACCTTCCCCTGTCCAAAAGGAAAGAGGAAGTCAGAAAGTCAGTCATATGATATGAGAGAGCTTTACTGAAAGGAGATACAGAATCACTAAGGACTGATAGGGCTGAACTTTGCCTGAGTCCTGGGCTCCTGGAAAAGACTAGGGTCAAGAAGCCCCCTCTCTGCTTTGGGTTCCAAAAAATGGCTTACTGTAAAGAAATACCCTTCACTGTATGACTTAGACAAGACTCACAGATGGCTCCCTTGTCTACCTATAACAAAGTTAGACACCGACCCTCTAAATTCCCATGTCTTTTTTTTTTAATATTTAAAGATTTTATTTATTTGACAGAGAGAAACACAGCCAGAGAAGGAACACAAGCAGGAGGAGTGAGAGCGGGAGAAGCAGGCTTCCCGCCAAGCAGGAAGCCCTATGTGGGACTCGATCCCAGGTCTCCGGAATCATGACCTGAGCGGAAGGCAGTCGCTTAACCAACTGAGCCACCCAGGCGCCCCCCATTCTATGTCTTATAAATGAAGAATACCTGAACTGTTTTTCCCCACAGAACAATCTGGACAAAATACTTTCTAATGTGCCTTGTCCAAACTTCCAGACTTCTCTCAACCCCACAGGACCCAAATTTTGACCCACCCTCAGCTTGAGCAAGCATCTTAAAGAACCCCTCCTAAAAATCAGCTGACCACAAAGATAAATACTCCTCGATAAACAGTCTGCTCACACCACTCAATCCTCTGATGCCCCACACCAGTTCTTTCTAGCCTTGTTTATTCCTTCCTATAAAAGAAAATCCCTTCTCTGTCTAACCTATGACCTGCTTACAGACCTTATGGTCTCAGCCTTCCCTTATAGAAACAGTCTTTTCCAATAAAGTCTCTCCTCACCTAAGTCCAGATTTGTTTTTACTTGACAATACTTGTGTTTCCTTAGCTATCACTTTAAGCATGTCTTTCTTCATAGATGGCAGGTTACCTGCCTCTGTGTCACTAAAGTGAAGCTGAGACCCAGGAGGCTGAATAATCTGACCAAGCATTCCCTACTTCTGAACCCCAAGAACTCCATAGGTCTGATATGAGCCCTGACTGACTTTGTATTGAGGAAGAGAGTACAATTCAAACTGTACAAGATACGTCACATGGAGCAGCATGGTGCAGAAAGAACCATCGCAGGGCCAGTGTGCCCCCCCCCACCCCATTCCCATCCCATGTCTACTAAATGACCTTTGGAAGATGACTTATTTTCCTTGGGGCCTCTGTAATTTTATCTGTAAAATGAGGGGATTGAACTTCATGATCTCTAACCTCCCTTCCAGCTCTAGAAGTCTATGATTCTAAAACAATTTAGAGTAAATCATAAGGATGGACCTTCAGGCAGTGAGATCAGCAAAGGTGATGGCAGCAAGGGCTCCACGGTGTTATGGCAAGGGCCATAATGAGATTTGTAATTAAATATAACAACATGGGGTCATAATCAGATCTCATGCTTCAGAAGCCACATTAATCATGATGGGGATCAGGTAGGTCACTCTCCCCAGAACACAACAGGGACCTTGAAAAGGAAAGTGAAGCATCCCTTTTGCCCTCCAGCACTGAGTATATGCTTTAGAGGCGGAAGCCTGGGCAGCCCAGAGCCTTGAGCTTTAATCCTCAGTTGTACTTCCATTTCCTCCTTAATAAAAGGGGAAATTAGAACCATACTCTCAAACTTTCCCAAAGGTTCTCATGAAAATAAAGGAAGTGAAAGACCCTAGAAAGCTGCCAAACATCTGCCAAGGTTTTATTTTCTTAAAAATGAGTTGTTTGTTATTATATCTGATATTATATCTGATTCTATCCCAAACTTATAATACTTAAAATAATTTATTGCATCATAAAACTAATGACCCTTAAAGACTATAAAGTTTGTCTTGTGACTTCAAGACACTGCAGTGAAGTGGGTGGGTAGGAGTCTGCAAAGCCAGATAGATGTATAGCCCCAGAGGACTCTTTCAGAATTGATAGTCTATGTTTCCTTCTGGAGTAACTCTTCACCAAATCATAAACACAGGGTGTGTGTGCGTGTGTGTGTGTGCGTGTGTGTGTGTGTGTGTGTGTGTGTTGGAAGAACAGGTGTTGGTTGGAACAAGAAAGAGAAGGCAAACCTGGAAGAGTAAGTGGCAGGAAAAAGGCCTTTATAATGAAAATTTTGACTCCTAGGAGAAGGAAAAAGAAGGAAAAGCAGACATAGTGAAGCCTCAGACTCCTTGGGGCTCAGATCAAACGTAGCATATCTCCCAAGCCTGAGGCAAGCCCTGAGGCACAGAGACAATACATAGCACAGCCTAATAAATGCCTCAAACCCTGCTCTGATTCAAAACTAGCACTTTACACAATGCAATACCATCTATATTTAAAATGATGTCATTAAGCCACTTTAATTCACTCATATCTATACCATTATCAGGGACAGGTAGATGGCTCAAGGTGAGACACAGCTGAGATCTCACCCTGCAACTGCCTAGCCCTGAATCCCTGTGTTGAAAGATCCAGCTGTTGTTCACAAAGGACAAGTGGGGTTATTAGGCATCTGTCCCTTCCAGGGCTGCCTCGGTGTACCCTGTGATCTTCCCAACCAATCCTCCCCTGTGGAAGACTATTACTCCTTCTACCCTTTCAGATCAGACACTAACTTAGTACCCACCTCAAAATTGGGAAATCACCTTCCCGACCCTCCAGCAGAGAAAGTTAAATCGCTGATACAGTTCAAGTCAATTCAATTGATTTATAAACTTTTTCTACTTCTGACTCAACCCTGGAGCAGAATCTAGCAAAAACAAAATCCTTTCCAGTGCCTGCTTCTCTGAGAAAGGGGGTGTTTACTTTAGATACAACCTGCAAGTCCAGGGTTGACACGGGTATCTTATGAGTGGAATCTACTTCAAAGGGCCACAAACTAGACACCCCAGAGAGACAGGAATTAATTTGCTATTCATTGACTGAACATTTGAAAAAATCCTTTCACTCTCTGAATGTGTAGAATATTCTTCAGACATTGGTCCAGTATAAAAGCTGATATAAAGCAACCTCTGCTTTTCTGATCTTCTGGTCTCATCTCAGCAAATCTAACCTTCCTGAAGAGCCCTTTAAATTTGGGGAGAAAAAATGCCACCGAATCTAACAAATATGGTTGCTATAAAATTATAGTCATCTGATATACAGAATTTTACACATATTATTTGGTAATTTTATTTTCCTTGGCCTATTTTAGTATTTTCCTGGGTGGGGTAGTCAGAATAATGGCCCTCCAATGATGTCTCCATCTTAGTCCTTGTAGTGACTATGCTATGCGACTAAGCAAAGGAAAATTAAATTGCAGATGGTTTTAAGGCTGCCAATCAGCTAACCTTGAAATGGGGTGATTATCCTGGTTTATCCAATTGGGCCCAATGTAATTATGATGTATAAGTAGAAGAGGGAGGAAAAGGGGGAGAATCAGAGAAACAGTAACATAAAAGGGACTCAACCCAATGTTGCTGGCTTTGGAGATGCAGAAAGAGAATGAGGAGCTTAGGAATGAGGGTAGTTTCTAGAGTTGGAATGGATAAGGAACTGATTCTCCCCAGTATATGCATAAAAGGATACATCCATGGGAAACTAATACACGAGTTATCGAGAATACAGAGAAAAGCAACTGAGGCAGCCAACAACAGCACTGACTGGGAAAGGGAGTCACAGACTCAGTTGAAGTAGACCCAAGTTAGCTGGAGAGAGTGACTGAAGAGAAGGAAGAGTAAAACCACCAATTAGGAAAAAATTGTCCTGTGGGGAGACCACAAACCACAATAACCCCTGAGAGAGAGGGATGTAAAACCACTATGTAGTCCACTACAGAATGATGGGAGTCTGATGGAAACTAAATCTATGACAACTACCTTTGAACACAGCATTTAATTCTAAGGCTGAGTATCTTATGTTCATAAAATTGGCCCTGAGTCACCATGAAAAAGCCAAACTACATTCAGAGTATTCTTAGAAGGAAATGAATGGTAGATTATTTAGAACTATTTCAATCACCAGAACTAATGATTTTCATCACCCGTTTTCTTCTAAGGCTACAACGTTTTTTATGCCCATAAATCATTTGCATAAATTATTCTTAATCTGTAGTCTCACAAGAAAAAAATGAATCTGAATCTTTGTGATGATAAGGGCATGCATAGCTTGAAAAACCTCCTTTGGTTTTTGCATGGCATTCTTCTCTCTTAGTTGTCTCTTTCCCACACAGACCATATCTCACTTCCCTTTCCCAGTTTCTTCTATCCACTGCATTTTGGTTCTTCCAAGCTTACTCTCCCCCCATTCTATGAAAAATGCACTAACCTGGTAACTTCCACCACCCTATATAGGCTGATGTCCCTGATACTACTTCCTAACCCAGGAGGTCCTGCTGAGGTTCCAACAGGCATTTCAATCATCTGAACACCCCAGTATCAAAACCCAAAAAGGATCCAAATGAATCTTATAATCTTTATCCTCCATTACCTCAAAAGTCTAGCGAGGGAGATGAGGAGCAAGATGGCAGAGGAGTAGATATCTAGGAGTCGATACTAGATATCATCAGGTCCCAGGAGTTCAGCTAGATAGTTACCACACCAGTTGGAACACCTACAGACTCAACAGGAGATCAAAGAGAAGAAGGGCAGCAATTCTAGGAAGAGGAAAGCAACCACTTTCTGGAAGGTAGGATGTGTGGAGAAGCAAATCCATGGCGACATTTGGGAAGCTGGCCAGGGGGCCAGGAAGCCAGCTCCCACCCAGCAGCAGAGCAGCAGAGCACAAAATCCGAACATTTGGAAGTGGGCTCCACTGAGGGATGTCACCCCAGAGGCTAAGCAGGGGGTGGAACCCTTGCTGGAACAGTGTGGTCTCAGGACCTGCAGAGTCACAGAAGGATCTGGGGTGCCTGAGCCCAGCAGAGCTCCCAGGTATCAAAGCAGGAAAGCCTGCGGCAGAGACGGAGCGGGGGAGGGGCCTCTCAGCTTAGGCTTACCTTAAACCATGATCAGAGTCATAGTCAGGCCATTGTTCTTTGAGCAGGGACCCCACAGGTGGCAGATCCAGGGAGACCCCCTCCTTCCTTCACCAGGAGAGGTGGCACGGGATCACACTACAGGAATGCTGGGTTTGGAGACTCCAAACAGGCCGAGTGACAGAGACAGAAACGTTCTATCACAGGCCGGGTGAGCACGGAGTGCAGCGGGAGCCCAGGGATACAGGCGTGATTGATGGCTTTCCTCTGGGGGCGCACTGAGGAGTGGGGCTCCGAGCTCTAGGCTCCTCCAGCCTGAGACTGGGAGGCCTCCATCTTCATTCCTGGCCTCCAAAGCTCTACGGAAAATGTTCAGGGAACAAAAGCTCCGAGAGCGAACCTGAGCACTGTTGCTTAGCCTGGCCCCTGGCAAGGGGGGGGGCAGTTCCACCTCAGGCAAAGACATTTGAGAATCACTGCAACAGGCCCCTCCCCCAGAAGATCAGTGGGAACATCCAGCCAAGACCAAGTACACCGATCAAGAGGACTGCTGAACTCCAGAGCTAGTGGAATGCAACACAAAGAATTCATGGCTTTTTTCCCCAAGATTCTTTAATCTTTCAAAGTTAAATTTTTACTTTTTCTTATTCTATTTTTTAAATTTTTTCTGTTTCCTATTTTAATGTTTAACTATTTTATCTTATCAAAATACCTTTATTAAAAAAATCTTTTTAAATTATCATTGTTACAGTCATATTCTATCCCTCCATTATATTTTAGCTTATTTTTTTTATAAACATATAGGTTTTTCTTTAAAATTTTGGGATACAGTTTCTTTTAATAGGTCAAAATATACCCTAATTCTAGTTCATGACTTTGTTCTAGTCTCCAGCCTCATCTCATTCTTTCTTTTTTTTTTCTTTTTCAACCAACTTCTTATCAATTCTTTTTTTTAGACTATTTTTAATTTTCATCTTTACATTCATTTTCCATCCCTTCATCATGTATACCCTTATTTTTGTACATACATAAGGTTTTTTTCCTTTAAAATTTGGGAGGCAATTTCTTCTAACAAGCCAAAATACACCCAAATCAAGTATGTGGCTCTGTTCTATTCACCAGTCTACTCATATATAGAGAGACAG
Organism: Spilogale gracilis; assembly: GCA_004023965.1. Taxonomy (NCBI): domain Eukaryota; kingdom Metazoa; phylum Chordata; class Mammalia; order Carnivora; family Mephitidae; genus Spilogale; species Spilogale gracilis. The sequence continues at coordinate 274,034 of PITA01000283.1, read as the reverse complement.
ATATAGATAGATGATAGATAGATAGATAGATTTTTTTTTCCCTCTCTTCTCCCCCTAGTTTTGGGTCTCTTCTGATTTGATTAGTGTATATTTTTCCGGGGTCTTCTAGTAGTTTGTTCTCTCATTCATCTATTCTTATCTGGAAAAATGACAAGGTAGAAAAACCTTGAGAAAAGAACAAGAGGCAATAACGATGGATAGGAACCTAATCAATAGAAACATTAGTAATATGTCAGAATTAGGGTTCAGAATGATGATTATCAAGGTGCTAGCTGGGCTCAAAAAAATGGAAGATACTAGAGTATCCCTTTCTGGGGAAATAAAATCCCTTTTTGGAGAAATAAAAGAACTAATATCTAACCAGCGTGAAATAAAAAATGGAGGCTCCTACTGCTAGGATAAATGAGGCAGAAGAGAGAATTAGTGATATAGAAGACCAAATGATGGAAAACAAAGAAGCTGAGAAAAAGACAAACTACTGGACCACAAGCAGAGAATTTGAGAGATAAGTAATACCATAAGATGAAACAATATTAGAATAATTGGGATCCCAGAGAAGAAGAAAGAGAGGGGAGCAGAAGGTATATTGGAGCAAATTATAGCACAGAATTTCCCTAATTTGGTGAAGGTAACAAGCATCAAAATCCAGAGGCACAGAGAACCCCCCTCAAAATCAATAAACATAGGTCCACACCCCATCATCTAACAGCAAAACTTACAAGTTTCAGCAACAAAGAGAAAATCCTGAAAGCAGCTCAGGACAAGACGTCTGTAACATACAATGGTAGAAATATTAGATTGGCAGCAGACCTATCCACAGAGACCTGACAGGTGAGAAAGGATAGTCATGATATATTCAGAGTACTAAATGAAAAAAATATGCAGCCAAAAATACTATATTTAGCTAGGCTGTCACTGAAAATAGAAGGAGAGATAAAAAGCTTCCAAGACAAAAAAACCTAAAAGAATTGGCAAACACCAAACCAGCCCTATAGGAAATATTGAAAGGGGTCCTCTAAGCAAAGAGAGAGCCTAAAAATAAAAGGCCAGAAAGGAACAGAGACAATATACACTAACAGTCACCTTACAGGCAATATAATGGCACTAAATTCATATCTGTCAATAGTTACCCTGAATATAAATGGGCTAAATGCCCCAATCAAAAGACACAGGGTTTCAGAATAGATAAAAAGAAAAACCGCAAAACAAGACTCATTGATATGCTGTCTTTAAGAAATTCATTTTAGACCCAAAGACCCTCTAGAATTAAAGTAAGGTGGCAGAAAACAATTTACTATACTAATGGACATTAAAAGAAAGCAGGGGTAGCAATCCTTATATCAGGTAACTTAGATTTTAGATTTTAAGCCAAAGATTATAATAAGAGATGAGGAAGGACACTATATCATACTTAAAGGGTCTATCCAACAAGAAGATCTAACAGTTTTAAATATCTATGCCCCTAACATTGGAGCAGCCAATTATATAAACCAATTAATAACTAAATCAGAGAAACTCATTGACAATAATACAATAATAGCAGAGGATTTTAACATCCCCCCTCACTGAAACAGATGGATCATCTAAGCAAAAGATCAACAAGGAAATAAAAGCTTTACATGATATACTGAACCAGATGGACATCACAGATATATTCAGAACATTCCATCCCAAAGCAACAGAATTAAACATTCTTCTCTAGTGAACATGGAACATTCTCCAGAATAGATCACATTCTGGGTCACAAATCAGGTCTCAACCGGCACCAAAAGACTGGGATCATTCCCTACATATTTTCAGACCACAATGCTTTGAAACTAGAACTTAACCACAAGAGGAAAGTTGGAAAGAACTCAGATGCATGGAGGCTAAAGAGTATCCTACTAGGCCAACCAGGAAACTAAGGAAGAATTTTTTTAAAAACTCATGGAAACAAATGAAAATGAAAACACAACTGTTCAAAATCTTTGGGACACAGCAAAGGTGGTCTTGAGAGCAAAGTATATAGCAATACAAGGCTTTATCAAGAAACACGAAATGTCTCAAGTACACAACCTAACACTGCACCTAAAGGGGCTGGAGAAAGAACAGCAAATAAAGCCTAAACCCAGCAGGGGAAGAGAAATAATAAAGATCAGAGCCAGAAATCAATGAAATAAAAACCAAAAGAAGAGTAAAACAAATCAATAAAACTAGGAGCTGATTCTTTGAAAGAATTAACAAGCTTGAGAAACTGGCCAGACTTACAGAGAGAGAGAGAGAGAGAGAGAGAACCCAAATTAATAAAATCATGAATGAAAAAGGAGAGATCACAACCAATACCAAAGAAATACAAACAATAGTAAGAACATATTATGAGCAACTATACATCAGCAAATAATCTGGAAGAAATTGATGCATTCCAAACCTGAACCAGGAAAAAATAGAAAACTCGAACAGACCTATAACCAGTAAGGAGATGAAGCAGTCACAAAAATCTCCCAAAAAACAAGAGCCTGGGGCCAGGTGGCTTCCCAGGGAAATTTTACTAAACATTTATTTTTTTTTTAGATTTTATTTATTTATTTGACAGAGAGAAACACAGCGAGAGAGGGAACACAAGCAGAGGGACTGAGAGAGGGAGAAGCAGGCCGCCCGCTGAGCAGGAAGCCCGATGTGGGGCTCGATGCCAGGTCTCCAGGATCATGACCTGAGCCGAAAGCAGTCGCTCAACCAACTGAGCCAAGCAGGCACCCCTTACTAAACATTTAAAGAAGAATTAATACCTATTCTTCTGAAACTGTCCCAAAAAATAGAAATGGAAGGAAAACTTCCAATTTCATTTTATGAGGCCAGAATTACCTTGATCCCAAAACCAAAGACCCTATCAAAAGGAGAATTACAGACCAATATCCTTGATGAACACAGATGCAAAAATTCTCACCAAAATACTAGTCAATAGGATCCAACACTACATTAAAAGGATTATTCACCATGACCAAGTAGGATTTATTCCTGGGCTGCAAAGTTTGTTCAACATCTGTAAATCAATGTGATACAGTACATTAACAAAAGAAAGAACAAGAAAGAAAACAAAGAAAAGCATTTGACAAAGTACAGCAACCTTTCTTGATCAAAACTCTTCACACTGTAGGTACAGAGGGGACATACCTCAATATCATAATAGCCATCTATAAAAAACCCACAGTGAATATCATTCTCAATAGAGAAAACAGAGCTTTTCCCCTAAGGTCAGGAACATGGCAGCACTGTCCACTATCACTATTGCTATTCAACATAGTACTAGAAGTCCTAGCCTCAGCAATCAGACAACAAAAAGAAATGAAAGACATCCGAATTGGCAAAGAAGAAGTCAAACTCTCACTCTTTGCAGATGATATGATACTTAATGTAGAAAACCCAAAAGACTCCACCCCAAAACTGTTAGAACTTAATGTAGAAAGCCCAAAAGACTCCACTCCAAAACTGTTAGAACTCATACAGGAGTTCAGTAAAGTGTCAGGATATAAAATTAATGCACAGAAATCAGTTGTATTGCTATATACCAACAGCACGACAGAAGAGAAATTAAGGAGTCAATCCCACTTACGATTGTACCCAAAACCATAAGACACCTGGGAATAAACCTAACCAAAGAGGCAAAGAATCTGTACTCATATAAAAACAATTTATCCAAAGAAGACATCCAAATGACCAAGAAGCACATCAAAAAGTGCTCAACATCCCTCAGCATCAGGGAAATACAAATCAAAACTGCAGTGAGATACCACCTTACACCAGTCAGAATGGCTAAAATTAACAAATCAAGAAACAATAGATATTGGCGAGGATGTGGGGAAGGGGAACCCTCCTACACTGTTGGTGGGAATGCAAGCTGGGGAAGCCACTCTGGAAAACAGTATGGAGATTTTTCAAAAAGTTAAAAATAGAGCTACGCTACAACTCAGCAATCACACTACTGGGTATTTACCCTAAAGATACAAATGTAGTAATCTTAAGGGGCACATGCACCCAAATGTTTATAGCAGCAATGTCCACAATAGCCAAACTATGGAAAGAACCTAGATATCCCATCAATAGATGAATGGATAAAGTGTGTACAAACAGTACACACACACACACACACACACACACACACACACACACACACACAATGGAATAGTATGCAGCTATCAAAAAGAATGAAATCCTGCCATTTGCAACAACATAGATGGAACTGGAGGGTATTACGCTGAGTGGAATAAGTCAATCAGAGAAAAAGAATTATCAGATGATATCTCTGATATGAGGAATTTGAGAGGCAGAGTGGGAGATAGTGGGGGTAAGGAGAGAAAAAATGAAACAAGATGGAAGCAGGGAGGGAGACAAACCATAAGAGACTCTTAATCTCAGAAAACAAATTGAGGGTTGCTGCAGGATAGTGGGGGAAGGGAGAGGGTGGCTGAGTTTGGATATTGGAGGGGGAAGGTGCTATGGTGAGTGTTGTGAATTGTGTAAGACTCGTGATTCACAGACCTATACCCCTGAAGCAAAAAATATATGTTAATTAAAAAAGAAAAAATGTCTAGCTAGCCTTCCATTCTTCATCTCATTGAACTGTAACACTACTACTCTAGTGGTTCACACCAGAAAGCTAAATGTTGTCCTCTCTCTGGGTCCCAGTGTCCTACCTTCTCTTAGGACTTACACATACTTTATTATGGTACTTTTATGGTAATTATTGCTGCATAACAAACAGTATAAAAGGTCGGGCCATAAAACGACCATTTTATTATGGTCACATATTCTGTGGGTCAGGAATTTGGATAGAAAAAAATGAAGGTGGATTTTCTTTGCTGCATGAAAAGTGTGATCTCAGGAATATTCAAAAGATGGGGATGACCCCACGGCCAGGGGCTAGCATCAGATGAAGGCATCTTCTTTCATACTTTGTGGTTATAATGGGCAAGTATGATCGACAACCAACACCATGGTATTGTGATTTTTCTCTTACATATCTGATGCTTCTGTCATATTACAATTGTTATAGAAATTTAATCTCATCATTACTCTAAAATCATGGCAGTTATTAGAACAACTCCTAGATCTTGTCATTTGATGTACTAATAAAGAAGCACATATATGACAATATATGGTTAATACCTTAGAAACATTAGGAAACTCCCTAGATGTTAACTTAAGATGTTAAGACCTTCTGTGTTACTTTGAGTAAGTGAATAAATTGATAGCAGAAATACAATATTATTGGCACTTAGTGGTAAATTCTAGTTTAATAAGGTTGTTTTTTATTTAATACAGATCACCTCACTTCTCAAGAATGCTAAGTATGGTGATACTCTCTTGGGCTATATTTTATCTAGTTTATTTTACTCCATATTTCATTAGTGCTAAGAATCCTGTGAGAATAATTATATAATAATTAATAACTAAAGCAATACATTGTGATTCCTGTGTTGTAACACTTTGAGGAGGTCAAGATTCCATTTGTAAAAGAAAAACAATGCTAGAGAGGATTCACTGGGTCCTGTATTTGCCACAGTGAGTTCCTGAGAATGCTGATTCTGCATAATATAACATATATGGAGGGGAAAAAAAAGGGAAAAAGGGAAGGAAGAAAGGAGGGAAGAAGACAAGTCAAGATATGCTCTGGCCAAATTATACAGGAGAACCCTTGGCTAAACCAAATATAAAAGATTTCTCTAGAATTGGATGTCCATGTGCCTGATGGGTCTCTGAGAAGACAGTATGCAGTTTTCCAAGCTTTCCTTCTCATGAGTATCACATCTTATGGGAAGATGGATCCAGTCCAGTTCCTTCACTGTGCATCTGCAGAATTAAGATCCAAAAATGTAAACAACATACTCACGATCAGCCAGCTGTTGGGGAGCAAGGCCAGAACTGGAACCTGTCTCCTGGCTCTGAGTCAGGGCTTTTCCCACTCTCCCCGCCCCCATGCCAATTAATTAAGAATGCAGGTGTCTGCCTACACAGAAAAGAGCAATAGTCATATGAGCAAATAAGCGACAGGATGATGCTTGGAATAAGTAATCTGAATGGACAAGAGTTAATGAGACAGAAGTGATTCTTTTCAGTTTTTCTGCTTAAATAAGAATTAATGACATAGTTTTGGTATTTCACCTCTCCATGAAGAACTTTCTTCTTCTGACCTCCATCTAGCCCTGAGATTGCTGTCAGACTTGTGGTGGGGTAAGGTGTAGAGGAAGTGTGGCACTTGGCAAAATGAAGAGCAGACAGCTGAGTTCTATAGCTGAATAGAAAGCATGCAGGGGGACAGGTTTGCTGCCCTTCTTGCCAAGAAACCAAGACAAGAGCGTGGCCCTAAGAGCCAACTTCGGGTACCATTATGTAAAATTCATTACCTGTGGATCTGATTTTCTTTTTCATTCACATCCACAGGTTGGAAAGCTTTTCTCTTTTTACAATAGTCATTTTTAACTTAAACAATGAAAACCCTACATGATTGTTAATGTGGTTCCTGGAAAGTCATGTGACTATCTTAACCATGTCACATCCTAAGAGCAGCCACTGGGGCTTGCCTCATTTCCTCTCTTCCTGTACTCCTGGGATCTGACTTCTGCTGTAACTAGCAGGAGCTCGAGGACTACAAACTAGCTCAAGAAAATAGGGTTCCAAGTGTAGGGTCCAAAAGATGACCAAAGACCATGAGGGAAGAGGAGAAGAAATGGGTTTTCCAAAGAAAAATAACCATGGCCCTGAGGTAGGGACAGTTTCCAGATCATAAATGAAGACTTCCAACCTCTAAACGAGATGGGACAGGAGGCCCAGGGTGGTGGGAGAGGAAGCAGACAAAAGGTGACAGACAAAGACTATTTTAAGCTTTTTCTCCAGCTACGTGTGTGTGCCTGAATGGCTGACAAAATAAGCTGCAGGGGTGACAGACTTCATGGTCCCTCCCTTCCATTTATGAAGCAGAATGATGGAATTGTGGTATCTCATGAGGGAAATGGTAGGACCGTTTGAAGATGCTGTAGTAATCTCACCCAATCTGTACCATCTTTTGCTTCTATTGCAGCAACTTTTCTGAAAAAATTAATAGTAATGGGTTATATGATTGGACTGCAAAGGTAATTGTCATGAGACTCTTAGAAATTTTCCTCGGAGATGGTACAAAATAGACTACCATGTCCCAACAGTTATACCAATTTTGAAAGGGATGTATAGGGAGGTGGGTAGTAAGACACTTCAAGAAACAAGTTAAATTGGGGCGCCTGGGTGGCTCAGTTGGTTAAGCCGCTGCCTTCGGCTCAGGTCATGATCCCGGCGACCCGGGATCGAGTCCCACATCGGGCTCCCTGCTCGGCGGGAAGCCTGCTTCTCCCTCTCTCACTCCCCCTGCTTGTGTTCCCTCTCTGGCTGTGTTTCTCTCTGTCAAATAAATAAAAAATCTTTAAAAAAAAAAA
>PITA01000283.1:117423-266492 GCA_004023965.1 Spilogale gracilis | reverse complement strand
AACACAAAGAAAATATATCTGAAATGTGGCTCTTCCATAGAGTAAGCTAAAGTAGTTAAGCTAATCATTTTAGTAGAAAACAACAGCCAAATCCTTATTCAGAGATAATCCCATCTCTTCGAATTTCTCTTTTCACAAAATCTCCTTCTTCCCACCTTTTAAGCTGGGTGACTTGGAATTATCCTTCTGGACAAACTTTGCAAGATTTTCATTTTGTCTTTTTCACAAAGAAGACAGCTAGCTCAGAAACCTCACCCTGAAACCAGCAAGGAGGCAAAGGACTCTAGCAGGGCAGGCTCTGCAGCTGCATCGGTAGGTCTCCACTTAGTATGTCCTTCAAAGTCCGTGGAATGACTATTCCATAATTCTCTCACCTGATTAATTCTTAACTATGAGCATAATTACACTCTCCAGAAGGTAAATCGGTCTTATAAATCAGTCGTCGCTGACAGTTCACTGTGCACAGCGCAATCGGCTTGGGTGGGGAGGAGTGATGCTCGCCAAAGCGTGCAGTCACCACCCCCACTCCCGCCCTGGGCCAGCCCTGTCCAGAGCCGCCGATGCATGTCCCCGGCCAGTGCAGGACAGTGGGACAAGCAGGAGGCGGCTGGCCAAGGTGGGCAGAGGGTGCGATTTCCTTTTAAAGCAAGGCAAGAAGGAGATGGGGAGCAGGAGGCTTAGAGACTTCTCTATTAAAGCGGCGCTGAACTCTCGCCTTCTGGCAAGCTGCGGCAAGCCGCCAATTTGAAGTGTGTGAGCTTTAATCTGCTTCTGGCCTGATGGGCTCTCGCGTCCACAGGGAACTGGGAGGCATCCATTACGCTGACCAAGGAGATGGAGCGTCTAGGAAATATGTTAATGCCGGAGCCTTCCCTGCCACCGGCCCCTGCCCTTGCCTCTCTGACAGCCTCAGAAAAAGTGACATTTCAGGAGTTCGTCTCCCATCAGGCCTCCCAAAATTCGTTTCTAGTCCTTATATTAAACTTTTGTTGTTGTTGTTCTGTAATGAGCAATTCACTTGTTAAAAATGCAAGCTTTGGTTTTGTTTTTTTAAGTCTGGGAGTGGTTTTTGTGAACAGAAAAACCCGCTTAACTTACTAAACAAGATAACCACTAAGAAAACCCGACTTTGTTTTCAAATTAATACATGAAATAGCAATATTATATATTTAAAGATCTAGTTTTTCTTAGGCATTTGCTTTCTACCTCTAAGTTTTATTAGATTTATAAGTTAAGGCAATTTAGCAACAATTTTATAAGAGAGACTCTGGCTAAAATTTGGTACCATTTACAAAACTTTTGAAAATATTTTAAACTGGATTTATCAATTGAATATATTCTATTTCCTCTATAAGTTGCTCAAGTGTCTGACTGACAAACTCCCCTAGTAGAGTAACCCTTATAAATCAAAATCAAAACCCTTATAAATCAAAATCTGAACCCCAAATTCTCTTAAATGATCAGAGTAGATTTAGTAGGTATGAACTAAAACTTGCAAGGATGAATGAACTATGCAATTAACATGTTCAGTTCCAATTACAAACTGACCTACTATTCTCAGAGCCCTAATCCTCTCAGCTGTCATAATACCTAAAGCATGAAAAATATTCAGATTTCTTAATATTAAAATATCCATACTATGCATTCAGTTTTCTTAAATATTTTTATACCTTTTTCTAAATCTTTCTCAAGTTAAAATGTTCTTATTCATTAAGGAAAAAAATCCATCTCAGATATTGTTTGGGGATTGTCTTGCTAAATAACTGAAGGCTATCAAGCATACTCACTAGTCTGCAATGTTGATAGGAAATGAGGAACGCTGCTGACAGTGGCTTTATCAGCTATTGAAAATCTAAAAGAAAATGGCCATGTAGCCATGTACTTTGGCTTTGAAACATTATCATTACGTAATTTTTAAGTCTGTCTAGAGTTTACAACCACATCCAAACTGACTGTAGTAATCAAGTAAATACATTCACACCTTCTAGTCTTAAGTTATATATGCTTTCTGGCCTAAATCTAAAGTTTTTAAAGATCATTTAAAAGTCCTTTTTAAAAATCTGTGGAGAACCTCAAACACACACAAAATAATCTCTTAAAAATAGTGCAATGAGACCCTGATCTCTCTACATACCCATCACTCAGTGCAAAGGAACAATGACTCAGGACCAAGTTTTGCCCATTCTCACACTTATCCACTTCCCCCTCTTGCATTATTGTGAAGCAAACCGTGGATGTCAGATCTTTTTATCTGTAAATAAAGGATGAGGACTATTTATAAGAAAAAAAATACAGGCATTTACTATTACCAAGCCTAAGAAAATTGATAGTAATTCCTTAATATTATAAAATATCCAGTGTTTGGATTTCTGATTATTTCATCAATGTAATAAAATTTGTGGTACCGTTCATTTCAGTCAAGATGTGAAAGGAAGGGTTCCATGCCTTGCAATTGGTTGATGTGTCTTTTAAATATCCTTTAATCTGTGAGAATCTCCTCTGGCTATTTTTTTCTTGCAATTTATTTATTGGAGGAATGGAGGATTTATCCTATAGGGTTTCTCTTTCCAGATTTCCCCACTTGTATCCCTTTGGTGTAGATTTACATGTTTTTCTGTCTCTATTTCCTGTAAGTTATATTTTTTATATGACTGCTTTACAGTGGTATGTTCATACAAATGGAAATACATGTCTATCTCTTTGTCTCTGTCTTTCTCTCCGACTGTACGTAGGAGGCATTGATGACTAGTGCCTAGAGCCATTCGTTCTGTGGGAAGAAATATCCCCTTCTCTACTATTTGGTGGCCTATTAGAACAGTCCACATAAGAAAGGCAGGATAAACCTTTCATTTATTGCCATTTTTACCAATTTTCAAAATACTGGGCCAGTCCAGTAGGATCTTTCAATGATGACCAATTAATTTTGTTTGTTTTCATTCTGAATGCATGGATTTAAAAGTAAAAGAGCTACATAGCCCTATCTTCAGATGTCTTGTTCTCCGGTGGAAAAAAACATCCTTATCAGCTTATGTAACCCACCAATCCATTCACTGGAAGCCCTGATTTTAAGAGACAGTTAACAGGAAGACATTGAGGGAAAGAACCCTTATGAAACTTTAATATCCTAGGCTCTAGAAAATTACAACTATTGCCTTTTTATAGTTGCTGTGTCTGGGTAGAAATTAAAAATTTTACTGGTGATTTTTATGTGTCAGGGTCTGTTCAAGACATTGTAACTATGTTAACACATATTAACTAATTTAATCCTTATCTTGATAATATTGCTCCCATTTTACAAATGAAGATATTGAGACTCAGAATAATTAAGTGACCACTGCTATTCAGAAAAGTAGAGCAGATGAGATTCAGATTCAGAACCTGACCCTCTAAGAACATGTTTTTGCTTTTGAAACACTCAGTGTAGGAATTTCAAAACAAAGGAACTCATCTTGGTTTTGAACAGCAAGGAACTTTAAATCCCTGCATGGCATTGAGAAAACAAGGAAAGCAATTCATACCAACCAAACACTAGAGCAATCAAAAATATTATTTCTGGCAAAGGGAAAAGATAATCTTATTTAAAAATGAAATACGGAGTTTTCACTTTAGAATGTACAGTACTAAAGTTTTAAGAACACTCTGAATTTCAAGATATGTGGAAACCAGTTCTGTGGAGTAGAAAGTTTATTTGAAATCAGACACTCTGAAAGACACATCAGACCTATACCCCTTACTAGCAATGTGTCCTTGGCATTTACTAACATCCCTAGAGCTTGATTTCTTTCCCTGTAAAATGGGTGAGGAGTACCAATTTCTCTACTCAATTACTGGACTGCTAGATGGTACCCTGTACACATTAAATAAATGGTGGATTCTGATTCCTTAACTTGTTGAAAATTTTAATATTCTCTCTGTTTCATGTATTTCTCAGTTAACTTTGTTTCAATCCTGTGGAAAATTAAATAAACCTAAGTTAGTCTCTGAATGTATGCATTGCTTCTTTCGAACAAAGGATAATTATTTTTGTCATCTTAACCTCACCAATTCCTTTTATTTTTGCTGTGTTCTCTAGGGAATAGGTAGGGAAAGGAAAATATAAGGCAACGGCTTTTGGTAGATGACAATTTATAATATGGTCTGACCACAGAGGAGGCTGAGCAAAGGAGGAAACCAGTTACAAAGAGTGGAAAAGTCACAAGCAAAGAGAAGAGGCTTTATTTCCAATTCTTTTATCAAAGTAAGGCAATGATGCAAGGAGAAACCTCCACATGCCTTAAAACAGAAAGGAACGGAAAGAGAAGCGTTGAATTGAGGCAGTCAATAACAGGGGTAAAGATCACTGAACAATTGTGCACATACACAATTTTATGTTTGACACACACACACTGTTCATTAGCAAGATCCTATCCACTAAATCACAGGTATTAAAATATTAACCTTTTGCTCCCTGCGCTCGTCCCATTCACTTGCCATTGCTCACTTCCCACCTTAGCCCCCTGGCAAGTCTTAAATGCCACTTGAAGCCAAGGTTCCAGACACATCAGACACTCATCCTCTACCTGCACCCCACCCCAAACCAAATAAATAAATCTTTAAAATAAAACAAAAAGAACCTCAGTCCATTCCTGTCCCCAGAGGGAAAGTGGGGCTCAGATTTCGGGCAATAGTCTCAAAAGTCTCAGAGCAAAGTGTCACACTACTGTTTTTTGTCTGAAGAAAAAAGACCCTTTGAAATGGCTTGATACAAGAGAGACCAGAGCTCAGACCTCCATGGCTCAACTTTGTAACGTGAAAAGGAAAGGAAGGAGAAGGGAATATTGCACTCCTCTGAAAGTGAGAATACAGAAGTCAGCATCTTGGCAAATTAGTTTATGGCTCTGGGGGTTGTGACAGGCTCTGAGAAGGTGCCTACCATATAGTAATGCACTTAACACGGCCTATGGCAAGAACTGGTTTACTTTCCATTTCATCATCTTTAGACTGTAAATTTTTTAAGAAAAAGACTGATCTTTATTTAATTTTCCATCTCCAGCTCCTATGACATAACTTGTCACTGGGTAGGTGTTCACCAAATGACCAGTTAAATAAGTAAAATTGGTGAATGACCAGGGATAAGAAATATTCATGTGCTCTGTTAAAAAAAAAAAAAAAATTGCTGGGCGCCTGGGTGGCTCAGTTGGTTAAGTGACTGCCTTTGGCTCAGGTCATGATCCTGGAGACCCGGGATCGAGTCACACATCGGGCTCCCTGCTCGGCGGGAAGCCTGCTTCTCCCTCTCTCACTCTCCCTGCTTGTGTTCCCTCTCTAGCTGTGTTTCTCTCTGTCAAATAAATAAAATCTTAAAAAATAAATAAATTAATTAATTAATTAATTTTAAAAATTGCTTATGAAAGCCATTGCAAAAGAGAGAGCATCTGGATAGGGGATAGCCCATTTTGAATGGGTGACTCAAAGCATCACAGGGGTACTGCGTCAGAAACTACTGGCTGCCCCCCATCTTTTCTTCTCATCTAAAGTAACATAATTTTTAGTTGGGCTCAGGTACACCTGGAAAAAAGTGATGACTTTTCCCAACATCTCTTACATCTTGATGTGGTCATGTGTTCACGCTGTGGCCATAGAATATTTTGGATGGACGAGGAAATGATGTGTGCCCTTCAAAGGAAAAAAGTTGTAATCCTATAACCCTTCACACCGGCTGGAAGGAGGATGTGACAGTGAGCTATCTTGGACCACATTGCCTAAGCAATATCCTATGGCTGGCAAAGTAGAGAGAGGAGAGTGTGCCACTGATATTGTCGAATCTCTAAACCAGCCCTGGACTGCTTATTCCTGACTATGTAAATCATTGCCTCTGTGGATCTTGATTACAGTAGGTAAACCTCTATTCTAACTAAACCTGAGGATCATTCAGTTTCTATGTTATGAGGACTGACTCCCTTAGGTCTTAGAGCTTCTCGCTAAGGCAAATTGAGAATAAACATTGGGAATGCCAAAAGAACTTCAAGATCATCGACATGAGAAATGACTAAGTTCATGATGGTTTCATCCTTAACTGGCCACAAAAGAACCAGAAAAATATAAACTTTTTGGGCCCTGTCTTATTTGCAATTCAAATAGAGCACCATTTATAAATTTTACATTCTTCTTCAATTTGGTAAATTTTGCTGAATGTATGAATAGCATAGTATCCATTTTTTCTAACTCCAGTTCTCATTTCCTTATATTAACTGACCCAAAAAGAGCAGGTGGGGTAACTTCTGACATGGCAGACAAAGATAAGGTCAAACACTGTATGGTAACCTTAACCAGTACAGAACAAAAGGGAGACTCTGAGCCTCATAGATTCCATAATCTAAACTTCTTTTTCCAATTTGTTCTCTCCTCTATCATCCCCCTGCCATGACCTCTTAGTCCCCAGAAAATAAATCACTGCCTCCAATAGCAGCTCTTCCACTTAAGCCACTGAAAAACAGAGTGCTTTTGACAAAGTAGAAAACTGACTATGTCCTTTGGCTACTCAAGTATATTTAAAGATCCCTAATATCTTTAAGATATGATTCTGAATCCAGAAATACATTTTTTTTTCATGATTTAGTACTCTGCCTTTTTTGCAGCCCATTTTTCTTCACTGTCTCCTCACTTCCCATCCCTACTGAACTACTCACCATTCCAAAAATTCTACATTCTTTTCCATGTTTTATCTGTGTGTGTTCTTCCTATATTGACTTGAGCAGGATTTCTCCAAATGCTTCTTATGGTCATTTCCCATTCATCCTTTCTGTTAGCATTTTCTCTGATTTCTTCCTAAGAATCATCTTCACTGTGTTCCCAGAGCATCCTCCAGCTACTTCTATAATGAGACTTAGAACTGTATTGTTTATGTGTCTGTTCCTCTTCACTAGAGCTTCACTTGCTTTGAAGGCAGGTGTCATGAGTCAATGTTTTTTTCAACCCTGATAATAGCACTCTGCCTACCACACAGTAGCCATTCAGTACATATCAGATAATAAATGAAACCTGATTATACAACTCCCTCCCCATACCAAAAAATATCTTCTTTTCACATTAGTAATTTTGGCCAGAAATATCTGGAATATTGATTCAACTCTCCCTTTTCACTTGACGCTGTAAGTCAAACTAGAGCAGTTCCAGAAAGGACAGAAGGCATTTACAAAGGACCCCGGCCAACACTGATCATTTAACCAATGCAGAAGGGTGTCTGCTTGAAAGCAGAACCATGGCCTTGACTATTCCAGAAATCCAAGTAAAAACAGAAGGATTTATGCATGCTCAGAATTCTTATTTATGACTGGTAATAGCAGAGTGGAGGAATACAGGCAAGATTGTCATGGTTACATGCAAAATAACAACTGTAATTGGCAAAATTAAACTTCTAATAGCCAAAGCTATATCAAGGTGGCTGAACTCCTTTTGAAGTTGAAGTGACTTGGGTAATAGCAATCACATATGATGTATTTTAAGGTCTTCTGTTACCATATGTGCTCCACTCATAGTAACAGATGGGTATTGATACTTTTTTTTTTCTCAACTGCACAAAAGCTAGCTGAAGCATATGCAAAACTCTTAATGACATTAAAGTTTTGCCAATTAAAAACATGTTCAAGCATTTGATACAGTACTTGATAACATGTTTCACAAGTTCCATGCTGAATTTTAAGTCATGGTTTTTATTACATTGTTTGTCAAGCTAGTGTGACTAAAACAATTATCACATGGGTCACATTTTCAGCCCTTTTATCATTCTGGCACCTGTCAGATTTAATGATGAAAAAGCAGTAGAGTCATTAAAGAGTTATAGAAAAAATAAAGTATTAAGTTACAAATAGCATGCATGAAAAGAAGCCAAGTTTCATGTTGTCATTGTATCCCAGAGTTACCAAAGATAAGCATATTTGGGGGACTAAAAGTAAGCCAATAATAGATAATAGCTAGCCCCCCAGCTGAGTTTCCAAGGTTTTGTTTTTGTTTAGTTTTGTTGTTTGTTGGGGGTTTTCTGAGGGTGAGGGCTGGTTGTTTTACTAATCATTAAATTTAGAGCACTTTCTATTGGATGGGATGATTTCAAGAAAGCAAAGAGTTTTGTATCGGCTTCGCCAGGCTTGGGGTTTATTTGTTTGGTGTCAGCATGCAAAGAGATTTCTAATTTGTTCCCTGCACCTTGGGCTGGGCTGTAGTCTGCTTCTCTTTTTGGATAGTTAACTGAAATCTTGAGAAAGTCATTTTACCTTTGATCATCCTTATCTCCATTATCTATGCATAAGACTTTAAATGAGTCCATGGACAGTCTCCTGAAGATAGTGGAAATTTTCAAATGGTTTCACTTGTACATTTCAGTATGTGTGCTGGTTTTCTCAACTGATTTCATCAACTTCCCTTTGCCAAGCTGCTACCTCTTTTGCAATGACCTCAAGAAGATATTAAAGGGAGGGAGGAAAAAGGAGAGGAGAAACAAATCAGTAAGAAAGTTCCAAAATGAGTCAGCATAGGAGTATTTTTAAATCCCTCCAGAATCAATCAGGCAAATTTATGGAAGTGATTTTTGGAGTTAATTTAGTTGAGGAAACGTGATGTCCAGAGAGGTAAAGACAGTTGCCCAAAGCCCCAGAGTCATTAACAGATCCCAGATTAGAATGCCTGTCTTCTGATTCGTGCAAGAGAAATAGTGTCTTTTTCAGTGTATTACAAAGTACCATATTGCCTAACAGAAACTGCTGCTCTGCCTTCCAAATGGAACAATCACTTTCTAGATCTATATGCAGTGCCTGTCTTCTCCCACATGCAAGGATGGCCCTGATAATAGATATCAAAAAGCCATTTAAGATCAACTATGATAAGTGTAGGAAAGTACCATGCATGTCTCAGGTTAGACAAGGACTGCACTTTCCAGATTAGAAAGTCACCCTATTCTCCAAAAGGGGTGGGTACTGCTTACCATTTATTAGGGCCAGTGAAGTGATCGCCCTCTAAAAATCCCCATTTACTGTTTATGGCAATGATTAAGACATGAGCAATATTCTTCAAGGACAATAGACTGAAAAGGGAGAAAAATCAAGTGTTCTCCAGCCTCAGTTCCAGTGTTACAGGCAATGTGGGCTGAGGAGCTAGTTCATGCACATCGCTGAATTGGTAAACTGGAGTTTTCAGAAACCAACAGAATTTTTCATTTGGTCCTAACCATGGAAACGTTGCCGAAATCTGAAAGCCCGAACCCTGCAGGAATGAGAGAACAGTCGGCTCCTGCATCTGAACCAGGCTCTGGCAATGGTGTTGCGTGCAGCTAGGTTGCATTTTGCAAAATCGGAGCCATTATCTTTAGCATATCAACCAGACAAAATTAAATTGTAATTACATGGAGACATCCAAAAGCAAGCTATTTTGTCTTCAGTTAAATTCAAAGAAGTGTAATGGAGATTACCAATTTGAAAAGAAGTTTAGACAAGCAATAAATGTGGCTAGAAGAAACATGGAATTAGAAATTTTAAAACCACTAGTCTGCATTTTAATGACTGGTAAATAATATTTCAGAAACCCAAGTAATGTCCTAGAGTGCATTTTCCCAGCTTTAGATTATGGGAAAGGGAAGTGAATTTCCTTCAAGTTTCACTGATTTGGTACCCAAATTATTTCATTAATAGTTTTTCATTTGCTTCCTAAGAAGTAAGTATAAAGGTACTCATACTCATAAAATGCAAGGAGCTCATACACCGTTAGAAAATTGCTTACCCAAAGAAATAGATTAATGCCATTTTACTCTGCAGTCTTCTTTAATATGAGAATTAGGCCTCTGCTGAGGGAGAAAAATATTTTTTAGAATAGATAAAAATTGAATCAGTAACTGTGGAGACTTTGAAAGAATAACTCCTATCTATTGAAGATGGCCAAGAAGAAAAGTAAAGCAGAGGTCATCCACCAGGGCATTTCCCAATAATCAAATTCTTCCTTTGGGAACTTCACTGTTTTTCTGTTTTACAAGCACTTGATTAGATTCTGATCAAAGGAGTTAATAGCCAGTTTACTTTGCAAACCTTAGTCTAAAATTGTGACCTACCAGTCTTGAAAGTGATCTGCAAATGAGTTTTTTAAAATTCCACCTCTTTCAGCAATCTCTGACAAAGTGGTCATCCAGGCCAAGCTAAAAGGGGCATCAGCAATTTCCCCTTCAGAACCACCCTCTGTCCTCCTTTGTGCTCTAAGGAAGAACAAACCCTCTGTAAGGTTGAGCAAACTCTCTCAAGGTATGTGGCCACAATGAAATATGGTGGCAAAGACATATTCGTGAACCTTCTCTCCTAAAGTTAAGTATGTACAATTCATATGCACTTGCACATACACTAGCTAGGAGAGAGACAGAAATTAACATTTTGAGCAAACGCTTTTTTTAAATCAGGTGCCACAAAAGAATACAAAAGGAATTTTACATCTGTTATTCATTTTATGGCTAATGTTAACTGATATTCACAAGAAGTTGGGACCTAACCATTTTCTCACGTACTTATTTTGGTGTAAATATCACAAGTGAGGCAAGAGGTAGAATACATCCATTGAACAGTGTGCTGACAAGTTTCCCTCTTCATCAGGTGCCATTCGCCCTCTCCCCGTAGAAATGAGAAGCCTTTCAAGTTCAATTGTACAAATGAAGGGTTTGAATATTATTATCGCTGTTAAAATGCTTCACATCCAAAGACCAATGCCTCCCTCTGTGCCACTGAGGTCACACATAGATATATACTTGGCACCTCCTTGACGGATCAAGGGACTCTGCTTTACACGTAAATAACCCCAACCTCCCCTTGACTGACTGTTCATGATCTGTTTTCATCTCCCCAATAGTTTGTTCCTCGGTTTCCATTTGTCCTCCATAGTAAATCCAAATTATTGAATGTAGCCAGAAGGCCTTCCACTTATCACCCCCAGCAGGTCAATCTGAGCCTGTGACAATCTATAACGGTCCTCGTAAACAAACAGAAAGCTAACACTTGAAAGAGATAAAGTATTCTGCCAAAGTTGCTCCATATCGAAGACAGTAAGGAGTTGAGTCAGTAGGCAAAAACTGGGTTCAAGAGCCTCCTCTAGGTGCAAAATTTCCTTTAGGCACTAGAAACAAAGAAAACGTGTGTGTGTGCGTGTGTCTGAGTCCATCCTGAATATCAAGCCTTGCTGCCAATAAACTTGTGCGATACTAAAAGCAGCTGGCTTTTTTATTTTCATTTTTTTAATCTTATTTATAAGCCCATCAAAGAGCTTAACTAACAAATGCACCAACTCATTCTCTGCTCTGGATTTGAATTACAGTTGGCCTTGGCAAATACTGTCCAGATGTTGGCTAAATTGTGTCTGCTTTCAACAGAAGGTCAATAAACTGAGAAAACTGGCTTTGTGTTTCCTACAAATTTATTGATCCAAATCCTAGAAATGAAATCAAACCACAGTAGGGATAACCAGGGCTTGAGATAGGGAGAAAGAGCCAAACATTTTTCTCCTGTTTTCTCCAAGCATAACTACAATTTCTCCACAAATTAATTTACATTTTGGAGAGGGACAACAGTTGTTAAAGAAGAGAAGAGGAAGACAAAAGTGATGATAGGGAGACCAGGGGAAAGAGAACAAAAGGAAGGATAAGAGACCAAATAAAGGACAGGGTGCAAAGCAAAGTTAAGCTGAGTAATGCATAGCCACTACCCTCAAGACAGCTCTTCAAAATTCCCATCACTCCTCTCTCCCCTTTGCACACAAACAGACTCCTTGTAGGGCTACCATAGGTGTAAGAAATGTGCTGTGTGTATGCCTGTGCTTTATTTTCTTAACCTCTACTAGCAATAATCAGATGTTTCTCTTGCTTAAGATCCTGATGCTTAGGGTTCTAAAAACCAAATCAATGAACCAGAGAGATGTAGTGTCACAAGACATCTCTGGGTGATGTGTGGTCATCTTTAAACTATCTTAATTCTTTCAGATGACCCGAAAGTTATTCAATATATACCTTCTTACCATGCTAGTGGCATTGTAAAAAGACACAAGTACCATACTGGATAAATGGGACACTAAGAGCATTTGATTTGTCTGGAATTTGATTTTGAAAAAGTCTCTAATATATACAAACATGACAAAAATTCAAATTATTCAGAGATAATCACACTTCCTTATATGAAACATATATCATATAAATTGTGCCGGCCTTAAAGAGATAATACATTGCAAAAGAAACTAGAAGTATTATTTCATGCTTGATTTATTTGAAGATCAGTCTACCATAAATTTAATTGTCCAGAACAAAGACTGAAAACAGAAAATCATGGATTAAACCTTTCAGCTCAAGTAAAGGGGTCATAAAATGCAAGAATTTGCTTATAAGAAATTCTTGAAGCCAGGAGATTACATTCATTTAGAATTGCTTAAAACACATGGCAGCCAATTAGAAGTCAAAGAAAGCAAACCAACAGTAATGAGAACACCATTGCAAGAAGAGACCATAGGAAAAAGAATAAAATTGTGTGTGACCTAATTTGGAGTGGAGGAAAATAACCCTTAAGAGCCTTAATAGTTTCTGAAGGCCTGGCTAACTAAGTATAATATTTTTAACACATTGTGGCAATACTGAAGATTGAAAAGATATTTACTATTATCAAGACACAAAAGAAAATGTAACATATTTTATAAAGATTGTCATCCAAAAAAACTACTAACATATACTGTTGATGCTTAAACGGGTGAAAATGATGAGATAATATGAGTGGATACGAAAGAAAAAGAAATGAAAAGACTAATCAATCAGATGTTAGAGAATTAGGGGGACCTGATTAGATCAGTAAATCTATAAATGCCAATATGTGTCTTTACTTCATTCACTATGGGGAGAGAGTAACTTGAGGGAAGCAATCTGGGGTACAGTATTGCTGTGTGTATAAGATGTTCATCAAATCCATGGATGAAGAGCTAAAAAAGGAAGGTAGGCAGAAAATGCACCTTTATATTGCTAAAGACAAATAATTATCCCCTGTTCAGTAAAAGGGACTCCTGGTTGGAAATACAGGCTGGAATACAAGGAATAAAGGAAGGAATGGTGTGAGACAAAGCTGAAAATGTAAGTGGAGACAAAACTTTGCAGAGCTTTGTAGGCATGTTAAGGATAGGTAGTTTTGATCTTCCAAGCAAAAGCAACTCCACCAAAGTGTTTTAACTGAGGGAAGTGACATTATTATATTTCTAAAATATCACTCTGGAAGTAGAATAAGAGTGGATATGGACCCTGGGAAAGTCCAGGGACAAGATGATGTGTTATGGTGATAATTAAGCGCCAATATGGAAAGTGGAGATGAAGGATTGCATAACAGGGCATAGGTACACAGAGGAATTAAGAATAATCCTAAATTTTACAGTTTTAAGTGACGCTTGCATTAAGATAGTGAGAATGGAAATGAAGTTTAGTGAAGATTATGAGTGTAGTTTTAGGTAGGATGTATTTAAAGAGGGTTTGAGATATCTTTAAACTAATAAATGCTATTAGATATGTAAGTCTGGAACTCAGAGGATGGATTGGGGTTGCTTATATACTGTGTTCTAGATAGACACCTATAGAAATACTGTTAATGGTTCTGCTTATAATGACTACTTTCCCTCTACCACCATTCAAGTATACCTCAATGTTATGGACTGAATGTTTATGACCCCCCAAGATTCGTATGCTGAAATCCTAACCTCCCAATGAAGGTATCAGGAGATGTAGCCTTTTGGAAGTAATTAAGTCACGAGAGTGAGGCCATCAGAATGGGATTAGTGCCTTTATAAAAGGGAACCCCAAGAGCTCTCTTGTGGTTTCTCCACCATCTGAGGATACAAGAAGATGAAGGCAGTCTATAACTTGAAAGACCATGACCACTCAAGCACCCTGATCCCAGACTTCCAGCCTCCAGAACTACTCCAGAAGTAAAACTTTTGTTGTTTATAAACCAACTAGTTCATAGTACTTTGTTACAGTAGCCTGAACTAAGACACCCTAAAAGAGTTGTAAAGTTTGACCAGTCTTCTTAGAACTACAGCCAGCTATTACATAAAGCAATCAGAAATGCTCTGAACTAAGAAAACTTTAATGACGTTTTAGGTGAAATTGTAATTGGGCAAATACAGGTCTGTGATCAAATTTTCTTGTAACCCAATATGGGTTTTTATTATCTGTTTCACCCAGTTCCATATACACCTACAGCAGAAACCGTTTGCTACTCATCCAACCATCCTTATTGTTGTTAGACACAATATCCCTAACATGAATGAAGAAAGGAGACTCTCTTCCCAGTTCCTTCTTGGATTAAGCCAGTGATTGGTTTAACGATGTTATTTTCTTCATTTCTAATAAAGCTTTTTTAGTATAACTAAATAACAAAAAATAAAAACCACCCAGCAGGCTAAGAATTATTTATACTTAATGCATATCAATACAAGAAAATGCATTCTTGGAGAATGGTACATGCACTCTGTTCCTAGTGTGGCAGAGGCAAATGATAGGCTCCATGAAAGCAAGACCGTCCTTATCATGGTCAATGGCACCCAAGAGGCAGGCAACAACTGCTACCTGTAAAGATGATGACCCCATAGAATTTTTGTTGGGGGTTGGCATCCATTTAAGAAAGGCATCTGAAGACTTCTAGAAAATGTTTTCTTTCCCTTGGGAAAAGAAAATACCCATAAAAATGATCTGCTTTCTGTTTTTCTGAGTAACACTGTATCTGTCTTTCATATCAACCACCCCTGTATCTATCAAGCTATAGCCTGAAAACGATAACACAAGAAGGAGGCAGTTAAGAGAACCAGAGAAGCAGAGCTAGTGCCCACATCTGAAGCCCTCTACTGATGTAAGCTGTCCATGTGAGGTGATTAACTTCATTACCGTTGAGGCCAAGGTGAGTTAAGTGATTCTGTTATTTGTAGTCTTAGGCATTCTAATTTATAAAGTATCACTTCCACTTGAAAATAACATGCCACTAGGCATGACTAACTGTGAATGCGTCAGATGACATCCAATTCATGCAATTTTATCCATAAGTATTGGAGAGACTATGCCTCAAGCTAGTGAAACCAAGGAGCCTGAATCAACTAGCAAAGTATTAGTACCCTGTATCTTGTCATAGTTAACTTTCCATAATTTTCATTGTTTTTCACACATATTATTTACCCAGACAGAGAGGGAACTTTTAAGTTTAGATCCTTCAGGGATTATTAGCATCATTATCACAGTAAACCTGTATTATGTATATTAGTAGAATGTGGTGGGGTAGTCGGTGTATGCATAAATTAGACTGTGTTCCAGACCCGAGTACAGAGTTGACTTCTCCTTGAGTAGCACAATAACAGTATTTATCTGCCCTGCCAAGTGAAGGCAAACTTTTAGGATTGATAGATAAAATGGAAGTATATTAGCAAAATCAATAACTATGTCCCAAGTACCATGATTTTTATTAATTGGGAAGTGAAGGAAATTACTTGCAGAAAAGAAGCAGAATTAAGGCCAGCTTACTGCAAGCTTACCTAGATGCCATCTCTCTGGACTAGTCAACCTGAATTAAATGGGAAGTTGAAAGAAATACCATGTACAACAGACAGTTCAAACGGCCCTAATATTCCATTCCATCCTGTATCCAAAGTCTTTGCCATGTGAATTTATAATTCTAACTGAAGATACATGGTCTGTTTTCCCACGTCTTGGATATGGGATGTTTTTGTGAGTTGCTTTGGCAAGTAGAAGGCAGTGGAAGTGGTAGTGTCCCAGCTTTGAGCACAGGTCTCAGGAGACGGAGTGTCTCTGTTTACTTCCCCTCTTGGTCCTCTTGCATGAAAACACGCTTGTGCTAGCCACGTGGAGGATGAGATGTGTAGAATAAACTTCAGTTTCCCCAGTTATCTCAGTCTAAGCTAGTCCAGATCAGTAAAGAACCATGTGCCACCCACACATGTGAGTGACCATGGCCCCAAACAGCAGATTCGCATATTTGATCCATATTTTTTTTAAGTAACACTATCTAACATCAGCTGAACCCAGCCCGAATCATCTGAATCTCAGATTCCTACACTAAATATTGTTACCAATACTGAAGTTTTTGTGGTTATATAGTATAAGGCATGATTTTTGTTAAAGGATTCATTTATTTATTTGACAGAGAGAGAGATCACAAGTAGGCAGAGAGGCAGCAGAGAAAGAGGGGGAAGCAGGCTCCTCACTGAGCAGAAAGCCTGATGTGGGACTCAATCCCAGGACCCTGAGATCATGACCTGAACCAAAGGCAGAGGCTTAACCCTCTGAGCCACCAAGGCTCCCATAAGGCATGATTTTATCAAAGTTTAACTGATATACCAGGCATTCATTTCTCAGGTCCTTTATGTTAACAATAATTTCCATAAAACCTCATGGTATTTTGTGCTGTTGTTCTTGTGTTGTTGTATACCACTTGTTAGGAATGGAGATCTTTCATCTGAATCTTCCTACCATATTAGCCCTTATCTTTAAGGTCAAGGAGTTAATGGAGTAGCAGGAAGACTGTAGTATTTGCAACAATTTCCATTCTCAACTCTTACTTCAGTTGAAGATCACATATGGCCTATTATCTACTGATTGTGGCAAAGGCATCTCAATTCAATACATTTGTAATTAAACATGCAATTTTTTCAGTAACTATTTCTCATACTTTATTTCCTATTTCAATAAATATTACTACCATTCCCACATTCATTTCGAACTCATTCCCTCTCTCTCTACCTCCAACTCTAACCAATCATAGAATGCTTTAGATTATACATAAAAAAATATCAGGAACTCATCTGTTTCCCTTCACATTAGATACATTACCCTGGTCCAAATAACCTTCTTTCAGGTACTATAAACCAATGGAAGTAAATATGTAAATTCACTGGAGGATACAACCCACCTCCCAAAGTCAAAAGCAAAGCTTCAGAGGCTGGTTCAGAAATGATAAGAATCAGAACAGCTCTAGAGATCAAGGTTCTGGCATTAGTGGATAATCTGTGGTCTTGGATCAGTTACCTCAATCCATTTTTTCTGACCTCCAGTGACTGTATTCGAGATATAAATCCAAGATGGAGAGCTGATGAATGTAGCTTGGGTCACTTTCTATCCTTGTCTAGGGAAATGCAAGTCACTCTACCTAAAAATCCCACACAAAGGGAAATTAAGACACTGTTAACAAAAGAACAAGGGACTGAATGCTGCATGGTGGGAACAATGTTGTCAACTCTGGCATATCTGATTTCTTTTAAATATTCTTATTTTAATTGTTGGATCTCTGTTAATCTGTCTTTAAATCTTTATTAAGGAAGACTGGAACTGCTGGGAAATAAATTGGTGTTGCAATCTGACATCTTTCAAGATCAGTTCTGACCTTATCTTTAAGCAGTTTAAGCATATTGGCTGCAGAAACAGATCTTACTGCATCAAGGTTACATAATGACCATTTTCAAATGCACATAAAACTAGGTTTTCTAAGACTAAGGTTTATTCACTTGAGCCCCTACCCCCACCTCTATAATTTGCCTAATGAGCAGCTCTGCCTCTGCATATCTTGGCTTATTATCTTTCCATACTGAAAATGGAAGGGAGTCTCATTGTTCATGGAAACCCAATCATCATTTCACAATGTCCCACATTCTTTGTGCAGATCTATGGTACCTATTTCTATTACAGGCAAAAAAAAAAATGTTCTGCAAGAAATGGAAACATAATTCAAACTAGCTAAAATAAAAATGTAGCAGACATGTATGGGTGTAGATATCGGAGAAAAGGAAGTTATTATAGAGACAGATACAAGATTTCTCCTGGAAATACCAAATCCCAGATTTCAGGAAGTAAGCATCAAGGTAGCCTAGTGGATCTCAACAGCAGGAATTCATAGACATTCACTCTAGTGACAACAATTGACTTTATCTCAGGAGCTCCACATGTCAATTAATTTCATCCGTAATGAAATGAAGCTGTTCTTGACATCTCATTTCAAGTTTCTTGAAATTTGTTTCAGGGTTTTTTGTTTTTATTTTTGATTTGTGTTTTTCCTTTTACAGGATGAACAGCCTATAGGGGAACTACTTTGGGTTCATGTGTGTCTATACATGACTTAGTCAGCAGGCTGTGGGTCAGAGAAAGAAATCCCGTATAGAGCTCTAGGTTAAATGTAGCTATGGTAGACATTGTTGATTATATTCTCAACAGCAATTCCTCCTTTTCTTTGCTAACAGAACCAATGTGTTCATGAAGTGAACCAAATGACTGGACTAAGTCAATCACAGAGAACTTTGCCAGTGGCTGACTCAGGCATGTGACTCAATTATACCCCATAAAATGTAAGGGGACAGCTGCTGAGAGGATTCTGGGGAATATTTTCTTCTATGATACAGGAGATGCTAAGAAAGAATTAGCTCTCTGTTCTTTCACTGGATATTGCCCAGAATTGCAAGATCTATGCTCACAAAAGAACAAGTCTAAGAAATAAAGTGATACTCTGATTACGTTGGAGAGAGCTTTATTTGTGATGATCTAGTTTATTTACTGATTCTACTGGCAAGTGTCCAACCAAGACTCTTCTTCTTATATAAGGTGATAATCCCTATATTAAGCTCCTTGTAGTTGAATATTCTATTACTTGTAATTGAAAGATCCTGTTACTGTAGGCTTTCTGTTTGCTGGGGGCACAGGAAGGAATGGAACCTTAAGACATGTCTAAAGATGGCTAAAGCATGGTGCTGAGTTGTTATTTATATAACTTATGACTATTTGTACATCTTTGGAGATGCAAGCATGCCAACATTTTAGATTATTTAATAGGAGCCTTTGAGTGATGAAACCACTGATTAAGGTGGAAATCTTTGGGAAACTGAAGCATAATTATCAAAGTCTTCTAAAATCTAATCCCTTGCCCCAACCTTCATTTTCTTACTTCCTTTATAACTATAAAAAATATGTACTTAATATGCAATTCTATAAAAGCTAAACATAGTAAATATTGAATACTAAAAAATTCTGCTATAGCTGCTCTCAGTTTTTCCCAATGGCCTTTGGGGTCACCTATAGGCTGTGCCCAGATTCTAGATGCTAGTGGAAATCAGGAATCATTGTTTTAAGAGAAAATTCTCATGCCAAAATACTGAGGTTATCATGCCCTCCTCAAAATGGCTATCTTCAAGACAACATCTAAACATTTGTAGTGGAGTTACAGTATTTTTTTAAATTATAGGGGCACCTGGGTGGCTCAGGTGGTTAGGCGACTGGCTTCGGCTCAGGTCATGATCCCAGAGACTGGGAATCGAGCCCCGCATCGGGCTCCCTGCTCAGCGGGAGGCCTGCTTCTCCCTCTCTCACTCCCCTCTCTCGCTTATGCTCCATCTCTGGCTGTGTTTCTCTCTGTCAAATAAATAAATAAAATCTTAAAAAAAGAAAAGAAAAGAAAAGAAAAGAAAAGAAAATAAGGGGCACCTGGGTGGCTCAATTGTTAAGCATCTGTCTTCAGCTCAGATCATGATCCCAGAGTCCCAGAATCAAGCCCCGCACCAGGTTCCCTGCTTGGCAGGAAGCCTGCTTCTCCCTCTCTCACTCCCCCTGCTTGTGTTCTCACTCTTGCTGTGTTTCTGTCAAATAAATAAATAAAATCTTAAAAAAAAAAAAGGAAATGTGAAAATACGAAAACATTATTTCTCTTATCTTCCAAATGGTGAAAGGACAATGAAAAAATAGTGGCATTCCTGAAGTCATACAAGTTAATGAAATTTCTAGAATCCTATCTTTTAATGTTTTATGGTGAATTTTTTCATAACGCACTGTATAGTCATTAATCAATTCCTTTATCAGGATTAAGGGGATATATATTTTGAGGGGCACCTATGTGGTTCAGTTAAATGTCTGATTAGATTTCAGCTCAGGTAATGATGTGGGTTTGGGAGATAGAGCCCCGCATAGGGCTCTGGGCTCAGTGGGAGTCTGCTTGAGATTCTCTCTCTCCTTTTTGCCCTTTTCCACCCCCACACTATCTCTCTCAAATAAATACAACTTTTAAAATATATATTTTTTAATTCTGATTTTTATGGCCAATTTCCTTCCCTTTTTACGTCCCCACTCCCACATACTGCTATTTGACTAGAGAGAGATCTTTTTTAGCTTACACGAATTTATCTGTGAAAAATGAACTTTTTAACCAAATGTATTCTCTGCTAAGACAGAGGTGTTATCATCACCTTTTATTTGTTTATTTGTTTAGTTTATTTGTTTAGAACTACTTACAAGTATAGAATGGATGAGTGAAACCAAGTGTCCTGAGGTAAAAGTCCACTTATGTAATTTGACTATATTTTTGCCAATATGGACAGTTCTACCTCTCACCACAAATCAATAGAAAAACTGGGTAAACCACAATATCAACAAAGTATTTTTCTATATAATTTTTTAAAAAGGCACAAATAAATAAGTATAACTCAAAAAAAGCCAGGACTATAACTAAGTCCCCTGTATACAGGCTAAAACATTGAAGAAATACTGTATCTGTGGAAAAGGGTTTTAGAAAATTCCTATCCAGTAGCCTAAGATGCTCCAAGGAAGCTCGCACATTTCCTAGAACCTGGGGGGGGGGGGGGGGGGGTGGGATATCACTTACAAGAAATTAAAACTGCAGATCAGGGATGCCTAGGTGGCTTAGTTGGCTAAGTGTCTGATTCTTGATTTTGGCTCATGTCGTGATCTGAGATCCAGTCTCATATCTGGTTCAGTGCTGGGCATGGAGTCTGCTTAAGATTCCCTCTCCCTCTCCTTCTGCCCCTCCCCCCACCAAAAAATAAAAATGAAAAACCCTACATACCAGTTCACATGAGTATGATGCCCAGATTTATTATATCTGCTTAATCGGTTTTCAGAGACTGCCATCTATCACATATCCAATCTCCCCTTCTTCCTAAGAATGCCTGTATTGCTAGGATTGAGTATGTGCCCAGTTAAATTACGATGGTAGGGAGGGGAGAATATCTGTCTGTTAGCCATGGTTACTTAAACAGTTTTGGCTAATTATCTATAATCAGATGCCTTAGAAGCCTCCTCAGATGGCAGGTAAGTACATTTGTTTTTCCTCCTGCTTTCTCCTACTTTCCCTCTTGAGGACAGATGCAATAGTTTGAGATCTAACAGCCAAAGAATGTAAGCTGTGTATTAAGGATGGTGAGGCAGAGAGAAAATGACCCCGACTCCCTGAAGGTTTCATCAAGATGTATAGCAACCATGGACAGCCTACTTGCAGACCAATTTTATCCAAGAAAATTAACCTTTATATCCAGGGTCTCTATTAATAGCAGCAAAATCAGTTTATATTAGATTACCAAACTGGAAAATTTACATAAGAATTGTTGTAAGACCTTTGTCAGAAGCAAAATGAAGGAGCTTTATGGAACATTCAGTATTTGGAACATAAGAATTTTCATGTGCATACACACACACACACACACACACACACACACACACATCTGTGCACACACTGCTGAAGATGTTCTCCAAAAAAATAAATAAACCTACTTGACTCAGATGCACACCACAGGGGAGAAAAAAAAAACAATTCACTATCAAAAAGAGGATCAGCAGGCAAAACAAACAGGAGACTTTAGCGCCTTAAGATATGAAACTACACAGCATGAAGAACCTATAAAACTTAAAAATTTTCAATCACTATAGAGGTTTAAAGATAGAATAAAAGACATAATGGAGGAAGAGAACAGTATTACTTAGAATTTGATCCCCATAAAAGAGAAATTTAAAATGAAAAATCTAGCCAATTCTCTCTCTCTCTCTCTCTCTCTCTCTCTCTCTCTCTCTCTTTCACACACACACACTCACACACACACACTTACAGAAGTTAAACAACAAATTAATCAAAGCTGAAGCTCGATCTAAAAACATATTTGGTATATAAAGAATAAAAATTTGGGAAATATGGCAGAACTGTCAGATAAATAGAGGATAAAATGGTTCAACAGACATTAATTGATTATTCAGGAAAAAACTACAGAGCTATGGAGAGGTAATATTTGAAGAAATAATTGTTAAGAATTAAAGTAAGATCTTCCAAAAAAATTAATAAAGTAAGATCTAAGTACTCAAAAGAAGTAACACAGGTACAAAGTAGAAAAACTAAAATGCCTAGAGTGTTGTAAAAAAATAATTGCAAGGGAAAAGATAAAAGTCTTAAAAGCAACCAATGAAAAATGGAGAATACATAAGTAAATAATCATCTTCAAAGTGCTGAGGAAAATAACAGTCAGTTTAGAGTCCATTACCTGAATGAAGAAGAAAAAACATTTTTAAATACTCAAATGTAGGCTGAGAGAGTTTACTACTCATAAACCCTTGATGAAATATGAAATTTAGTAAGGACAGAACAGATACTATAAGGATATTTGGGTACAAGAAGCAAGGTAAGTAAGAATTTGACAATTATGCTGGTATCTAAATAGTTATTAGTTGTAAATCCTATTAATAATGATGACTAATTTGATAAAACCGTATGAAAGATGGGGATAAAAGATCAGAGAGCAAATTAAGTATTTTCAATTGCTTAGGAGGGATCTGGAAATAAGAATTTTAAGATGTTTACGATCACTCTATTTGCAAATTTAGGCATAACCACAAAAGAAAGACACAGAGTATCTAGTTTCTATAACAATTGAAGGGAAAATAAGATTTAAAGAACTCTAATCCCATAAAGCCATGAGAAAACGATAGAAGCAAAAAAACTTATAAGCATTACAACATAAAAAAATCATGACATAAGATAAAATGGTAGAAATATTTCAAATATATCAGTAAGCACAATAAATATTAACAGATTAAGCTTATCTGTTAACAGATTCTCAATTTGAATAGAAATAATATTAATATTAAGCTGTATTAATTTTATAATAGACATAAAATAAATGACAAAAAAGATTGAGAGTAAAGAGCAAGGAAGAAGATATAACAGGAGAACAGTGTTCAGAGGAAAGATGATTTGACACCATTAACATTGGAGAAAAATAGGCTTTAACATTAAAAAAAATTATTCTAGAATATAAAGGTGTCATTACTTAATAATAAAAGGAGTAATTCACCAAGAACATATATCAATTTTGAGCTCTATGTAACATACATTATAACTACATTATAACATTATAATCCATAAAGCATTAATTGACAGAATTTTGAAAATAACTTATAAAACTAACAACTACAGTTTGAGACATTATCACAAGTCTTTTGGACTAAAGAGATTAACCACAGGAAAAAAAAATAAGATTTGATGAAATAATTAACAATCTTTTTCTAACAAATTGGGAATATTATCCTTTTCAAGCACACAAGAATATTTACAAACATGAAGTACACAATTTCCATTTTATAGAAAGTATTTAAAGAATTGAGAGAAAAATTAAAAACTTCCCACTTTTGTATGTGACCAGAATAACCTTGAAATCAAAACCAGAAAACAACATGAGAAAGAAGGGCCATATGTACCCCAATGTTCATTGCAGCTATGGCCACAATCGCCAAACTGTGGAAAGAGCCAACGTGCCCTTCAACAGATGAATGGATAAAGAAGATATGGTACATATATACAATGGAATATTATGCCTCCATCAGAAAGGATGAATACCCAACTTTTGTAGCAACATGGACTGGATTGGAAGAGATTATGCTGAATGAAATAAGCCAAGTAGAGAAAGTCAAGTATCACATGGTTTCACTTACTTGAGGTGCATAAGGGGTAATATAGAGGACAGTAGGAGAAGGAAAGGAAATGGGAAGTAGGGTAATTTGGGGAGAGAAATGAAACATGAGAGAATTTGGACTCAGAAACAAACTGACGGTCATGGAGGGAAGGGGTGGGGGAATGGGAGAGCCTGGTGGTGGGTACTGAGGGCACGTATTATATGGAGCACTGGGTGTGGGGCATAAACAATGAATCTTGGAACACTGGAAAAATAAAATAATATATAAGACAAACAAACAAAAAAGAAAACCATTATCCCAATATCACTTATAAACCATGGCTCCAAACTTTGTAACAAGTTACTAAATTATCAGTTACTGAATTTGGTTTTACCACAAATAATAAAAAAAAAAAAAACCTCTCTATTTTGTGGCCAAATAACTTTTATTCTGGGAGTGCAAGAATGGCTTATCATTAGAAGATGTATTAATGTAATTCATTTCTTATAAGATTCAAGTAGAAAAACCATTTGGTCACTTCAATATTTATAGAAAAGTGACTTAAAAAAATGTAATATTCCTTGATAAAAAAACAACAAAATGACAGGAACAACAATTGGAAACCCTCATGGCAAAGTAGTATCAGAATGTAACTGTCTCTGTGGATAAATAGTTTGAAGGCGAAAGGTCAGAAACATTCCCTTTAAAGTCAGGAAGAAAAAAAACAACAAGAACATTTATTCTTTCCATTTCAATATATTTCTGGAGCTTCTACCCTAAGCAAGTTTCTGAGGAAAAGAAATATAGAACAAATAAAACTTTTTGAACAACTAGATTATCTGCCTAGAAAATATATGTATGCAAAACCTTAGAATAAAGGTTGAGCAAAATTGCAGGATTCTAAATAAATATTTTAAAAGAGAGACATCTATATAGATTACCAACAGTTGTTTAAAAATCAACTGCAGGGGCGCCTGGGTGGCTCAGTTGGTTAAGCGACTGCCTTCAGCTCAGGTCATGATCCCGGAGACCCAGGATTGAGTCCCACATCAGGCTCCCTGCTCAGCAGGAAGCCTGCTTCTCCCTCTCTCACTCCCCCTGCTTGTGTTCCCTCTCTGGCTATTTCTCTCTGTCAAATAAATAAAATCTTTAAAAAAAAAAAAATCAACTGCAATGCCAATATAGATCTCATTCATAATAACAGCATGAGCTGTGAGAAACTTGGGCGTAAATCTAACAAAATAAGTATAAAACATATAAGCATACATTTGTATGTTTTATTATAGAATCAAAGAAAGTTAAATCAACAGAAACCATGTTTTTGTGGAGCCTGAGAAGCTGACCTAATATTCATACAGAACAGTAAAAGTCCAAGAATTACCAAGTTCATTTTGAAGAAGAAAAAGAAAGGGAAGGCCCTTCCAGAGAGAAGTATTATAAAACCATAGTAATTCATAGAAAATTTGGAGGGTGCCCATCTCAGGTCCTCAGGGATCCTTTTCTACTGGCTAGTGTGGTTGCTCCAATTAATTTCTGGCTTGTTCACAATCAGTAGGTCGCTCAAGAGCAGTGAGAGCTGCCCCAGCCAGGAGGGTCTGCGAGTAACCATCCACCCCTACACAGACAGGAGGGGTACAAAACTGTTTGTAGCGGCCAAGAATCTCCCCCTTTGGTATATTCTTTTTTTTTTTTTTTTAAGATTTTATTTATGAATTTGAGAGAGAGAGCACAAGCAGGAGGAGGGGCAGCTGCAAAGGGAGCAGCAGGCTCTTTGCTGAGCAGGGAGCCCGATGTGGGACTCAATCCCAGGACCCTGGGATCATGAGCTGAGCCAAAGGCAGTCACTTAACAAACTGAGCCACCCAGGTGCCCCAGCATGTTGATTATTTTATTTTATTTTATTTTATTTTTTTAAAGATTTTATTTATTTGACAGAGAGAAACACAGCCAGAGAGGGAACACAAGCAGGGGGAGTGAGAGAGGGAGAAGCAGGCTTCCCGCCGAGCAGGCAGCCCGATGTGGGACTCGATCCCGGGTCTCCAGGATCATGACCTGAGCCGAAGGCAGTGGCTTAACCAACTGAGCCACCCAGGCGTCCCGCATGTTGATTATTTTAAATCAAAGTTACTTAAGAGGCAGCCTATTCAAGAAGGACACTCCGACCTTTTCTGTCTCTGCACCGCCCCTCCATCGGAAAGCAAGAAATAAACTTTCATGTGAAAGATACAACTCCCCATAGCAGGAGGTAAACAGACATGCTCATCACCGGAGACAAGAAATGGAGAGTGGAGAATCTGGCTGTATATATAACCCTTGTTCCTTTTTCCAAATTTACCACCCCAGCCCATATTCTGTTAAAATTCCTTATTAACTGAAGTTCCTAAAGTTAAGTTTTCTTTGTCCTGTCAATTCCTCACAGATTTATTGTCACCTTGTCAAAAAAGTATAAAGATTGCCTGCCTTCATCATTTCCTTAGGCCTCTATTTCATTGTCAAGCCTCCATACACATGTATTAAAACTTGTGGTTTTTTTCCTCCTATTGATCTGTCTTAGGTAAATTTAATTCTCAGTCCAATTAGAACCTTAGAGGAAAATTTCTTCCTCTCCTTCACCCTAGCTCCTTGCCTCGAGACAGACAGACTGTGTGGTACTATTGATGTCACAGAGTCCTTGAGAGATGAGGCTGAGGCTAGATTTTGTCTGAAAGCACGTTGTTATTGAGTATCTTTCTCTTCTCTATCCTGCTTTCCTCATTCCTTTACACATTCTTCCTGAATCTGTTATGTTCTGTTTTTAGGGACTCTGACCTAAGGTAGAAATTAAGAATGTATATTGATGCATATACAGACAACTCAAACCAATAAAGCAAAATAATACATTGAGGGGGATATCAGAAGGGCCAATAAATATGTGAAAACACACTCAACCTCACCTGGTAATAAGAGAATGATAATTAAAAATAGCACTCACCAAGTGGGCACTTTTTAATATCTGAAAATCTTAAATGTTGATTAAAATGCGAGCAAATGAGAAATCTCAGATGTTATTGGTGAGAAAGTACACTTGCTATCCCATTTTGGAGAGCAATATATAACTATCTCACAAAATTAAAGATGCTCGTAAGTTATAATCCAGCAATTCCAATTTTAGATATATACCAGGGGAATTCCCTGATATAGGCTTAAGGGGATGTGTATGAGGATATTCACTGTAACATTGTTCATAATAGTGGAGAAACTGAGAACAGCTTAAATACTTGCCAAGAAAGGAACGAATGAATTGTAGTACAATCATAATGAGCAGCAGTTAAAATAAATGAGAGCCAAATTTAGATGTGTTGACATGGATAGATGTCAAAAACATAATTTTCAATGAATAATGCAAGTTGAAGAAGGGCATCTTTTACGGAACTTTTCAAAATATAAGTATCATACCAAATGATACAATATCCTGTCTATGGACATATAGATATATGCATGTACATATTATATAAGTATAGGTTAATAATATTGTATAAAATATATCAGGAAGACACTTCAGAATAGTGATATGCCTAGAAAAAAATGAGAAACAAGACTGGAAAAGATGCAAGGGGCCTTTGATCCTAATCTAATTTTTTAAAAATTATCTGAAGCAATATGGAAATGGTAGCAATTTGTTAAATCTAGGGTAAAATACGTGAATATTCATTATATTGCTTTCTGTATTTTTCCTTAAGTCTGAAATATTTTATGATAGAAAACAAAAGAGAAATGGTATTCAAAATATCATCAAATCCTAAATCTTGCTTCATACATAACCTTTTGAATTTAGTCTTATTCTTAAAGCAATTGTGAAAAAGATCTACCACAGTAGAAATAGTCTAGTATTCATAGATTTCTTCCTTTTTCTCATACCTTCACAGAAAAGGTATAGAGAGATAGCTAGATGCTTTTCCTTGGAATTTCAAAAGATTTCCTTTTCCTTCATTCTCCTTCATCCCATTCTTCCTCCCTCTTTCTTCCTTGCCTTTTCCAAAAGAATTACAATAATCTCAATTCTTAATCTTTCCCTAATTATTTTCCTAACATCTGGAGTTGCCAAATAGAATACAAGAAATAGTCAAATTTGATTTCAGATAACTAATGAAGAGTATTTTTTCATATTTATATTAAGAAGTGATGGGTATTAAGGAGGGCACATATTGCATGGAGCACTGGGTGTTATATGCAAACAATGAATCCTGGAACACTACATCAAAAACTAATGATATACTGTATGGTGACTAACATAATAAAAAATTGTTTAAAGAGTGATTCATTTTTTCTCTGAAATTGAAATTAACTTGCAGTTCTATATTTTTATCTGTTAAATCTCGCACTGTTACTAATTCAATTTACCATAATTGCAATTTACTTACATAGATTACCCACCCTGCATATATACAGAATAGTATTGATAATCTCATCTTACATGTGATAAACAAGGTTATCTGTCAAGGGTATTTATCTACTCATCTATGAAGGATGATAATATCCTAGTACCGGTATCAAGGATGCAATCTTGACTACGTCATGAATGAATTATTTGGATCTTAAGTATAAAATTCCTAGAGGCACAAGCTCATTTTAGGCCTGATGCTTTGAAGCAAGTTCTGTAGGCATTCCAAATTTTACTTTTATGGTCTTTGCAAATGAGTTAATTATTTGGCTCTGTCTGGCCTTCAAACTTCCTCTAAAAGAAAATTTTTTCCTTGTGTGATATATTTGTCTTATTTTGCTTCTGCTTCTTTCTCCAAGAAAAAACTCCCAGATTGCCTTTATAATGCGCCATTGTTCCCTTTTGTTTCAGTTGAGTGTTTTCCAGATTGTGAGCCTTCTAAGGTCCCTCTTTGGCCCTTACCATTCACTTCCTCACTTTTTTTTTTTTTCCCTTTTCCAGTTCTCATACAGAGACTCCCAGCCACTGATCATGGTGGAAAAGAAATACCACAGAAAGATTTGAATGGACGACAGGAGGAATTCATTGCCAGTCGATTAAGTGAAAGAAGAATCAATCAAAGATCTAACATAATAATTCTCATGCAAAGCATTAGCAATTTGCAAAGAAAATTATAGCAATTATTTAAATGGCTAAGTAGGCAAAAGTTAGCTTTTGGGTTCAGTATCTCCTTTTTCTGGTAGATTTTCAGTTTTCCTACAGTTGGTGCCTTGAAATGTGCTTTCCCTTTAAAGCACTCCTATTTGTTTTAAAATTGCCTTTGACTTAAAACAGAAAGCACTTGGTGTTAGAGTGGTGGCTTCTTATGTGCTTTCTCCTCTTTGAAATAGCTTTCCTTTTTGCAATAAACAATTAAATGAAATAACAAATCTGTACCAATCTTTTATTTTCAAATTGGTTTTTGCTTGTGTAGGCTAAACCATCTAAAATAAGAACCATATGGTATTTGTCATTTTCTGTTTTTCTTTTGGCCTTTACAAATCCTAAAATCTTATTATAAAGTCAAATATATTCATAAATAAATAAAAAGAAAGAAAAACAAATAGAAAAGAAAACAACCATGTATTTTCTATACATATTTGGTAGAGTATTTAGAAAAGAAAGTTTTTATAAAATCACACATATACTGTTTCAGATTTTTTTCTTAAAATATGGAAAACCTTTTCCCTTCCTATTAAATATTCCATCACATTTTCCCCCAGTAGTTTCCTAGTACCGTATTATTTTTTTAAAATGAAAGCTTGACTTTTTTGAAAATTTTTCATCCTTTGAAACTCTAAGCTTTTATCTAGAAAATAGAATTTGTGGGGAGAGAGAGAGAGTAAGAGAGAGAGAGGCAATGAAGGCTGAGCCGTGATGGAGTGTCTATGAAAAAGAGTATGTTCTTGTCAGTGTAACTACTTCCACAGAGGACTAGAGGACGGTCACAATGTGAAACTATGTTTTACAACTCCAGGGATAAAAATCAGCGAAAGGAAAGGTGAAAATGATGAAAGTCAACGTGATGACACCGTTAAAGATTTACCTCAATGTGCCTTTGTTGGTTAAAACTCACTGTGCTGCCTGCGAGAGGGGAAAAAAATGGATTCACTTTATTGCATTCATCTGTCATAGATAATACCCTGCACAAAAAAGGTGGGAAGAAGTGGTGAACTTATAATCAGTCTGTGTACACATACAAAAGGAAGGCAGTCTGGAAACCCAGCAGGCCTGGGACATGAGTGGCTGTCACAAAGAGGAGAGTGACACTCTACTGAGATCTGTGAGCACCAAGCTCCAAAGAGAGGGGCAAGCCAACTTGATCTTTCTTTGTGTGCAGGCAGTTGGGTGTACCACATGCACCTTCAGACTTGGTGGGGGATCACGTTCAATCCTCAGACAAATGCAACGTGCTCAGCCACCAATGGTAGGAAGTGAACTTGTAGCCCTTTAAAGAATTCCACAGAGAATGCGCTCATCCCATAATCAGTGATGGATGGAGCTTGCCTCTCTGACCAACAGGGATATTCCAAAAACTGCTGAGATCAATGCCCGTGTGTCAGAAATAACTGTTAGAAGCAAAATTTCCAGCAATATCTGAAAAAGTTAATTTATATAGGCACTGTCTTTAACTTTCTAGCTCTTGCCACAATAAAGGGACCAGAATGGTTTTCTTATGAATCTCCCTTTTAAAATGAAAGCTTGACTTTTTTAAAAAAAAAGTCTTTTTTTTTTTTTAATTTTTGCCATGTTCTTGAGAATTTCTATGAATTAAAGGAAAAAGAAAAACAGTGATAGTCTTTTCCCCTTCCAGCTCTGTATACTGCACAGGTACTTATTTAATGGCCTAAAGTTATGTTAAGAAGTTTAACTGTCAGAAAATAATATCTAAGAACAATTAATACATGGTTTAGGAAATGTAGTGCCAAATTCTCAGTCTTTGAATATTTTCTTTACCTCTGGATGGTCAACTTTTCAGCCTGTGCTGTAATACTAATGCTCATGTCACTTAACCCTCCCCCGAAATCCCTGCTTGCATCCCCTAATGAAAGGTTCCACTTTGTACCATGCTGGCCCCCTCAGGCAGTGTGATAGCCTCTGTAGGGCCTTTAAATATGTTTCATTCTCTCCTAATTTCCTATAAATGCACAGAGCAAAAGATGATACCAAAAATATCTTGCAAGAAAATGAATAGTGACCTCCTCCGCCCTCTTTTTAAATTACTGTCATTTTGTCTACACAGAAGGAAGCTCACTGCTGTCTTCCATGCTTTTTAGCCAGGTAGAAATTTACTCCATTGGGGCACCTGGGTGGCTCAGTTGGTTAAGCGACTGCCTTCAGCTCAGGTCATGATCCCGGACACCCGGGATCAAGCCCCACATCGGGCTCCCTGCTCGGCAGGAGGCCTGCTTCTCCCTCTCTCACTCCCCCTGCTTGTGTTCCCT
Organism: Spilogale gracilis; assembly: GCA_004023965.1. Lineage (NCBI taxonomy): Eukaryota > Metazoa > Chordata > Mammalia > Carnivora > Mephitidae > Spilogale > Spilogale gracilis. The sequence goes on along the minus strand of PITA01000283.1, from coordinate 235,354 downwards.
CTCTGGCTATGTTTCTCTCTGTCAAATAAATAAATAAAATATTAAAAAAGAAAAGAAAAGAAAAGAAATTTACTCCATCACTCCCTTGGATACTCTCCCTAATGAAACTATGAATCCCTCTCCATCAGGACCCACCATCAACAACACACCATTAACAAAGATATCATGTCATAATTATTGATAAGGGAATTATCTGGGTTTTTTTCCCCAGAACTCTCCATTCTATCCCTTTCACAGGTCATTTCTACCTATTTCAGTCTTTATCCCACCAGACAAATTGACAATTTAATGTGTTAAATATTTCTTGACTTTCATGTAGTACAAAACAGTCAAAAGAGTGTCTGAATTTACAATCACACAAAATAAGATGACAAATCAGATGCAATTGTCTTCTTTTTGTTTTTGAGGAAAATATTTAAAATTCTAAAAGAAGGGTGTTTGGGGAATGCCATTGTCAGAGAAGCAGCAGAAGATGCATCTATCCGACCTATTGGCAGGGTAGGGCTCCTTAGGGAGGCTGGCGTGGAGTCAAGCTTTTGATAAGGAAATGTTTGTGGCTTTGTAGACAAGGATTAGAAGGCTATTCTGAGCAAAAAGTAGAGCCATTTTTTGACAGGAATAAGAGAAAAGAAATGAAAAGGTGGCTAGGGTGAATGGTTTCTCTTTACCCCTTGGATCTCTCATTGTCCATCTGACAAATCATATATGTTCCATTTTCCAAAGCTCTCTTCAAGGCTTAGGAAAACAACTGAAATCTACTCACATTATTTTATCTGTCACAGAATGAGCCTCCTCTTTTCTCCCAGATGTGTCATACAGATTATGCAAAATTTAATTTAGAGTGTAAACTGACCAGTTGGAGAGCATGTATGCCTCACAGTTCATGGGAGTGTAGACTGTATTTGTAGACTGCATGTTAAGCCATAGTCACACAGAGGCTCTAAGAAAGGCGGAGCTTATATGCAACACATTGCCATTCTAGGTTTTTTTCTGACATTTTCTGAAGGGAGTTTTTGTAATTTACTTATTCTCTGTCTCAATTTTCCCTTTTGTGATATAAAAGTAGTTAAGCTTAAATTAAGAGTGTCATGCGGATTAAGTGAGATCATGCTTAAGCAGCCTTTGGCACAGTGTTTGGCACACAGCTATCAATAGTTGGTATCTTTCATTATTGTTATTTTTCTAATTAATATGGCAAGTCCCCTTAAGAGGAAGATCTTGATCCTGAATTATGAGTGCAGGAAATTCATGGTGGGTTTATATTTTGAAAAAACTACTAAAGTGTCTTAGTTTCTTACTGGAAAAGGGAGGAGGCCAGAATCCATAGTCTGCACATGTGGAAATAAGGGTGGAAACTGTCTAATATTGTGGAATTTTTACATTTCCACTGGGTTCTGCAGTAATTTTGTTATTTTAAGCCCAGAATTAGGACACTCAGTATTTAATAAATACCCACTAATGCAAGTACTCTCATTTCAAGAGAGTTTTTAAATTTTGTTCTGATTTAGAATGTTGAACCACCTATCACTCTTACAGTGTGTGCATATTGTTTGTGATCATTCCAAAGGATCTTGTTTCCCAGATGCTTTGGGATAGGCTCTTGACCAAGAAGGAATTATTACTTTCAGTGAAATTTGATATAGGAAGACTATTTGGACAGTTTGCATTTCATTAATACAAGTTTGGTCTGTTAAATCCCCAAGTATTGCTTTACAAGTCTTCAGATTAAAAATTAATTACAATGATTATCAACAAATATAAAAAGTCAAGAAAATAATGAAAGCCCATCTGTCTGTTTGGCTTTGGAAAGCGTAGCACAGTGGTGTCAGCTGAGAACCACCGTCTTTTACAGTAAGCTCTTAAAGTACTCTATCATATGTACTAATACATACTTTTTATGCAAAATAGATAAATTCTTTCTTAAATGAAATTTTCATCTAGTTATACAATGTGGTCTTATCTCTTAAGCAGAAATGAGTCATGCGTGAATGCAAAAATGCATTTGCACAGAAATTTTTCAAGATGGTTAATTACGGTTCAGTCCCTGTCTGGAGATATGTGTGCAAAAGAACAAGTGACAGCTTTCCCAAAGGATGTGTGTGTGTGTGGGGGGGGGGGGGGGTTAACATCAGAGACAGAGAACGAGAGGGAGAGAGAACAGGGATGGGTGTAGAAGGAGAAGGTGAGAAAGAGAATCATAACTGGCTCCAAGCCCAGCCTGGAGTCGCTGTGGTGTAGGACCCCTCCAATCCTGAGATCATGACCTGAGCCAAAATCAGGCATCAGACACTCAACCAACTGAGCCACCCAGGTGCCCCTCAAAGGTTACTTTTTTCAAAATATTTGTTTGTTTGTTTATTATTTATTTATTTGACAATGAGAAAGAGAGAGAGCACAAGAAAGAGAGGCAAATGAACAGGGAGAAAGAATCTCAAGCAGACTTCGCACTGAGCACAAAGTCTGTTGCAGGGATCTATCTCACAACCCTGAGATCAGGACCTGAGCCAAAACTAAGAGTCAGAGGCTTAACTGACTAGGTCACCAAGGGGCCACAAAGCTGACTTCTATTGTAAGTAAATTTTTAGGACATTTTGCCTATAGATAAGGCATTATGCATACAGGTGCATAGAGGGAGGAAACTTGTTACACTAGATTATATGAGTAAGATTAATTATATTTAAAATAGTCATTTGTTGACAAAAAGTCATAATGTTTCTATAAACAATCATTGTTGTCAAACATGTTTTATCACTCTCATGCTGACAAATTTATCATATATAAAAGAACCATGAATATTTAATTTGCCTTTAAATAAAACTAAACAATAAGTATATAAATATTTATAAATAAATAAAAAGACACAATCAAAGAAGTAACCTTTTTATGGTCAGAGAAGAAAATAAAATTTTTCAAATTGGTAATAAATGAATTTTGTGTTTATTCACAAGTTATTTTTTTGCCCCAAAAGGAATTTTCTGAATAAAGAGGTATAATTAATTAAAAAAGAAAACTAATAAATATGTCAGAAACAATTTACTATTAGTATGTCTGCATTTCTAATGTCTCTACAGGAATGCAAATGAAACATCAAAATTAGGTTATTAATTTCAAAAAAGATTGTTTTCATAAACATGGGGGAAATTGTTAATAACTAGTTTCAATTGTTAATATCTAGATTTCTAATAGCTTTTAAAAATGTGCTGATTTATTTTTTTAAGTGCTTAGTGTAATATCCATTGGCTAATTGTGGTATAATTTTGTTGTGCATCACATATAGACTTTTAAACTCTTAATTTACAAGAACTATTACCTATGTTGAAGTTTGAATGGTACAGTTTTAAAGAACTAGAAGTAAAACAAAAGAATGGTCAAAAGGTGAATTAGCTATATCGAAGTCTCCTCCTGATAAAAATAGAACCACAGCTTGGATAAAATACAAACAATCTAGTTTTATTGAATTACTGAGCTTCCTAAATATAAAAGAAATTTCTAAAAAGAGAAAAAGTGTCAAGCTGAAACTTGAGCAGAAAATAGTAAGGAGTAGAAATAAATGGAGCAGGGAATTTTAAGGGAGATTTACCTGGACCTAGATGCCTTCATCAGCACTGACATTCAGCGACCATTCCACTAAGCCCTGGCAAGAATGGGGCAAAACTGGAAACTCTTGTATTAATCATAAAGTAATTAAAAGGAACAATATAGTCCCAGGTCAGAACTGACCCTGAATCTTGCAAAATATAAAACTGTCAGAGAGCAAAATGTTTCCCATTTGTATACTCAGAATTCCTGCAGATTAGTTTCAATAAGATAGGAGTCCACAATGAAAATTCAATAAGCAAACGAAAATATGCATCCATTAGTGGCAATCAACAGATATGAAGACATGCATGATAACCAACCAATAAATTCAGAATCCAGAATTACCAGATATGAAACATAAACTAAATGTGAAATATTTAAAGAAATTAAAATATAGATCAAAAAAGGAGAAAGAATGGGCAGAAGACATGAACAAACATTCCACTAAAGACATACAGATGGACACCAGACACATGAAAAGATGCTCAGCATCACTCATTACCAGGGAAATACAAATCAAAACCACAATGAGGTATCACCTGACATCCATCCAAATGGCTATAATTGAAAACTCAAGAAACAACTATTGGCAAGGATGTAGAGAAACAGAAATCCTATGCGCAGAGTTGGTGGGAATGCAAACTGGTACAGCCACTCTGGAAGACAGTATGGAGGTTCCTCAAAAAATTAAAAACAGAACTACCCTACAATCTGGAATTGCACTAGGGTATTTACCCAAAAGAATACAGAAAATGCTAATTTGAAAGGCTATCTGCACCACTATGTTTATTGCGGCATTATTTATAATAGCCAAAGTATGGAAGCGCCAAAGTGTCCATTGACAAATAAATGGATAAAGTATTATATGTATGTGTGTGTACACACACTCACACACACACATACGATGGAATATTATCCAGCCCTAAAAAGGAATGAAATCTTGCCATTTGCAACAATGTGGATGGATCTAGAGAGTATAATGCTGAGCAAAATAAGCCAGGCAGAGAAAGCCACATAACATTTCACTAATATGTGGAAGTTAAGAAACAAAACAAATGAACAAAGGAAAAAGAACAAACTGATGGTTACCTGAGGGGAGGTGGGTGGGGGTGGGTGAAACAGATGATGGGAATTAAAAAGTACAATTATTTTGATGAGCACTAAGTAGCATATGGAACTATCTATTAGGAATAATATATGGAACTATTAGCTGAATCACTATACTGCATACCTGAAACTAATTTAACACTGTATGTTTACTACACAGGAATTAAAAAAAAAAAAGTGAGCAAGAAGAGAAAGAAAAGAAAGACTATCAAAAACTGTCAAAGAATTTTTTAAAATAAAACCTTTAGAAATACATATAAGTAAAAAATTCTCTGCATGCATTTAATAACAAATTAGACACAGCTAAAGAGATAATTAGTAACCTGGCATATATATATATATATATATATATATACACATTATATATAGTATATATATATAGTAATAACACAGGAGGACAGGGAAAGATAAGAGAAAAAAGTTAAAAGACACAAAGTATAGAATAAGAATGTCCAAATTACACATAATCAAATCACAGCTGACTTGAATCACTGACATTTTTTTCATCATGTGAGTTTCGACGAGTTACTTATTCTCTCCTTTTTCAATTTTCTCCTTTGTAAAATCAGGCTTATGGTAAGACTGCTGGCTAGAACAGCTAGAGATAGCGATTAGAATAGAATAATGGTAAGAAATTTTCAAAGACATGTAAGGACATAAACAAAAAGCACAGAACGTACCAAGAAGGATAATTTAGAAAAAAATCTACACATTGTAGTGAAACTGAAGACACAGAGATCTGAAACAAGAAATAAATGACAGATTAATGACAAAAAAGACAATTAGATTAATAACAGGCATTTCAAAAACCACAAATAGATGCTAAAAAGAGTGTAATAGTCAAAATTCTAATAGTAAACAACTGTCAAACTAGATTTGCATGATCACAAGATTTTTTGTTATAAATCTAGAATACAGACATTTTCAGATTTTAAAAAAATTAAAAGGTTTTTATCACCAATAAATTTTCACTAGGGAATTTCTGAAGGTTGTACTTCAGCAAGACTAAAAGTGATACCTATGATGTAAGAAGGAATTGTAATGTCTTATGTCTGTTAGGTCCATTTAGTTTTACATATGCTCAAGTCCAAAAGGATGATTTTTCTCTCTGGATGATTCATATATTGCTCAAAGTGGGATTCAGATGTCCGCTATTATTACTGTATTGTTATCTGTTTCTCCCTTCACATCTGTTAGTATTCATTTAATATATTTTGATGCTCTGATGTTAGGTACATAAACATTTTACAATCATTGTATCTTCTGAATAAGATAACCTTTATCATTGTATAATAGCCTTCTTTGTCTCTTGTTACCATTTTTAGCTTAAGGTCTATTTTGTCTGATGTAAGTTAGCTACCCTTGCTCTCTTTTGGTTTTCACTTGCATGGAATATCTTTTCCCATCTTGTCACTTAGAGAATACATGTCTCTGAAGCTCAAGTAATTCTCTTCTAGGAAGCATATATTTAGGTCTTGTTTTTATCCACCCAGCTGTTGTGCACTTTTTGATTAGAATTCAATACATTTATATTTAAAGTAATTATTGGTATGTAAGGATTTACTAATGCCTTCTTATTAATTGTTTTCTGGCTGTTTTATACTTTGCTAGTTCCTTTTTTGTTCTTATGTTGCCTTGCTTTGTACATTGGTGAATTTTCATAGTGGTGTGTTCTGATTTCTGTGTTTTTATCTTCTGTCAATCTATTTCAGGTTTTTGTTTTGTGCCCACCATTGGACTGATATAAAACTTCTTAAAGATATTAACATTCTATTTTATGCTAATAACAACTTAGATCACATACAAAAATTCTACCCTTTTACTCCACTCCTTTGATGTTTTTAATGTCACAGTTTACCTCTTTTATATTGTATACCTAGTAATAAATTATAGTAACTATAGTTGTTTTTGATACTCTTGTCCCTTAACCTTTATACTATAGTCAACAGCAACAAATACACATTCTTTTCAAGGGTGCATGGAACATTCTCCATATGATAAGCCACAAAACAAGCCTTAGCCAATTTAAGAAGACTGAAGCCATACCAAGTATCTTTTCTCTAACATTCCAATTGTATGAAACTAGAAATAAAATTCTTGAAATATGTGGAAATTAAACAACACACTTCTGAACAGCCAATGGATCAAAGACTCAAAAGAAAAACTAAAAACTATATTGAAACAAATGAAAATGGAAACACAACATACCAAAATCTATGAGATGCAAAGGTGGTTTTAAGAGGAAAGCTTATAGCAATAAATACCTATCTTAAGAAAAAATAGAGATCTCAAATAACAAACCTAACTTATACTTCAAAGAAGTAGTAAAAGAACACACTAACCACAAAATTAGCAGAAAGAAGGAAATCATAAAGCTAAGAGCAAAAGTAAATAAAATAGAGATCATAAAATAGAAAAGATCAATGAAACTAGAGCTGGTTTTTTTAAAAAAAAAACACACAAAACTGAAAAATAATTAGCAGATGAAGAAAGATAAAAGACTTAAATAAAATCAAAAATGAAAGAGGAGACATTACAACTGATACTACAAAAATACAAAGCATCTAAAGAGAATACTATGAAATTTTAAATGCCAATAAATTGGATAACCTAGAAGAAAGGGATAAATTCCTTAAAACACACAACCTTTCAATATTGAATCCTAAAGAAATAGAAAATCTGAATAGACCAATAATAGATAAGGAAGTTAAAATCTGTAATCAAACATCTCTAAACAAAGAAAAGCCCATGACTAGATGGTTTCACTGGTGAATTCTGCCAAACATTTAAAGAAGAAATAATGTCAGTGCTTCTCAAATTCTTACCAAAAAATTGAAGAGAAGGGGATATTCCTAAATGATTTTATGAGGACATAACTACCCTATAACAAAGTCAGACAAGGACACTACAGAAAAGGAAAATACAGGCCAATATACCTAATGAATATAGAGTAAAAATTCTCAACAAAGTATTAGCAAATCGAATTCAACAATCCATTAAAAGGATCATGCACCAATAACTGGGATTTAGCCCTGGAAGGCAGAGATGATTCACCATATCCAATTCAATAAATGTGATATACCACACTAATTGAATGAAAGATAAAATTCATATGATCAACTCAATAGATGCAGAAAAAGTATACGACAAAGCAAAATATCGTCATGATAAAAAACTCTCAACATTGTGTGGGGAAGGAACATATCTAAATACAACAGACCATACATGACAGGCCCACAGTTAACATCATATTCAGAGGTGAAAGATTCAGAACTTTCTCCCTACAATCAGAAATAAGAAAGGGTGCCCCCATCACTACTCTCATTCCACATAACAATAGAAGTCATCCAAATTGAAAAAAAAAAGAAGTAAAATTGTATTTATTTGCAAACAACATAATCTTATATATAGAAAATCCTAAAGACTCAACCACAAAAACCTGTTAGAACTAATCAACATTCAGTAAGGGGTAGGATATAAAATTAACATCATAAATCAGTTGTACTTTTATAATTCACAAAATATTTTTAAAAGAAATTTAAAAATCTAATTCACAATCACATCAAAAATAATAAAGTTTTAGGGACAAATTTAACCAGAGGTAAAAAGATCTCTATGTTGCAAACTACAAGACTCTGACTTAAAAAAACTGGATATGACACAAATGGAAATGTATCCCATATTCATGAATTGAAATGGTATTGTTAAAAGTGTCCTCACTATCTAAAGCTATCTATAGATTCAATAATATCCCTATCAAAATTCCAATGATATCACTCACAGGAATAAAAAAATAATACTATTATTTATATAGAACCACAAAAGAATCAGAACAGTCAATGCAATCCTGAGAAAAAAGACAAAGCTAGAAGCATCAAACTTCTTGATTTCAAACTCTATTACCAAGCTCTAGTAATCAAAACAGTATGGTATTCGCATTAGAAACAGACACTAGAAGAGAATTAAGAGCCCAGAAATAATCCCACACATATGGGATCAACTAACATTTAACAAGAAAGCCAAAAACACTCCATGGGGAAAGGATAGTCTCTTCAATAAATAGTTTAGGAAAACTGAATTACCACATGCAAAAAAAAAAAAAAAAAATGGATCCCCATCTTACACTATTCACAAAAATTAATTCAAAATGGATTAAAGACTTAAACATTAGACCTGAAACCATAAATCTCCTAGAAGAAAACAGAGGGAAAAAATTCCTTAACATTGGTCTTGGCAAAGAATTTTTAGATGACACCAAAAGCCACAAAAACCAAAGGCAATAACCATTAAGTGGGATTGCATCAAATCAAAAATCTTTTGCACAGCAAAAGAAATCATTAACAAAATGAAAAAGGCAACCTGCAAAAGAAAATATTTGCAAACCCTGTATCTGATAAGGTGTTGAAATCTAAAATATATAAAGAACTCAAACAACTCAATAACATATCAATCCAATTTTTTAAATAGGCAGAGGAACTGAGTATACATTTTTTCCAAAGAAAACATACAGAGAGTCAAAAGGTACATGCAAAGAAGTTAAATATCATTAATTATCAGGGAAATGCAAACCAAAACCATAAATGAGGTTATCATCTCACATCTTTTAAATGGCTATCATCAAAAGGACAAGAAATAAGGGTTGGCAAGAAGTAGAGAAAAGGGAACCCTTGTGCACTGTTGGTGGGAATGTATATTGACACAACCAGTATAGAAAACCGAATGGAGGTTACTCAAAAATTAAAAATAAAACTACCATATGATCTAGCAATCCTGCTTCTGGGTAATTACCCACAAGGAAAGGGAAGGAGGATATGGAAGAGATATACACACTTTTATGTTATTGCAGGATTATTCACAAAGGCCAAGATACAGAAACAACCTGGATCCATCACTGTACAAAGAAGATATTGTGTGCACATATATACAATGAAATATTATTCAGCCATGAGAAAGAAAGAAATCCTGCCATTTTGTGAAAACAGGGCTTGGCCTTGATGGCATAATGCCTTACAAATAAGCCATACAAAGACAAATACTATATGATGACCCTTATGTGTGAGATCTAAAAAAGGTGAACTTGAAGAAATGGATTGGATTGGATAGGATAGGATAGGATAGGATAGGATAGGATAGGATAGGATAGTGGTTACCAAGGGCTGGGAGGTGGTGGAAATGGAGAGGTGTTGGTCAAGGAGTACAAACTACCAGTTAGAAGATGAATAAGTTCTGAGGATCTAATAATGTACAACATTGATATCATAATTAACAAAACTGTATTATATACTTGAAAGTTGCTAAGAGTACACCTTAAATGTACTTAAATCAAGAAAAAGAAACAACGCTTACGTGATAAAGGTGTTATCAAATGTTACTGTAGAAATCATGATGTAATGTACAGGTATGTCAAATCAATGCTTTCTATACCTCAAATATATACAATATTGTATGTCAATTATAACTTAATAAAGCTGGGAAAATGTTTAAAAGAAGGAATTTTGAGCAAAGAAATAGATAAAATAGGCAAATTTAAAGAAATATTTAGAGTTATTAATGCCAGTGATGTTTAAATTGGCAAGTTAAAATTGAAACATAATTAAAATTTACTAAAATTTCCTGAAAAAAAAAGTTGTAGTCATGCAATAATTTATTTATTTGTTCTTTAGGCAAAAGTTCTACCACAGAGAAACATAAGATAATATATTTGCTTATAATTGTCTACATAGCAAATCTAAAATAATCTACAGGCAAATTGATAGAACTAATGGGAGAGTTTAGGAAAGTTTAACAAGGTAATTGAATATAAAATGAATATAAACAATAAATTTAATTTTCTAGGTACCAACAAACAGCGATAACAACAAAAAACCCACCCATATTGTTCAAGAATTCACTCATAAGTCTGTCAATAAGAACTTTTCTCAGTACCTTATTTTAAATTGCAGTCCACTACCAAAACCACTATCAATAAGTGTTAAGCTTCACTGTGTTTAGTTTTTCTTATAAGACTTCTTACTAATTTACCTTTTTATTTTGTTTGTTGTCCATCCACCAATCAATATGAAGTCTATAAGGAAAGGATTTTTTTGTTAACTTTTTCTCGTTCACCTTCTCAATTTTTTTAACTGCCTTGTCTTGTACACCTAGAACAGTACCTGACAGATAGTAAGGATTCCAATAAGAATTTGTTGAATAAAATGACATACATGCAGATTTACAAAATACATTATAATGTCAACAAAATACAACGTGCCAATGAACCTAGGTAACAAAAGTTGTAAGTGGTGAGATATACCAACTTTATAGATAAATCTCGATATTGAATGATATCATTAATCCCCAAATGGATCTCATAGATGAGAGCAAATTAAAACAAAATTTCAAGGAATCTGTTATTTTGATTTTAACATTTCTGTGAAAGAACAAAGGCACATGAATCTTTCTAATAGTAAAAAAGAGGGAAGAGATGAGGGAAGGTATAGGAGAAAGTAAAGGGGCTTGCCCTTTCAGATATTAAGACCTAATGTCTTGCAACAAGTACAGAAAAATGACTAATAAAACAGAGTACAGAGTCAGAAACAGTCCATCACAACCATGAACATTTAATATCGAACAAACATGGGGCACCTGGGTGGCTCAGTCAGTTAAGTGTCTGCCTTTCAGCTCAGGTCATGATCCCAGATCCTGGGATGAAGTCATACATCGGACTTCTTGCTCAGTAGGGAGCCTGCTTCTCCCTCTTCCTCTGCCTCTGCCTCTTTCTTGAGCTTGTGCTCTCTCTTTCTCTCTCTCTCTTAAATAAAGAAAAGCTCTTTTTAAATATATATTTTATTTATTTATTTGACAGCGAGAGATCACAAGTAGGCAGAGAAGCAGGCAGAGAGAAAGGAAGAAGTAGGCTCCCTGCAGAGCAAAGGACCCGATACGGCCCTTGATCCCAGGACCCTGAGATCATGACCTGAGCTGAAGGCAGAGGCTTTAATCCACTGAGCCATCCAGGCACCCAAAGAAAAACTTTTAAAAACTTAACTTTGCTATATTGGAAAGAGGAACTATTCAAGTGCTGGAGCACTGCTTTCCCAAATTACAAAAATATATAAAATTATATTTTTGTTTTCATTACACCCAAAAATTAATTCCAGAAGAATTACAGACATACAGTGATTGGCAATTTTTAACACCTTTAGAATATATAGGAAGATATATTTGAGATTATATAATGTATAAAGATAAGGGGTAGAATTTCTTTTTCTTTTTAAGATTGTACTTAATTATTTCAGAGAGAGAGAAGGTGTCAGAGTTTGAGTGGAGGGAGGGGCACAGGCAGAAGGAGAGAGAGAATCTTAAGCAGCATGGGGCCAGACTTGGGACTAGATCCCCTGACCATGAGATCATGACCTGAGCCAAAATCAAGAGTCGGCCACTTACTATCAAAAGGCACTACAAGTAAGCATCATTATTCAAGTCACAAATTAGGAGGATGATGAAGAACTACAAATCAATAAGGAAAGACAATCTAGTAGCAATGAAAAGCACAAAAGGATTAGTAGCCATACTTTAGTAGAGGAAACATTAATGGCAGATAAACAAAAAGATATTACAACTTCTTAGTAATGATAGAAATATAAATTAAAATTAAAAACAAAATTTTATACCCACTAAATGAATAAAATGAGTAAATCTGATAATAGCAAGTGTTGATAAGGTTATGGAGCAATGCAAATCTTCATAAACTACCAGTAAATGTCTAAATTGGTTTAACAGTTTTGGAAAACAGTTTGGTCTTATCTTGTAAATTTGATCATGGGCATACAAATTAAATGCATAATTTAGAAACCTCTTGTCATACACCAATAGATGTGTAAAAATTGTTCATGGCCTTATTGTCAGTAACAATCCAAATGTAGGGGACTACTGATGGCTATATGTGGTGTATTTACTCATATATGTGGTATATTTAGCTAATGACATATCATAAGTCAGTTAAAAAAACAGATATAGTTGTGAACAATATGGATAAATTTAATAATGAGTGAAAACAAGTTCCAGAAGGGTGCATGCTTATTTAAACAATATATTCTTTAGCAACAACTTACACATGTGGGAAAGCTTTTTAAAATAAAAAATAAAAGAACAAACATAAGATGTAACATTTGACTTAAAATAGGGTAAGATGAAGTGGAATACATAAGGTCTAAAGTATAAGGTAGGGAAGAAATACACAGCTGATTCAATGACATTAGTGACATTCAGATCTTAAGCACGGTCATCAATTACTTCATGTATACTTTCATACTATTATAAAATTATTATAAAATTATCAGCTATTACATAATAAAAACAAGCAACATAAAAAAGCTCCATTAAACTAAAAAAAAAATCAGTGCATAATATTTTTTTCTAGGAATGCCAGTAGTTGGAAAATTAAGTAAATGTCCTTGTTAATGTTTTCTAAAAGATACCAAACTTCAAGTTTTGAGGAAATCATCTCACTATGGGATATATAAATCGTGTAATGAGAAAAAACCTGATATATTTCTTTTGGGCTTTTTTTTTCAAAAAGGAATTACAAATGAATTTTTTTAAAGAAAAATATCCTAAGGAAGACATAATTTTTCACCAAATTTTTACCTTGTGAGTTATACCCTAAGGGAGACAACTGTATACATATATTTTACAGGAAAATGAAGTAGCATTCAGCCATATTCTATTCTTATATTTTGTAACATTAAGTCTACTTTCCGAGTGTATCTTTAGGCTTTGGTAAACAAATTTTTTTATTTCTCTGTTACAAAAAAATCACCCCAAGCTTGTTTTCCTTTATCCTACACTAGAGCCAGCTTCCTTTATTTTAATTCTTTGTGCTGCTTCTTTTCTTTATTTTGTAGACAGTACCATTCTATCTAAGCCTCGTCTTCAACTTTTGAAAGATTGCGTCACAGGGCAAAGAGTTGCCCCCTTGCCAGATCCACTTCAGTTAAGAATTATAGTGCCTTCTAATGCAGCAAGGTTGCTCTCTATGTGAATGAAACAAACAGTATAATGTAACTAGCAGGAGATAACTTAAGTAGACTCAGAATTATATTAAATACAGAACAGGCTAGAGAAAGGAAATTTGGGAGAAGCTCTCATTTTTTTTAAATATAGTACACAAAATTATCTTTCATGAGAAGTTATCCTTAGGATACAAGATATCTGAGAAGTATAAAATAAACAGCCTTAAATACAAACGCACTGGTGGTTGCCAGAGGGGGGATGGGTGACACAGATGAAGGGGGAGGGAAAGAGATACAAAGAGAAAACACAATAGAAAAACAGAATCAATTAAACAATAGTTAAGCGAGAAAAATCCAAGTTCTATTTCAAAACATAATAAAGTGTCTACATTTTCAGTATTTTTAAAGAATTTTCAGTATGCTTTAATGCACTTTCTCTTGCCTGTTGCAAAACAAAACCAATAAAAACCAGAAGATTCTTTTCAGATATATTTTTGGTACAGGAGAATAACAGAAACTGTTTTTGAGGAGAAGGCCATACTAAAACTCAAATATTTAAGTATTCAGAGGCATGCTTTAATTTTTACAGGAAGAAAGAAGAACAGCTGGTTATAGTATCTTTATTGCCGAGACAGAAGAAACATGAGAGATGGATTTGGGAGAGGAGGCAAGATGAACTATTGAGGGATGTGACATTGAAGTCTCCTTCCTCCCAAAGTCTCCAGTGAAGGAAGACCAGAAAGAACAGCTTAACAACAAGCATCAACAAGCAACCCTTCCTAACACTGGCTCTATGCACTTCTGTAAAAACGGCTATGTGTCAAACAGTGGAGAAATGTAATCATTATTTTTAGAAAGTTTTAGACATTTTCCATTTCCTAGCTGACTATCATAATTTATTTCCCAGAGGGTTATTCATCATCCATAAAAATTGTGTAGGATTTGTGAAGCAATCTTGAGTTTATACCCTCTGGGATATTTTGCTGTAGAACCAGAAGAAGCCTATAGTGATTTTATTTTATTTTTTTTTCATACAACCTGGAGAAGAAAATGATCTGTTGATGAATTGTATCAAAGGCGCTCAGAACAGAATCATACTTGCAAGAGTTTGTTTGTTTTTTATTCTCTTGAAAGTTTAAAATTCTGGAGGTCATTTGATAAGTTTAGGTGCTGTGCAATTAGTCTATGGTATTCACGAAAGACTCAGACATTGCAGGGGAATGAATGGAGGGGGCTCAGGGGGTTGCCCGGAGAAACACAGATGGAGAGTAGATCTAGTTTTCTGTGGCACCACACTGGACACTGTCAAAAGTTACCCCCCAGTATTTTCCCGGAGAAAGCCCACAAGGACTGTGGACATAAGGTTACAAATCTATGGTTCACTGCTGCCAAAGTCTTAGTTTGGATCCATATGCTGGGGAGAAGAAATTCTTGTAATAGTTGTACAGGAGAAAACCAGTGGTTATCACAGGCTTAATTTCCACCTGAAAAGTTAGACTACGGTAATGTATTCTCAACTGACCAGTTATGCTTAATACAATTGACAAGTTGCTTCTTAACTGAGTGAAAATAGTGTAAAAAAAAACAAACCAAAACTATGAACAGAACAATAGCAAAGGAGTGAGTTCACTGAATATTTCCTTATTTTTTCCATGCAATTTTTTCCTCAGAAAACTAGGACTTTGCATCAGATAATATTGATTCAGGCATATTCTCCCAATTCAAACATAGATTTATTTATAGAAGATTGTGTCACCTTGTGTGCATTTACTAGATTCTTACTCCACACCATCCCACAGAGCTTTGGAGTCAGCTGTCCAGATTAAAACCCTGGCTCTGGCTCTTTTTAGCTAGGGCACCTTGGATAACAACTTCTCCCTGTGCCTCAGTTTTCTTATTTGTAGTGTAGGACAGTAAATAATATAAGATAAATATTTAGCTACTGCATCTAGTAGAGCATCAATGCACCGAAATTTGGTATATACAATGTTCTTGGCTTAAAATCATCTAGCTGTATTGAACATGTCTTCTTAAAATCATACAGTACCTTCTTAAAGTCACAAATATTCTAGGAGTTAAATAGGTTGACCGGGCCTAAAGACAGACTAGGATGCATACCGCTGATTGGATGTTATATAGCTAGGAGTGGTATCATGTGGTTAATTTCAGTATCTACTGAATGGCTATAGGAGGACTCATATTATTGTGTACTTAGTCTTCTAAACACTTGATATGAATTAAAGCAACAAATCCTCAAATAATCCTAGAGTTAAGTACTCTTAACATCGTTTTTTTCACATATGAAGAAACTGAGATACCAAAGATTGGGTAACTTACCCTAAGTCATCCATCTAGTGAGTAACTGAGCCAGGATTCCAACTCATCTAGTTGGCACCAGTCTCATAAGCACTCTGCCCTATTGGCTGTCCATATATTTTCCCCAACACACATCAGATATACATCTGGGTGTTCTACATATTGAATAATCATACTTTCGGTGGATTCAAGTTAGAGTGAAGACTAGCATTAGATCAGAAATAATATCGTGTCCTTATATTGTGCCATGTTCTGACATAATTTATTATGAGCCACCTACATTTCCTTCTCATTTTCTAGAAAACACATTTTAATAAATTTAAGAAATATACACCTGCCTGCATATGAAAGTTGGAAATTCCCTAGTTAAATATAAAGAATAAAACAGTGACCCAAATTTCTAGCACTTGAGAACAGATGTTTTAGAGAGAAGCAAAAGTATAACTGTTTCCCTAAGTCTTCATGAGATATGTAAAATTCCCAAGAGGCCCTGAATAAAGATCATTCCAATTTTGAATTAAAAACCTACAAGGAGACTTTTTAATCTCAGAAGAAAAACAGTGATAGATTTGTCTTTAGACTGTGGGGATTGAAAAGAAATTGTCTAGGTCATGAGTATAAATAGGTTTCCTCATAAATTCAAATAGGTAGTGTCTGAATAGAACAGCAAATATGGGCTATATTTGGCTCACTGGGAAAAGAATGCAAGGCTCACTCAGTGGCCTATACCTTAAATGCAGTTAGGGAATGGCAGCACAGATGTTGTATTTTTGCATTCTGCTCCTCTCTAACAAACCACCCTCTCCCCATGCACACACATATGGACATATGTACACACTCACATGCACAAACATACTCAGAATTTATCATGACCAGAAGGAGATCCTTCAATAAAATCCTGGGTTGGCCTTCGGGACCAATCTTCTGTGTTTCACTTAATTTCTGGTATGTGGTCAACTAATGTTTAATAGCCACCTTCATCAGTCTATAAGAAGGGAAACTGATATGGAGCCAAGAAGATGGAAAATATCTTTTTTGGATACTGAAGAGTTTACAATAAACTTGTTTACTTTGAAATCTTTTGGGGATGGATGAAAACCACCTCTTTGAGCTTACATGAAAATAATGCTAATTTTGCATAATGGCATCAAGTAATATTGAAATTAATGGACTGATGACCAACATGCTGGGGGATAAAAAGAAGGAAAGAGTAGGGGGAAAGTGTGGGAAGGTACTGAACCCATTTTGGAAAAAGGAAGTTTGGAAGAAGAGTTGAAAGGAGTGAAAGAGAATACTGAGCATATCTATAGAAGAAAATTCAGGACCTGGAAAAAGATATGCTGGGAAAGACTTAGTGACCAGCATTTATTGTTTTATGTTAGGACTATCTGGTATGTGGCTATATACACTTTTTGTAGATAGTGTATATGTATATATATATATATGGTAAAGTATGTATAAATATATGTATATATTATATATTTTTTTAATACACAAATACAGTGGCTACTCAGTCCAAAGGGCACCAACTCCTCTCCCCTACCAGTGGAGGGAGCCACTGTTTGAGAGAGCCAACATCAGTTTTCTCGATCTAAAAACCTCAAGTTTTTCAAGGCAAGCCATTTGTTTCTTTTCTCTTGTTTTTTTGTTTGTTTTGAGACAAGAAGACACTCTTGTTGGTGGTTTACATCAAGAAAAATCCTCATTCAGACTAAGCCCCCCAAAGAAAGCACAATACTGCTTTCATTAAAGTCACCTAAGGGGTACCACAAAAAGACTTGAATAAAACTTTTAAATGGTCTTTGAGTCACCATTCAAAAAAGGAAAATAACAATTTGATAGTCTTTATGGCTTAGTGCCATCATTAAATTGAGAGACTGGTCATAGCAGATGCCCCTGGGTTGAGAGATAAGTGACACAACATCAGTGGCCTCAGTACCTAATGATGCTAAACCAAGACTAAATTATTAATGCTACTTTAGTAGGACTATGTTCTGGCTCTTGGAACAGAGCTGTTCAATGGACTAAAGGGAACAGTGGCTGTGTTTTAGATAACAGGAAACAAAGCAGTTCCTTATTTGTATGTCGTATTTTCCATTTGAAAGGTGTTTTCTGGTATTCACAGTTGGGGTAGAGCATGATGTTAAGGTTTTAACCAGTGTTAAACATCTCTAAACTGGCTTATTTGGGCGACAGTGGGTAGGTATGAAACCAAACCAAACAAAAACACCTTGACACCAACCAACTGAACATTCTGACCTTGGACAATTGGCCTAGTAATAGAAGAATAACAATACTTAAAAAAGAGGTGATCAGTTATTGGCTATAGTTGGTGTTGTTTATTCTAAGCTCTGTTTATAGGATACAAATGCAAGAAAGATTGGACCATTATACATTTGATTTGATCAGTGTAGGCAGCCAAACCAGCTAATTCAGCAGGGAGATACAGGCCCTCACTAGCTAGACTGATCAAATCAAGAGAGTAACTGCCAGATCTCCTCTTTCCTTTAGCCGAGTAGATACTGCCTTAGGGAATGGCTTAGATTCAAAGGCGGACTGTTTGAAGTCCCCCAAAAGACTGTTAATTGGAGCTCTTTGGATGGTTTGGATGGTTAAAATTGCATAGCTTAGGTTAAGTTGGCTAATCAGTTCTCAGATACCATAAACTTAGCCACCTTAAAATGGTGGTGGCAAGGGAATATTTACAGGGTCAAAATAATAATTATAATGGCCTGACTTTGCTACTAAAAAAGAAGTGAAACAAACTTGCATTTGGGACGGTCAGTCATTCCTTCATCTGGCAAAATAGCCAGAAAATGTCTAGAGATGAATTTTCCAGTTCAGAACAATGTTTCAGGTCTGAGTCCTACAAGCACAGGGTCATCACCAAGGTTTATTAATGTCAACAGTCAGCAGAAGACTAAACAAATAATTTTTGTGCTATATTTTAATTTTATCCCTGAAAAAGAAAAGGAAAAACTTTTAGAAAAAAGAAATGGAAAAATTTTAGAGAAGGGTCATTTACCAGAATTGAGAAAATTAACTGTTCATTTCACCAAAACGTTTATTGAGCATCTCTTAAAACTCAGTGCTGTTTGCAAACATATGAGGAATGCAAACAAAAGTGTAACTTACTGCAACTACCTACATAATAGTCATGAAAAACTGACGTGTCTGGAGCCATTTTGAAATAGAGTTGGAGAGGCCACCAGAGAGAAAGTGCTTTACCTATGGAAGTGCCTAAAATTTCTGGACATGAGAGACTCCATTTTGAGAAAAGCTCCACTTTCTTTTCTAGAGCAAATGGCTAATGAACTCTTGAACTGAGCAAAAAACACACTTGGAATGAGCCAGAAGTAGCAATTGTTTTACAAGCAATTTTCCATAAATTCAATAGGACAACATGAATCCTGACCATAAAACTGGTGGTTGTGGACATTCTGAAGGCATAATAGTTAACTAATTCAGAGTGGAATAGTTTTGTTTGTTAACACCAATAGAATAGTTGATCAATGTGTATCTAGAAGTGGCTACCCCTGTTAGAGGCAATCAACCTTTTGATTCTCTCTTTCCCAAGTCATGTAATTGTCACCCCTTCACTCTGCCTTTCTAGTTTCTCATAAAAAGCCCTTGCTTTCATCCTGCATGTGGAACACTTGTCCGGTTACTGCTGGATCCTGTGCTCTGCAAACTGCAATTCTTTGATCCTAAATAAACACTCATTTACTTTCAGATTGACATATTTAACAGTTAAACATTTTCATTTATTTAACATAACAACCCAGTGTAATTACTATTACTATCAACACTATTTTATAGATGACAAATTTGCAGCCCAGGGAAAGTAAAAAGACTTAAAGAAGTTTGCTCAACTAATTGGTGAGAAATGAGGCCTGACTTTAAGGAATCTCACAAAGAATTAACTAGCAATGCAACTAGTAAAAATATGCCACCAGCAAATGTGCCACTATCAATGATTGGCATGAAGTTGACATGAGGCAAGAAAGATCAGTTTCTCAGAGGCAAGAAGGATCAAGAAATATTCTATGGAAAAGGTTGGATTTGAGGACAAGCACCAGGGCTGACTGAGAATTGGATAAGCAGGGAAGTAGTAAGGGAACATTCCACCTAAGGGAAATACTGTGAGCATTCTGACTGGTTAAGCATTTACGATGTTGGAGGAGGATTTGCAAAATTAATTTGGTAACTAACTATAAAAAAAATAATGGGTTAAAGAGTTTATGCTTCAAAATTTAGTTGATGGGTAGGTATTAAAGTTTTGCACAGGAAATGGACATGAAAATAGAGTCTGGAGGAAGGTTAATTTGGTAATAGTCTATGATATGTGTTAAAAAGAAAGAGATTAAAGGTGGAGGTATGTTAGGAGACTACTGGAATACGGTCTTAATGTGGTTTGGGCTGCTCTAGGAAAATACCAGAGTCTGAATTGCATGGTGGTATTTATTTCTCAAAGTTGTAAGGGTTGGGAAGCCCAAGCCCTGGCACGTTCAGTCTGGTGAGAGCCCTCTTCCTGGTTTATGGGAGTCTTTTCACTGTAAGCTCACATAATGAAAGGGGCAAGGAAGTTCTCTGGAATCTCTTTTATATGTACATTAATTCCATTTTCAGCTTGATCTAAGTGGGGAAGGCCACATGACTTAATCACCTCCCAGAGGACCCACTTCCAAATATCATCATATTTGAGATGAGATTTCAAAGTGTGAATTTTGAAGGGGCACAAACAGTCAGTCTATAGCACTCTGCCCCCTGGCCTCCAAATTTCATGTGCATATCACAGGTCATCAACTCAAAAGTCTAAATCCAAAATCTTATCATCTAAATCAGATATGGGTGAACTCAAGGTTGAATTCATTTTGAGGCAAATCCTCTCCAGGTATGAATCTGTGATATCAAACATGTTATAGGCTTCCAAAACACAGTGGTGGGAAGGGTCCCACTAAGCAAGTCCAAACCAACAGGGCAATTTCCATTAGATCTTAAGGCTTTTTGATTCCACGCTCTGCCCTCCAGGTCCAGTAGAATGGGAGTTCTGCTTTTCAGATCCCCCTAGGGTGACAACCCTGCCCCTAACGTTTTCCCAAACAGCCTTGTCCTGGTGACTTTGAATGACTCTGTAACAGTTCTTTGCCTGAACCCACAGCTCTCTGGGTTTAGAGTCCTGAGCCTATGGCTCTGCCAAGAGGCTTCATCCTCTGAAATCCTAGTAGGGACAGCCATGTCCCCACAGCTCTGCTGTGTACAGCCTATGTTGCATCTGGTTTCACCAGAGCCACAACTGGGGTGGCCAAGGAATGTGGCAATGGAGCATAGGGAACAGGAGTCAGCAATGTAAGGTATCACTGGGCAGGGTGTATCAAGACACTGACAGGCACCAGTGGCCCCATGCACTCTGGACCTGTCATGTAAGGGCAACTCTGATGATCCTTTGGGATCATCCATCCACTGACTTGGACAATAGCTCCTGTTTTCTGTCAGGATAGCTGGGTAATCTCCTTATCAAATGGTCATACATCTACAGTGTTCTCTCTCAAACAAGCTTTCTTATTCTATTCTATATGGTTATGCTGAGAATTTTCAAAATTTTTAAGTTCTGCCTTTCTTTTGATTAACAATTTTGTTCTTACATTTTACGATAAGCATCAGGAGAAACCAGGCTGCTTCTTCAACATTCTGCTTAGAAATTTCTCCAGCCAAATATCCAATTTCATCATTCACAAGTTCTACCTTCCACAAAACACTAAGAAACAGACACAGTTCAGTCAATCTTTCTTGCCATTTTATATCAAGGATCTCCTTTCCTCCAGTTTCCAGGTACCTGTTCATCATTTCCATCTGAGACCTCATCAGAATGGTCTTTACCATTAACATTGCTACCAACATTCTGTTCAAGATTACTTACGTTGTCTAAAGAGATTATGGTCTCTTGATAGCTATTGTCTTTTCCTTCTGAGTTCCCACCAAATTGCCCTTAATGGTCCATTCATAACAATGTAGGCTTTTGCACTCCAAATTCTTCCACCTTCTACTAATTACTCTGTTCTAAAGCTGCTTCCACATTTTTTGGTATTTGTTACAATAGGACCTCACTCTCATTACCAATTTCTGTGTTCATCCATCTGGTCACTATAACAAAATACCATAGACCAGATGTCAATAGAAAGTTATTTCTCAGCTCTTGAGGCTGAGAAGTCCAAGACTAAGGCACCAGTACATTGAGTGTCTGATGAGAACCTGCTTCCTGGTTCATAGATGGTTGCCTTTTTGCTATAATATAGCCTCCAATGGTAAAAAAGGTAAGGGAGTTCTCTGCAGTCTCTCTTATAAAGTAAAGCCCCCGTGACCTTATCACCTTCCAAACACCATCACTGTGGGTAATTATTTTGCCAGAAAAAAAAACGAATAGAAGGAAATAAAGGAGGAAGACATGGGATCACAGGGAATGTTGCCTGACAGAGCTATTGGATGATAGAATCAAATTCCCAAAGAAAGCTATGGGAAATCTCATCAGTTGGGACACTGAAGGTGAGTTTAAGCAAAACAATAGAATATGTGCTGTGAGAGCAGTTCTGCATCTACCTGGAAAGGACAGGATGGTCAATGTATCCTTTTTACTGCTAATATATTTGACTTCATGTTAATTCAGAAATCAAGGGGCACCTTGGTGGCTCTGTCCATTAAATATCTGCCTTCAGCTCAAGACATGATCCCAGGGTCCTGGGATTGAGCCCCACATTGATCCCCGCATCAGGCTCCCTGCTCAGTGGGGAGACTGCTTCTCCCTCTCCTACCCACTTATGTTTTTTCTCGCTATCTCTCTCTTTCAAATAAAAAAATAAAATTGTTTAAAAAATCAAAATAACACTTGCTTTGGTGGAGCATTTTTCATACCTTCTATCAGGTAGAATGTTCTCAGACACATATTCCCCTTTTCCCAATCCCCATAAATGCTGATTCATTTTTTATCACCCTCTTAAAGGCTCAAGCACCCCTTCTATTATCTTACCTCTAAAGTTGACCTTGCCATCTGTTTCATGGAAAATAACAATTATCTCTCCTGACCTTGCCATCTGTTTCATGGAAAATAACAATTATCTCTCCTACCTACCTCTCTGTCTCTTTTTCCCTCACATACACACATTCTTTTCTTTCTCATGAAGCATAAGGGAAGAAAACTTTTCCCTTCTTTTGTAGGTTCTTTGGCTAACCTAATAACTAAGTCAACATAAGTCAAACTAGGAGAAAAACAAATTAGTTTCATATGTATGGAGGTTCATGAAAATACTCAAAGAAGTGACCAAAGCAGGTAACCTTTATACCTTTTAGACAAAGAAACAACAAATTTGTGAGGAACTGACAAGACACAGAAGTCTGGGTTTGGGGTAGTAAATTAGTACAAAAGTAACAGTGTATGCTTAAACAGCCTTCTCAGTCCTGAATTCCCTACCTCTTGATAGAGATGTCTCTTCACCATCTAGTACAGGGGTGGGGGGGGCAACACACGGGGGAGGGGGTTGGTTTCTTCCTCAAAGGAGTTTTCTTATAATATATATATTACATAATATAAACATATACAATATAATATATACATAATATAAATAATCAATATGCCAAATAAGTCTAAATAATATGCCACAGTGGCATATTTTGGGGTGGCCTACCCTGAACTCTGTAATTAAATCCTATTGGTTACTGACCTAATCACCAGCTTCCACCTTTTCCATGCTTATAGAGCCCACATTTTTTTCAGGAATTAGGCAATCCTGTGTCTGTGTAGGGGTACACATTCTACAACCTCAATAAGTAACTCATAATTAGACTATGCTACGGTCATTCAAATTCTTCTTGGCAAGAATAGGTTTAGTAATAGGCATGAGTTAAAATTTTCACCAAAAGACATTAATATAAGTCCATTAGAAAGCTTCTCATAATGTTTTTCTCACTCTTCAAAGAGGTACAGCTCTCACTCACATTAAACTTTTTGTATTGTGGTCACAAAAATCTAACAGACAAAACCATTGACCTTTTTTCATTTCTTATTCAAGTTTACATCTTTATGACTTAGATTCTCTTGTCCACTTCCCCCACTTTGGATATTGTTATTATCTTATTTTATCCTGCTTCTGTATCTCAGAATCTTTCATGATGACTTCCTCCTGCTTATATATATTTGCCAGATTCCGGTCTTATCATTCTTCTTTTTTACATGTTTTTTTAAGGAGGTCATCTACACTTCCCTGGCTTCAACAGTGATTACATTATCATCCATTATTTCTTTGAGTTTTGGATCTATAATCCCTGCTTTTTTACTAGACATTTCCAAGTGGAGCTCATGGAAACAACCCATTAAGTCTGTCTAAAGTAAGTATATGCTCTTTGTCCAACTTTGATCTTATTGATATCCCTAGGATAATTTCACAACATTCACAAACCAGAAACTCTGGATTTATTTTAGGTTTTCTTTGTCTCTCAAATCACCACTTCTAATCAGTTAACTAACTCTATGAACTCTAGCCCCAGCTGTTTATGGCATCTCTCTTTTTTTAATTCATGCTACTCTACTTCAGTTGAGGCTTATTTTCAACATGAAAAAGTGTTCCCTATGCCTAGCTGGCTTAGTCTGTAGAACATGCAAATCTGATCTCAGGGATGTGAGTTTGCACCCCGTGTTGGGTGTGGAGATTACCTAAAATAAAATCTTAAAAAAAAAAAAAACAACTCTAAAGTGGTACAAATGATGATGTTGTTGAGATACAATCCTAGGGAAGTCTAACAGAATCATATAGCACAGATATTATCATGGTCATAGTAATTTCATCATGGTAAAATTCTGAATGACTATCATTTATCCTAAGATCCAGAAAACTTCAATGTGGTGAAGCAGAATCTTTTATTTGATAATCATTTCTTCACACAGCATTCTGGAATGATCATAGTCACAATTTTCCCTATTTCATGCCTCCATTAATTAAGATCAGGAGACATATTACCCAGCAGCTGTTTTCTGTGAATAAAGCAATGAAGCACTTTTATTCATACAACATCACCCTCCCTTCCTGCTGGTGTACCTTTTCTACATCACAGGCCATAAAATAATCTTTAACAAAATAAAAATACATTCTCCTATGCAAACAGAAGAAAAGATTGTTGAGTACATTTTCCTATTATATGTTATACACATATGCCAAGAAATAATTCCTATTCTGAATATCACTGGCATCATCCAACAAAAAATTTTACAGGCCTGGAAGAGTAACCCATTTTTTTTTTAAAAGATTTTATTTATTTGACAGAGAGAAACACAGCCAGAGAGGGAACACAAGCAGGGGGAGTGAGAGAGGGAGAAGCAGGCCTCCTGCTGAGCAGGGAGCCCGATGCGGGGCTCAATCCCGGGTCTCCGGGACCATGACCTGAGCCGAAGGCAGTCGCCCAACCAACTGAGCCACCCAGGCGCCCCAAGTAACCCATTTTATACAGAATGTTCAGGCAACATTCAAATTAAAACTCACACAGGAGAAGGAAAAAAGAATTCTAAGTGGCATGAAGATGAAGCGTAAAGGCCCTGAAGTAAGGGGGATCTTGTTTAAAAATGGGAAGAAGTTCAGTTGTGACAACATAGTATATCTTAGAGAGAAGAGTAGAATAAAAGTTTGAGGAGGAAGACAGGCTGTCTCCATGAGGGTCTTTTGCCAAAAGTAAAAATGTAGTATTTCAATGTAAGGGTGTGTAGTATGGTTCAATTTGCATTTTAAAAGATTGTTCTGGCTTCTTTGAACTAGGAAATGATAACTTAGAAGACAGATTATGAGCATCCAGCTTAATGTCCAAGTAGTAGAGGTGGTGAGAAGTGACTGGATTGAGGATATATATATATTTTAAATTAGGGATATATTTGATAAATTATGTAGAGTTTAGGTAGGGAAGGAGCTAAATCAGGAATATTTCCTACTTTTTCATCTCACATCTCCAGCTGTACTTGAATCTCTCATATAAACCTCTATGTTTAAACACGATTTCCTTATCTTCTTTCCTAAACCAACTCTTCTTCCTTAATTTTTCATTCTTAGGAATTAGCTTCTCTGTGGATCCATTTATTCATGCTAGAAGATTAAAATCTACCCATATCTCCATTATCTCTGCCATGTCTATTGCCATTAACTCCCAAATCTAATCTATTACCAAGGCTTGTCAATCCAAAACTTCCAAAACATCTTGAGTCTGTCTATTCCTCATTATTTCTACTAAAAGCACCCCAGTCTAAACCACAACTCTCTTGAAAATATACAAAAATTAAGTAATTTACCTATATCTGCTCTTCATCTGCATACATTCATCCATTGTACCCAGAATGATATCATTAAAAAATAAAACTAACGTAACACATCTTTCAAAACCCCTCAATGACATCCATTTGCTCTGGGGATGAGGTCCAAATCTTTTAAGTATTGCACAATATCCTGTAGGATTTAGTGCCTATCTCCCCTGCCCTACTTCATACAACTCTTCTTCCCAATCCCAATGTTTCAGTCATACAAGCCATAATTCAGTGGCTCAAAAACCCCATATTCTTCCCAGCCTCAGGGCATTTGTACACACTGCTCCATCTGCCTGCCCTAACATTTCACTATTCACATTCTCCCTTAAGGTCCTAGGATGAATGCTATTTCTGCAGGGAAGAAACTGTTCTCATATGTTCTGACAGCACTCTGTACTCTTACTACACTATTAAAAATGGTAATTACCTTTGTGGGTATCTGTGGGATACCAGTGTGTCTCCCAATACACTGTAAGTCCTATGCAGAAAGGAAATTTATTTAATTTGCTTCTCTATTCAGTCATTCCCCCCTCCTTCTCTAATAACTATTTCTTTCATGTACATGACAATAATTTTAAGTAAAATGAAAGTCATTGAATATTTTTAACAAGGGAATAATATGATCCAATGTGTATAACAAAAACACAATTCTCAGGTATGCTAGAAGAAATGTGGCAATGAGGAAATTGGAGATAGTTAAGGAAATAAGAAGTGCAAAATGGGTACAGAAGAGGTAAAAGAAAGGTATAGGTAGCAATGGAAAGGCTGGTTATGCAAGAATTTTCATGATAATCTTATTTTCCCATTAAAATCTGTCCATGAAGGGAAGCTGAGAAATGAGGAAGTAGTTCAAAGGGGTGTGGTATCAAGGAAAGTTATAAAGATGAAATATGTTAGATCATGTTTCTATATTTATAAAATCCTGAGGGAAAGAAAGTTTGATGAAGTAGGAGTCAAAGAGCATAACTTAAAAAGCAAGTTTCTTAAGCAGGTGAGACAGGCTGGGACTCAGAGTACAAGTAGAGGAGTCTTCAACAGAGTGGGTGGGGCAAACTTCTCTGTACCTGGAGGGAAGGAGAAGGTAATTGCAAATGAAAGCTAGATCCAGCCCTAGACAAACAGAGACATTTGCATTTCATGGTTTCTATTTTTTTCAATTAAATATAATGTGAAGTCACCAAGTGAAAATGAGAAGGTATAGGTTATGGAAGGTTTGAGGAGAAAAGATATGAAATAGTTATTTTTTGGGGCGCCTGGGTGGCTCAGTTGGTTAAGCGACTGCCTTCGGCTCAGATCATGATCCCGGAGACCCTGGATCGAGTCCCACATCGGGCTCCCTGCTCGGCAGGAAGATTGCTTCTCCCTCTCTCACTCCCCCTGCTTGTGTTCCCTCTCTGGCTGTGTTTCTCTCTGTCAAATAAATAAAATATTTTTTAAAAAAATGAAATAGTTATTTTTAAGAGTAAGACAAACTTATTAGAAAAATGTATTTGGAATTCCAGGCAGTGTTGAGTGACTGTTTGAGGATTATGGACAAGAGTTTAGACTGACACTTATCAGATGATTTTTCCCCCCCCCCCAGAAAGACTTTGCTGATCAGGTACAAGTATAGAAAGGAAGGTGGGTAAGTACATTTGGAGCTATAGCTTAGAAGGCAGATGTAATAGGGAGGCAAGATGAAAAGTTGAGGGTCTTATCTACAGGAAGCTTTAATAATGATGGTAGTAGAAAGGAAATGAAAGCAGAATGATGTCAATAGGGTAATTGGATTGGAAGTTTGAGTGAGATCAAAGGATTGTTGCAGGGAGAGAACTTGAACATGTGAGCTGGAAGGCTTTGAGGAGGTAGTGCCCATCTTGGATTCAGTGGTGCCCATCTTGATTCAGGAATGTAGAGGTGGTTCAATCTCTCAAGATAACAAGACACAAGTATGACAAAAGACTGTGTAGCTGAGATGCAGCGGATGAAAACTAGATGAAAATGTGCAGAAGGAACGGTGTTGAATAGATCGTCCACTCCATATTGGAATTAAGAGGCTGATAGCAAGAGTTGGAGATAAGAGAATGACTGAGTCATTCTCAGGGTCAAAGTTTCAAGTGAATGAGGAAATGTCCTGATTATGACAGCACAAGAGGAAAAAGTGAACTGGAATATAGCCATATGGCATATATATCAAAGAAGCAGATTTATTTTGTCTTGTTTTATCCTGTTTTGTTAGAAAGAGAGTCTGAAATTAAAAAGCATCAACAAGTAAATAAAACAGACCTGGATTTTGCCTTTGTAGAGCATACAGATTTAGTGAGGAAGAAAGCTGTAAGTCAAATAAACAAACACACAAATAAATAAATAAATAAATATCATTACCAGCTCTGACAAATGCTGTGACAAGCAATACGGGCCACTGTGAGAGCGTGAAACACAGTGGCCCAATTGATCTCTAGGGTAAGAGTAAGTCTAGAGGGCAGAATCTTTAAGCAGAGATCAGAAGGATGAGTAGGAGCTGATGAGATAGAGGATGATTGAAAGTTGGAGGTTTTTATGGTAGGTTTAGAGAAGAAAACAAAGATCAGAAGAATAAAGGGAAGTTTTGAGAGTCCAAAGTGACAGATACAACCAAGATGAGAGCTGAACTATCAAGAGAAAACAAATGGATATGGGGGATAGGGAGGTTGTCGGGTTTAAAGAGAGGGCATATGGAGAATAAGTAAGAGAGCTGGGAGAAGTATGGCAGTGAAAAGATCTTCACAAAATCAAAATATGTCCATACAAGCAGGCGATGTGAATCAAGTCATCAGGTGAATGGAGGTTTACTAAAGGTTTGGCTAAACTGTTAGAAATAATATCATAATCTAAATGCCAAAGTCCCCAATAAATTTGGATTAGCATAAAATCACAGCAAAAAGAAGATACTAAAAGAAGTATTTTGTAAAAGGGTGAAGGCATATGATCTGGACTAATTGTATGAATTGAATAAACTCTGAGTCTTAGTTTCACCACATATAAAATGAGAATAATAACCCCTATCCAGAATAGCCATTATGAGGATAACTAGAATGAAACACATAGCAGAATAGCCAGCATATTGTAGAAAATAAAAGTTATATAACTTATCAATATTAATTACTACCAAGAGTTGCCAGATAGGCTTGTTTGAAAAAGGCTTCTATCTTAGTCAGCAGTCTAATAAATACGGTATTGCTACATTTCTGTGTATGCAAAGAAAGCACATTATTAGACGTATAGCATGCAGTTACTTAGTAAGTTTTAAAGACATGGTTAGTTACAGAAGCAGAGCTGATGCTACAATAGAGGTGAGAGGAGAAGGGCTCTCAATTCCTTTTTTGACAGCGCCCCTTTGAAAGGTACAGTCCTAGGAGGCTCATCAACCAATGAGTATCATAATTTCCCAGCCAAAAACACAAGTCACTGAAGAACTCAACAGCAAAGTCAAGAAGAGAGACGCAGGATGGGTGACTCCCACTTTTTTGCTATGTCTGCTGAACCATACTGTCCGTCTTAGATTTCCTTAATCCTTGGATATGGGGGTCTCTGTTCATCCTTAGCTACGTAATTCAAGTGGACATTCCTGGGTCCAGAGAACTAATAAACACTGCATACCATAATTTTCTTTCTTATAAAACCCACCATGTTGTCTGTTGAACAAAGGGGTGACTAGATCGTGACCTGAGAGACAGATAGCACTCCAGAGGGATTACTGATGTGCCAAGTCTTCCCATACTCCTCAGTCCTGGCTCTCCCTGCTATGGCTCATGGAGCCCCATAGTCACTTCCGGATGAACTAACCATGGTCACAATCCCTTACCCCTTACCTGGATTCCTGAAAGCCTCAACTGGATGGGGTAGTCATAATTCACAGGGTCACTGTGAGAGGGGACAGCTAGCTTGCAAGGTAGCACTGCCTTTCTTTGGAAGCTCACTTAAGGCTGAGAGTAGTGGTGCTCCAAAGGCAGTACACGCTCCTCCTGTCTGTAATATCCTTAGCTATTATCACAATGAGTATAGCACTTTAGGGGGTAACCCACTGATCCAGTCGAGCTTGACTCTAAAATGTACAGTAATGAACTGCAGCAGCCGTAGCACTCTAAATCAAAGATTCCTAGAGCCAGCGAGGGAATGGGAAGGGTAGTACATCCTCTCTGTAAGTAGATTCTTTGCCAGGCAGTCTTCCTGCTACCTTAAAAGTAAAATCCGATTATGTCTGTGAAACTCCACAGTGAGGGGCAGAGTCAGACAACCATCACAAAGCAACTTGGGCAAATTCCTGGGATGTCAGGCCACTAGGCAGGGCTTTCAAGAGAAGACAATTATCCCACCTGCCGAAGCTCTTAAAAAGTGCTAAAAAAGAAAGTGCAGGTCATGGCACAAGCCCTTGGCAGGCACTATTGGTCTTTTGGGCAATCCCTAAGGGCCAATCAGAATGACAAAGCCATGCACCTTGCAAAAACGCCCCCTCTTTTATCCAGCTAAAGAAATACATAGAAGGGATGACAAAAACAGTTTTGGGTACAGCCGAGCAGAAGATTTTAGCAAATTGTTATGGTTTCTACTAAGTTTATAAGACAATTCCTATGCAGTAATGAATGGGGAGCTTTGGAGTCAGTAGAAAGTAGAGAAAGTAAAATCTATTATACACACTATGGGAGCCCTGACTATATTAATGTAAATTCATTTTAGAGGTTGCTAAATTATTTACATAGTTGTAGAACTTGCAAACTTCCCTATCTTCCCAAAAGCATTTCTTCATTAGGATTCCCTGAAAACCAGAGGCATAGCAAATGAAGAGAATTCAGTCAGAGCTCCAGTCCGTTAACTGGCTACCAATTATTCAGCCATGAATTAACAAAGAACAAAGACATGTCCTAATGAGGTGACACCAAAAGCCCAAAAGATTATAAGCCTCATCCTACTTGTTGTGTGCTGGCTCTTCGAAATGTACAGTAGTTCTGAGCACAGTAAGGATGCCAGACATCCAGACTGAGCTGGAGACATCAGATCCCTGCCTTGAGAACAAAGGACAGAACAGATAACTTGTCCAAGCAGGACTCTTCCCTGCAGAGCAAAGGCCATGAAATTGCTATTCCACAGACATGTGTCTGTTAGATCTGTACTCCTCTGACCTCAAGGTTAGAGACAAGAGTTAGAGAAAGTGTCTATTCTCTTCCTTCACCAGACTTCCCTCACAAGATTATTTTGCTCTCCTCCTTTCCCTCTTTCTCATCGTTAAGGCTGATATGTTAATAACCTGTCAACATGTCGCCATTAACATTTAGAATAAAAAGCAAATTATTATGAAGCTTTGCCCTTTTCCTAAAATTTCCAAAAATTTACGCAGAAAACAATAAACCCTTAGGCCTAAATAGTTCAGATTATGATGCAATTGTCTACTTTTTAATGAACAGCTGATCCACAGATGTTTTCTCCTTCTTCCCCAGTGCCTTCCTTGATCCAGACAGGTTTTCCAAATTTCTAGTGATTGCACACTTCCAGTTATGTTTTCTAGTCAAGACATGGATTACCTAGATTTCATGAGAAAGCATCAACCCAGTTATCTTTCTGGATTACTTCCTGACTCAAATCTCTTCCTAGCATTTACAACATCCTTTGTACAAAATTCTCTTGGAACAAATATTCTTCCTGAATAATAGCCAGGATCTTGTTAATTCTTTTGAGTCATGTTTCAGGATATTTTGTTATCTAAATTATATCACAGTATAGTTTTGCTTAGGTATGTGAGTTTTTTTGGAGAGGTACCAAAGAATTAACCTCATTTTCCATCCCTTGTTTTATAAAGCTATGGTGACATGTTCCTACCAAGCTTAGACTTTTATATGTCTTATGTTTTGCATTCATTGCAGTTGACTACAATGTAACAATGCCTTTTTTTTCTTTTTTGGATTACAGTAAGATAACTTTGGAAAATTTATATTCTGTTCTTTCATTTGTATTGAAATTGAGTACTTCTCAAGATGACTAAAATAAGAAAGGTTAATTTTCTTCATGGGCAATGGACTGAAAAATAGCATTCTTATAAACTATTATCTTGGATATAGACTACCAGAAGTTTTAGAAATAATCAGTCTTTACTGCTGAAAAAGTAGGTCATCATTCTTTTTCTGATTTCAAACAGAGCACACACATCCCTGGAAATGTTATTTGGTAGAGTACACTGTCATCAGAGATGCAGGCCTGCCCTCTGTGAGCTTATGATGGGTTAAAGAAAATGGCACACAAATGACAAAGCACAAAATCCAAAATGTTGTTAGCATCATTCTGTGAATTCGGTGATACAACTTGGAAATTGGTGGTTTAGCCAAATGCAAAGCCCATGTGTCCTCAAGCCCAGTTGATATTGTCAGGTGTTAAGTGAAACTCACCTGAAAATTAAGGCCTAATATTTATAAAAAAATTAAGTTATAAATTTTTGTATATGTACTTCATGTGGTTAAAAAATTAAAATAATGTGACAAGGTATGAATCAAGAGTTCTGATTCCCATTTGCTCCTTTCCCCCTGCCTACTCCCTATTGGTGAGTACTAGAGATAATTCCTTGAATATCCAGTATTTTCTTGTGCAAAAATGAGCACACTTGAATATTTTACCTTTTCTTACACAAAAAAATACCTTATTGTGGACAACTTTTGCACTTTATGCTTTTTCCACTGATAATACATCCTGGAGAAGTTTCAAACCATGATATAGAGAAATATTTCATTATTTTTATAGCTACATATTATTTCACGGGTGCTTCATTCATTGTGTAAAGAGGTAATCCTAACTCTTGTTAGCTAAGGCCTTTCCAGCAAAGACACTTCTTTCTAGCTATACAAACTAAAGGAGTGATTGCAAAAAAACTGATATTTAAGGCACAGGAAACTTTTCCTTTTAACTGGTCTCATTCAAAGGTCAACTTTAGCAAGATAATCTAGACATCTCACCAAGGGGACAGACGCCAGGCCCTTTGGCTATGTTTATAAGAAGACTACATTTTCTCTCATCTGGTCTAATCTTGGTATGTTTGGTACACATACACATGGACACGATGTATGCACTTTCTCAAGACCTTAACTCACACGTATTAAGGGGACAGGGTGATGGGTGACTGGTGATGTAGATAGCGACAGTCCCTAGGAAGAATCAAGGATACCGCAGTTCTTTATTTCTCCCCAAAGCAGCTGCGTGCTGAAGTTATCAGACCATATCAGGCTTAAGGGACATTAAATGTCAGGAGAGCAGAACTGCTATAGAAAGCAGACGGGCGCTGCGGGAACCTTTAGTATCAAACATTCTCCTGTAGAATAATAGGCAGCTGCATCAATCTCAGAAATGCTGCTACAAATGTCAAAGAAAACCTTCCCCGTATATAGATTAAAGTTGCAGATAAAAACAGAGGACCAAATCAAAGCCCTAGTGTTCCTTCTTTGAAACCACCGTGCCAAAAATGCAATTTCTGAGTTATCAAAAAATAGAATCTCTCAAACAGCATTCATAAAGTTTCACATTTTGGTGTTATCACAGAGGTTTATATTGAGAAAATGCTGTTGCTTCCTTCCCTCCCCCTTCAAGGTTGAAGCAGCATCCTATCTTCTAACAAACAGCATTTACTTCAGAACAGCAAGCTTGCAGGCGAACAGCCCTGTGTTCTGCAGGCAGGGCCAGGGAGCTACGCGCCAAAGCACATTGGCTATTTCCTAGGAAACCCCCCTTCACAGCAATAGGATCCGGGAAATAAACTTCTTAAAGTGACCTTGTGGAGCCAACATCAATGACCCCTGAACAAAATTTCATCTGGTGGAGCAATTTAGACACCATAAATACAATGGAGTGCCGATTGAGAAATCTGGGTAAAAACATAAACAGAGTTTGGATTTATAAGGCCTCTTTTGGATGTGACAATTCAGACAGTAAGCATTTAGAGTCTGATCTATCAAGTAGAGAGGTTGGGAGAACTAGTTTTGTTTCTAGAAGGGAGAGGCGATATGACAATAGAAACTTTCCTCAGCCTTGGTGAAGGTACATAGATGCGCACATGCACACACACACACACTCACTCACTCACATATCTACATGCAAATGCCTAACTGAAGAAGCTGCTGCTCCAGAAGAACACTTGCGGAGATTAATTTAGCAATTTGCCACAGATTCCAGAGCAGGGAATGTCTCAAATAGAATTGTGACCATATTCCTTTTACCTACTTATGTATTAAAAATAGCCCTAATGCATCGCCTTAACAAACAGTGTTCAGCACAATGTCATTTTCCCTAACGTTCCCCTCAAGAATGTCTTGCTCATTGACATCTCTATACAACCCTAGTTATGGAAAGGGTTCCATACATTTTTCTTTTCAAGGCAAAAGATTTATACCATCTGAAGAGAAACCAGAGCATCTATACATCTTTTAATCAGTGTGTTTACTATAGAAATAATTATATGAGATCTTAAAAGCAGCAAAGCATTCATGTTTATAGACTTGCATGTGATTTTGTTTCCCTGAACTAGGCTACTGTTTCCTCATGCACTTCTGGGAACTTCTTACGATTTCAAGTGGCTCAGTTTCCCCCTCTGAACAAAGAATATGGAGGAAAGGTTTTTGAAGACAATGTTTCTTGATATCATAGAGATCTAAGTGGCTTCAAAGGTTTGCTTTTAATCTCTGTTAATTGTCAATAAGTGATACTACTTGTGAATTTTGCCTTTGCTATATACTATTCCCCAAGACACCTGCAATTTGGATGATTATTCTGGCTATTAAGGTGACGATGCTGATATGGCATTGTTATTTCAGACATCAAGTCTTACAACAAAATATTCTTACTAGTTTTTTCCCAAATGTTAGGTTATTAAGGTTACTAATACTTGACCTACTATATATATTTTTTAAGGTTTTATTTATTTGACAGAGAGAAACATAGCTAGAGAGGGCACATGAGCACGGGGAGTAAGAGAGGGAGAAGCAGGCTTCCCGCCAAACAGGGAGCCCAATCTGGGGTTTGATCCTGGGACTCCAGGATCATGACCTGAGCCAAAGGCAGATGCTTAATGATTGAGCCACCCAGGTGTCCCTTGACCTACTGTATTAAGAGGAAAGACAATCTTAAGATATTATATTTAACATATATAATTCTTGGGGCGGGGGAGTGCTTTTCAAAAATCAGTAGCTTTAAAACAGTACCCTGCTGGATTTACTGCCTTTTCTTCCTGGTCTATGTCACTTTGTAGTTCAGCTCTCTACATTCTACTATCACTCTGAATATCAAGTACTTCTGTTATTTTAGCCCCTAAAACTCATTTTCACGGCGCCATTGCAAAGGTTTCCAATGTGCCAAATTTACATCAGCTTATAGTTCAAAACAAAAACTTGGAAAATAGAGGTTAGGGTTATAGCTTCCTCTTAATTAGCTCTTCTTCCAAATTTTCCTCCTGTAGGTAAGAAAAAAAAAAGATAAAGGACACTAGCATAGCTCCTTTTGTCAGAGGGTATACTATTTGTTTTATTCCTCTTCCATTCCCAGCAGAGTCATATGTGTGATGGTCCATTTCCAGAACCCTTTATCGATTCTGTTTTCCCTCACTAGATCGTAAGCTCCATGAGGCCTAACAAATTCACGTGGATCGCATTTTCCCCCCAATGATGTGTATCATAACCAATTAGAGTAATGCCTGGTATGTACAGGTACTCAGTATCAAATAAATAACTTATTCCTTTATAAATATTAGTTTTCTTCACTTAAGCTAGATTTTTAAAACATAGTGTGAAATACTTTATACATTCATTTCTGCATACAGAAATACATAATGATACATACAGAGTCTCATACGTAGCAGGTGAAGGGGAACAGAATTTTCCATCCCAAAATATACCTTTTTGGCATAAGTATTATTTTATGCTGGTTATTTATTTTTTTTTTTTTAAAAAAAAACAGTGGATACAGGAGAAGCTCTAAAAACCAAGTACAAGTTACCCTTTTGTAAGAGACCTTTAGGTTTTTAAGGGAGATCTGCACTTGTAAACGTATCTCTCTCTCAAGAGGGGAGGACTCTGTCTCTAGAAACTTCTCAGTGGAGAAATCAATGACTTAAATATACATACAAAAGTGTGCTTTTCCCCAGTAACCTCTCATAACTAGTCTCCGCCCCAACACCACCATCTTTTGTCTGTAGCTGCGGATGGTATTTAAAATGGTGGCTTGGGTCATTTTGGGAAGTTACTCAGTTTTCCTGGGTCTCTCCCATGTATATAGAACACATACATTTTTAGATTAACAAGGGGGAAAAAAACCAAATTTGTCTTTTTATTACAGGAGGGTCTCAGCCAATAACCTAGGAGGGTTAAGGGAAAATTATTTTCCCTCATCTACACAGGGATAGTGTAAGGCGATAACATAAGGGCATAGACCCCAGTAATATTAGTTGAATGTTCATGGAATTTCCATTCTGGTGGACCAAAAGGCAATGAAAAAGTAAGCAAACAGATGTAAAATAAAAATTGCAGAGTATGACTAGCATTATAAGAAAATAAACGAGTGCTTTGATAGAGAATAATAGAGGAGCCTACTCCCAGACTTTTAACAAGCCTTTTTTTTTTCTTTCCCCATTCTTCTGAGCCTGGGGCATTAGATCAAATTTCTCCCACTTTACTGAATCTTCTAAATAAGAGATAATATTGTAAACAAAATTGCACAGTGGTTTCTTCACTACAGCATAGAATTTGTGAATCAAAAACATTTTAAATGTGAAGGATGTTAGATCAGTCATATACTTCAGGCTTACTTAAGAAAATAGATACATTTTAAAAATAACTGTATCCATGTATACAGTATGTTGATCTCTTATTAGTTATAACAAAGGTGTAAATAGAATGAAAGATGGCAAATTCAAGGAATCATTCAAATTGGTATTTTTCTTCTTATTGTTCATATTCTCAAAGTCATATTAACCTACTATACTTCCTTCATTCCTCTACAGTTTGACTTTTATTACCTTGTATTAGGTAACTTTTTGATACTAGCTCTTTCCCCAAAGAAGAATATCCTTGATATCCACCCAATTTGGTACATGTTTCAATACCGTGTTCCTTTTTCAGTGCTTACTAGTATTCTAGGACATGGAACTACCATAAAGTGTGTTTAACCCTTCACCCGCTGAAGGACAATAAGGTTGTTTCCAGTTTGGGATCATTACAAACACAGTTACTATAAACATTGAAGTACATATTTTCATCTGGATATAATTTTTTGTCTCTCTGGGATAAACATCCAATGGTGTGATTACTAGGTTCTATGAAAAGAGTATATTCAGTTTTTAAAGAAATTACCAAACTATTTTCCAGACAGGCTATCTCATTTTACATTATCACTAAAAGATACGAAAGATTGAGTTTCTCTGCATTCCTTGTCAGCATTTGGAGTGTCCTGACTTAATTTTAGCTGTCCTAATAGCCACATAGTTCTATCCCATGATGGTTTTCATTTGCATTTCCGTAAGGTCTAATGATCCTGAATATATTTTCATGCACTTATTTGTTATCCATTTGTATTTGATAACGTGTATGTTCCTGGTGTTTCCCATTTTCTAGTTTTGCTGTTTACTATCAAGTTTTGTCATTCTTTATGCATTGTAGACATGATTTCTTTGTCAGGTATTTCCTCTAAGCGTGTGCTTTGTCTTTTTATCTTCTTACAACGTTTTAGAAAACAAAAATTTGATTTTGGGGGCACCTGGGTGGCTCAGATCACGATCGTGGAGGCCCAGGATGGCGTCTCACATCAGGCTCCCTGCTCAGAGGGAAGCCTGCTTCTCCCTTTCTCATTGCCCCTGATTGTGTTCCCTCTCTAGCTGTGTTTCTCTCTGTCAAATAAATAAATAAAATCTTTAATTTTTTTTTTTTTATTTTGATGAAGTCCAATTTATTGATTTGTTTCAGTTCTGGAGAATGCTATTAATGTCCTAAGAACTTTTCACCTAGTCTTAGGTTCTATAGATCTGATCCTGTTTTTTTTTTAATTTTTATAGTTGTGTATTTTATATTTAAATATATGCTTAATATTTAGTTTAATTTTGAGGTGAGTGAGGTTTAGATCAAGTTTTTTATTGTTGGTGCTCCTCCCCAACCCCAGCAATGAACCTTCAATTGCTCCAGTACCATTTGTTGAAGACAATTCTTCTTCCATTTAATTGCTTTTATAAGTTGGGGGGTTGGTCTATACTTTTGTGGGTTTATTTCTGGGATCTCTACTCCTTTGATTGGTTTGTCTGCTGCTCAACCAATTCTATAGTCTTTTATTTTTTAAGATTTACATTTTTTTAATTTTTACTTTCAATAAGTAAAATTGCATATATTTTAAGTATATAATGTGTGTATATATGTATATATATGTATATACATATACATTATGAAATGAATACTATAAGCAAATTATCACACATGTGTTATATCACATATGTTCTCACTAAAAATACACATACACCTTTAAGATCTACTTAGCAAATTTCAATATAGTATGTACAACACAGTATTATTAACTAGAGTTAACATGCTATAAAACAGACTTTCAGAACTTCCTGTCTTTTTGTTTGTTTGTTTGTTTGTTAAGATTTTATTTATTTATTTGAGAGAGAGAGAGATCACAAGTAGGCAGAGAGGCAGGCAGAGAGAGAGGAGGTAGCAGGCTCCCCAATGTGGGCCTCAATCCCTGAGCTGAAGGCAGAGGCTTTAACCCACTGAGCCACCCAGGTGCCCTTAGAACTTCCTGTCTTGGGGCACCTGGATGGCTCAGTTGGTTAAGCGACTGCCTTCCGCTCAGGTCATGATCCCGGAGACCCGGGATCGAGTCCCACATGGGGCTCCCTGCTCGGCGGGAAGCCTGCTTCTCCCTCTCTCACTCCCCCTGCTTGTGTTCCCTCTCTGGCTGTGTTTCTCTCTGTCAAATAAATTTTTTAAAATCTTAAAAAAAAAAAAAAAAAAGAACTTCCTGCCTTGATTATAATTTCCTTTAGTGGACAGAACAATTTCTCCCTCTTTTTTTTTCCAAAGTTGTTTCAGCTATTATAACTCCTTTTGCCCTTCCAAATAAATTTTAGAATAAGCTGTCAGTATCTACAAAAATCCACCAGGAATTTAATAAAAATTGCATGAAACTTATAGATCAACTTGGGGAGAATTGACATATTTCCCAAGTTGATTCTTCCAATCCACAACCACTGTATGTTCTCCATTTATTTAGATCTTTAAAAAATTTCTTCCATAAACATTTTATAGTTTTTAGCATATAATTCCTATACATGGTTTATCATTCATATCAAATATTTCATCATTTAATTGTAAATGGTATTTTAATTTCAATTTTCATGTGTTTATGGTAATATATAAAAATAAAATTGATTTTTTAAATTGATTTTGTATCCTGGTATTGGCTGGACTTAGTTCTAGGAGGTTTTGGAAATGAAGTTTCTCATATTCTACATAGACCATCATGTGATCTGCACATAGAGATAGCTTTATTTCTTACTTCTCCAATTTGTAGGTCTTATTTCCTTTTCTTGCTTATTGTGCTGCCTATAATATCCAATATTATGTTGAATCAGAGTAGTAGGGGTAGAAATCCTGCCTTGTTCCACATTTTGGGGGTTTAGCATTCAGCTTTTCACCATTAGGTACGTTAGCTGCAGGTATTTTAAAGATGCTTTTCATCAAATTCAGCAGGTTCTTTTCTATCCCTAGTTTGCTGAGAGATTTGATCACCAATGAGTGTAGAATTTTGTCAAAAGTTTTTCTTGTATTGATAGGATCATTTGACTCTTCTTTAGCTTATTGATGTGATGGATTACAATGACTGATTTCTTTAATATTGAACTAGCTTTGCATTTAGTTTTGGTATATTATTTTTTTACATTTTACTGTATTTTATTTGTTAATATCTTGTTGAGTATTTTTGAACTATGCTCATCAGAGATTCACCTGTAGTGTTTTGGTTGTTTCTGTTTATTTTTTATTTACTTAATTTTTACTGTTGTCCAGTTTTTGGCATTTTTACTGAATGATCGATTCAGGATTTAATGATCTAATCCATTAACTCAGGAAATAAAAAGCTAAACTCTGCTGCCCTGCCACCAACTACCCCATCCCAGAGAATCCCAAGGGGACTGGAAAAGTCAGAAGCAAAGCTTCTGGCTGGGTTTGCAAACAATGTTGCCAAACAAACTCAGATAAACTGGAGTTTTTCTAGTTTTATGCCTATGAACTTGATTTCTTTAATAATTATAACACCATTCAGATTATCCTATATTGGGTGATTTTTTTCTTTGTATTTTATCTTTTTTAGTTGTTTAGGTGGAAGGATTCATTAGGTACCAGTTATTCCTCCATTGTTCTAAACAGAGATCGTTTTCATTTCTTATTAAGATAATGCAAGTCAAAAAAAAAAAAAGCTAATGTAAGTCACATTTTAAAAAACCATCTGGAAAGAAGGCAGATACTGCAATAATTACAATAAAATATATCCACAGATCTCTTGAAGACCAATTGCTGTTTTCTGGGCAGTTCATTTAAATACGCATTAGGTCTGATGCTAAGCCATACTCACGCATATCTCACAACATTTAGTTTGGAAGGCCCT
This sequence comes from Spilogale gracilis, assembly GCA_004023965.1. NCBI lineage: Eukaryota > Metazoa > Chordata > Mammalia > Carnivora > Mephitidae > Spilogale > Spilogale gracilis. Next base: position 194,392 of record PITA01000283.1, on the reverse strand, counting down.
CACAGATAAAAGATGGAAGCCCCGGACTAGTACGAGAGTAGGTCCTAACTCATTTATGAAAATCTTATAGACTCCAAAGTCAAATTGTTTGATTACAACTATTCTTACCTTAATAAAATAAAATTCTTGAATAGCACAGAAGTGGCTTTAATTTTAAAAGTATCTGACTCTGCCATGACTGTTGATTTGCTAAAATCATGCTAATGGTAGATTGCTTAGACAGGATTCAGATTTACATAAACATTTAAAATAATCAAAGATCAGAGTCAGCGCAAATATCAAACTCAGGCAAATGTCAATTTCCCTCTTCTTTGCTTCAAATGAAAATCAAAAGGCTAATTTTATTAGTATCAAAAACATTCCCCCTTCTTAATAACCCCATGTGACTGAGGCCAAGTCAAATGTGATATTTGCTTTTACATCAAAAGTAAAGTAAACTTTTATAAATCAGATTTTATGCTGCCTATAATGTAAAGAACCAATAAGAGAGATTTATCTCAAAATCCATAAATTGAACACAATCTCACAGCATAAATTAAATCAAGTATGAAAGAAAGTCAACATCTAGGATTAGGCAACAATAAATATGTAAAAAGATTTAAAAGTAATATGACAAGACAATCAAAATCTCAAGCAGAAAGAGTGGCAAGGGATAGGTCCTACAGATAGAAAAATGAAATACAATGAGAAAGAATGGTGTTAAAAGAATTTCTACGTCACTATCAGAAATGAGCAGGACATAACTTGTGGTCCTGCAGCAGGAACAGGGTTTCTGAGCACTAATCTTATTTCCATCTCTATAGTGCAGTGGCCCTCACTTGTCCTAAGAAAATAAAGCTTGCTGGGAAATTAATTTTACAACTGCTTATTTTAAAACGATGTCTTGTAAAAACACTAATGTTGAAGAAACTCAAGCTTATCCAAAAGGGAAGTGATAACTACTGGTAACTGAAGATCTGAATCATCATGCTATTGTTCAGAAAGACTAAAGCACGGCAGCTAACCCATTATAATCTCTAAAGAAATGTTGCTATACCCTGAGAGTTTGTGCCTCTATGGCAGTAAACATTTAGTGGATATGTGTTTATGGTGGCAATACAGAGGACGCTGGTGGGATAGAAGACAAAAGAAAAGTGTGGGTTTGTTTTAAGATTTGTTTATTTGACAAAGAGAGAGAGTGTACACAAGAGCACATAAGCAGGGGGAGCAGCAGAGAGAGGGAGAAGCAGGCTTACCACTGAGCAGGGACCCCAATGCAGGGCTTGATCCCCAGAACCTGTGATTATGACCTGTGCCGAAGGCAGAAACTCAACTGACTGAGCCACACACGCACCCTGAAACATGTGTTATTTTAGTAATTACATAGTGTCATTTTATTTAAGAAAGGGGTGAGAAGGAAAAACAAAAAGAGGAAAGAGGACAAGGGGGAAAAACTGAGTTCTCTTGGACACTGCCTTCCTGGACTTCAATTGTCCATGGCTACTGGTATCTATGACACAAATATGGCATTCCAAGATGGCATTAGCTCAGTAGTAATGACAACGTCATTTTTTAAACATCCACCACAGGCAAGATGTGTCTAAACATTCTAAAAACATGATCATATCTAATTCTCTAAACTCCGCAAGATATAAAAACAGATAATGAAACCAAAACCTTGAGGCAGTTAAGTATACTGCAAAAGGTCACAAAAGTTCTTAAGTAGCAGATTTCAATTCCAAAGTGCCTACTTTGAGGGCAACTCAGTGGCTCAGTTGGTTATACCTGGGACTCCTGATTTTGGTTCAGGTTGTGATCCCAGGGTTGTAAGATCAAGCCCCATAATACCTTTGCTGGGTATGGAGCCTGCTTTAGACTCTCTCTCCTCTGCCCCTAGCCCCTGCACACACACATGCTTCCCCCCAAAAAGAAAAAAATGTCTATTTTCACCACTGGGGTAAACTAACTTAACATTTTTTTAAATCATTTTTCATAAGAACAAGTCTTGTTTTATTTAACCCCTGTAGCTTGTAAGCTATTTCAAAGCACTGTTTGGGCATTAGGTTTATTTCCTCATTTATTAAAAAAGTTTTACTTAAGCACAATCTCCCAAGATTCTTTTAAGCTCTACTACTACCTAGGTTTCTACTTTGTAAAAACTTCAGTATTAGAAGAGTTCCCATCAACAAGATAGGTGCCCAATAAAATATTCAAAAATGACTTGTTTAATTAATGAATAAACCCCTACATTTAAGGAAAAGAGTGTCATAATGTCAACAGCTGCTGAAGTATCATTTTGCTTGAGTAACTAAAAATATTTAAAATGAGAAAACGAATTCAATTGTTTTTATGCTTCATTAAGGAATGAATTTGCAGAATATTTTATGAGATGCCTATTCCAATTCTTTTTAAATTATAACACTTTTGAGTTTGTATATATCACTTTTCTTTTCATAGTCTAACTTACTCTGTCCAACCCCACTTAACATTTCTATTCCTACCTAACATTTTGTAAAAGGCATGATTCTCAGTCAAATGTATTTCAAATTATACTCAGTCATAGCTATTATATTTTTGAATCACAAGACTTTTACACAATGACCTATCATTCCAAAATTACCCTAAGTAACAATTTAAAAAATTCCAATCCATTCTGTTGTGCCAATGTATTACATTTTAATATGTTCTGTCAACTATTTTAAAAGCCACGCAATATTTTTCCAAAAACACTTAGGCATGTGTCAGTGCTTGCATCATTTTATCCAATATTCTTGATAATCCTGTAATGAGAATTCCCCCAAACTAAGCTGATTTATTAGTCTCATAATTTATGTTTGACTGTAGGTAGAAAAAAATAAGACGATTTTGCAGAAGCATTTAAATAGGCTATTCGACATTCCAGGCTACTTATTTAGGTTGAATAAGTATTTGGCAAGTTAAAAGCCACACAATTGGCTCAGTGGGTTAAAGCCTCTGCCTTTGGATCACGTCATGATCTCAGGGTCATGGGATAGAAGTCTGCTCGGCAGGGAGCCTGCTTCCTCCTCCTCCCTGCCTGCCTCTCTGCCTATTTGTGATCTCTCTCTCTCTCTGTCAAGTAAATAAAAAAAAAAAAAATCTTAAAAAAAAAAAAAACCAACCACACAATTTTATTTGTGCTGTGAACAATCCAAGGATAAAAATGACGGAATAGTTAGAACAGTAGGAGATTCTAGGTGGCAACAGGCCAGAGGGAGGGAGAGAGGGAGTGACCCTAATACTCTCCCATAATAATGATTTAGAACCAAGTTCTTGGATAAGTATCTTCACTGATGAACAACCATATCTATGACCATTTATATGGAGTAACATCTTCTTAGATTATTCACTATAGTAGAGAAACAATCTCAGTAGAGGTATCCAGACAAGTGTTGGTCCTAAAAATTTACAGAAGCAAGTGAAGAAGATCAACCAGATAATACTAACTCCCAGAAAGACTTACAGTTTTATGTTGGAATTTTTCAGACTTAAAGAAAATATCAGTGAGCATATATTTGTTATATATACTTATTTACATCTGTAAGTATAGACACAGATACAAATACAAATATAAATATATTTTACCATTTTTTTAAGATTTTTATTTATTTGACAGAGAGAAACAGAGCCAGAGGGGGAACACAAGCAGGGGGAGTTAGAGAGGGAGAAGCAGGCTTCCCACCGAGCAGGGAGCCCGATGTAAGGCTCGATCCCGGGTCTCCTGGATCATGACCAGAGCTGAAGGCAGTCACCCAACCAACTGAGCCAGCCAGGCGCCCCTATATTTTACCATTTTTGAGATAGCATCTGCTTCCTTAGATTCAAGAAGTTTTGGTTATAGCTACTGGAAGATTTTTTACAAAATATTTTTCCCTAAATATTTAAATCTAGATTGTATAGACAGAGTTGAGACATTACAACTATCCCTGAAAAAGGGAATATGATGCAGTAAAACAAAACAAAACAAAAACAACTTATCTTTCCATTAAGAGGTCACAAATACCATAACTTGTGAATAGAATATGGAGGAAAAACAAATAGAAATCTCAGGTTCTGAAGCAGAAAAAGAAAATAGTAAAGCCCTTGGGGCCAATGATGTTTTATGTCTCAAGAAACCACTAAAGGAGCCTGGAAAAGAAGCCAACAAAACAACACAAATACATTTGTGGGTAGAAGAAGACCACTGCCTGGCTAAAACTGATGTGTTAAGCAAAAATACATCAGTTACTCAGGATGCCTGGGTGGCTCTGTTGGTTAAGCATCTGCCTTTGGCTCAGATCACAATCCTAGGATCCTCGGATGAAGCATCACCTCGGGCTCCCTGCTCAGCTAGGAGTCTGCTTCTCCCTTTCCCTCTGCCTGCAGATGTGCCTACTTGTGCTCTACCAAATAAATAAAATATTTTAAAACAATACAAATAAAAATAATACATCAGTTACAGTTACAAGGATTACATCAGACACACAGAGATTATATTTCTGTTTCAAAAAGAGGAACATAAACAATGACAAAGAGAAATAAAGTTGACCCTAGATCACAAAGTCCAAAGATTCTCAAGGACATGGTCCTCGGTAATCAACAACTACAATGCCTTCAAAAATGGAAGACATTTTATATTAAAGCTTGACTATATATCAAATTCTGGAACTTTCCTAATGCCTATAATAAAGGGGCACTAATGTAAGCATGGGCCTTGTCAGAGGCCATTTTGTATTAGCAAGGGAAAATTTGCCAGAAGTCTGAGAAAGAGACCACCCCTGCCTTGCGGACCTCTCCTCAGGTGAAGCTGTTGTTGTAGTAACTCAAGAAATCACATTCAACCATGAAGGTCGGGGGTCCAAAGTCAGGGGCTTTAACTTAGCTAATTCACCTCTCCCACTGATACTGAAACTGCTACTTTAAGAAAACTTTAGTTAGAAGCATCTCTTTGTGGTCACAGAACCATGAATATAAATAGGCCGGTTATTTCATTTTTCAAGTTTGTTGCAGGTGAAATCAGAATAAATGCACTATTAGAAATTGCCTATTAGTTATGTAGTTATTTGAAAACATCTGAATAATGTTTCCGTTTTAGGTGTTATTTTATTTGAACGTTTCCCCCTTGGGAAGATGTCCAATAATCAATCTTTTATTTTTTTAATATTTTATTTATTTGACAGAGAGAAACACGTGCCTGGGTGGCTCAGTTGGTTAAGCAACTGCCTTCGGTTCAGGTCATGATCCTGGAGACCCGGGATCGAGCCCCACATCGGGCTCCCTGCTCGGCGGGAAGCCTGCTTCTCCCTCTTTCACTCCCCCTGCTTGTGTTCCCTCTCTGGCTGTGTTTCTCCAATAATCACTCTTGACATCTAATCTCACTTCATATGGGACCAATGTACTGGCCCAGGTTTCTCCATGATCCATCTCGATAATGTGAGAGACTGCCATTATTTCAGGACCCAAAGCATTTAAGACGAGCTTCTGGAGTTGGGCTATTCAAACTAAACAGCAGATGTTAACACCTAATAGTCTTAAAATCTTAACCTCACACTCCCATAGACTACTGATACTTTAACACAAATGAAGTGTTAATTTGGTAATAAGAGATTAGAAAATAGCAAGCCAACAATCTAGTATCTCTTTCAGGATTTTCGACCAGGTCTGGAACCAATTCTTTGTTTTATTTATATTGAGCCCTTTCATTTCTTGAGACCTGAACTCTGGGGAGCCCATTCCCTAAGACATTTTCTTAGAAATATGCCTATATTCTGAAAGAAAATCTTCTGAGAAGAAAGTTAAGAAAATGAAAGAGGAAGCAAGAATCAAAGAAAAGACATAAAAGGATAAAAACAGAATCAGATAAACAAAACAGGTGAAGTCTAGAAAACAAGAAAGCTCAAGCTAAAAGAAAATCTCTGCCAATTTGAAATAAAACTCCCCAGGCTTATTCCAAAATTCAAACATAAGCACTACATCTATGGCAAGGAGCAGAACATTATTAAAATTTTAATATTCTAACACAATTTCTCTCTTCTTCCAGAATATCTAATTCCCATTTCCCTTATTACCTGCATTTGAGAAATATATTTTTTCTAAGTCAATTTACATTTTTATAAAATGATATAAAATATCTTTCCTTAAATATTTATTGGAAAAAGTTTCAGAGAAGTAGAGTTTTTGAGACAGTAATTTGTTTTTATATTCAATCAAAAATTTCCTTTTCAAATGAATAGAGAATTCAAGTTAGATATGTCAATTGGCTATTAAAAGGGTGAAAAATGGTGAGAGACTGCCCACCGAAAAAGTATTTGGTATTGCCAATAAGTCCCCGGTCATTATAATGATTTAGTTATATTTTTTGGTAAAATTAGTAAAATAGTACATTTCCAATTTCAAGTTTAAATGAGGTAATAATGCATGATTCCTGGGCAAGCAATAAATTCACAATAAATGCCAGATATCCACATAAATATTACCAAGTGTTTATTGTCAGTATTATGGATAGGATTTAAAAGATGTTTTTCTAGAGAAAGGAGGTAGTAAGTATAGAATCATCCCTCTATTTTTTGCCGGTTTACCATCAACTCTCCACTTCAGAGATTAGGGTGAAAAAGAAAATAACCTGAAATGGGAAACAGAAGAATAAACTTGTCTATCAACTAATTTTACTAATTCACTAGTTCCAAAATTAGTTATTATATAGGTAGAGTAACACTGTTGAAATTCAGTAAGGCCATTAAAAAAATTTAATCAGGCACACCTGGGTGGCTCAGTCAGTTAAGTGTCTGCCTTTGGGTCAGGTCATGATCCAAGGATCCTGGGATCAAATCCCACATTGGGTTTATGGGTGCCTGCTTCTCCCTCTGCCTCCGATCTCCCTGCTCATTCCCTCTGCTCTTGTGTTCTCTCTCTGACAAATAATAAGTCAAATCTTTTTTAAAAAGAAATATACAGTGGAATATTACTCAATCATCAGAAAGGATGAATACCCGTCTGTATTCAGAATGGAACAACCACTTCCATTGACAGGGATGGAACTGGGGGGATTATGCTAAGTGAAATAAGTCAAGCAGAAACAAATTATTATATGGTTTCATATAGGTGGAATTTAAGGAACAGCACAGAGGACCACAGGAGAAGGGAGGGAAAAACTGAATGGGAAGAAATCAGAGAAGGAGGCAAACCATGAGAGACTCTGGACTCTGGGAAACAAACTAAGGGTTATAGAAAAGAAGGAATTGGGGTAGTTGAGTGAAGGGTATTAAGGAGGACACGTGTTGTGATGAGCACTGGGTGTTATATGCAGCTAATGAATTGTTTAACACTACATCAAAAGGTAATGATGTACTGTATGCTGGCTAACTCTACATAATAAAATCAATTAATGTGGCAGTAATACTTAAAAATTTCTTTTTAAAACTGGGTCTCACGGCACTAATAGACATATAATGATTGACTATTCTCCAAGTTAAAAGAACTCAACACTTCAAAAATATCAAGATTAAAGGAAAAACAAAATATTCATTATTTTTTATTAGTTCTAAGATATTTTCTATTCGAAATTTTTCAACTGGTGCTTTGGTCTCATTTGCCCATGAAATAGAGTGTATTTAATTTGGAAATTTCTTCCCTTAGGGTTTCTGTCACAACTATTTTCCTTAAAACTCTCCAGAACTTTAAAAGGAAAGCTATTGAAATACAAAATAGGAAAACAAAATGCAGAGATAGAATAAATAACAAAGATAAAATACACTTGAGAATAAAGACAGAAAAATAAAATATGATAAAAGAATCAGGAAGACAAAGCACAAGGCCTGTGCACAAGGGATGGGGAATAGGAATTTGTTTTAGACTCAATATATATTGCATAGGCTGATGGTAAAATTCCAACCTCATCTGTAGGCATAGCACAGCTATGGCAAAGGATATGGCAGATTTCTCATCAATGGAATGCTAACATACTTTAAGCTCTACGCTCAATTTGAGGTAATTTCAGATTCAAGAGATCTTTCCAACAAGTTCTCCTACCCACAGCAAATTATCTGCTAAGAACTTTCCATTTTTGTAGCACTCTCTTTTAACAGTTTCTATAATTTCCTGAAAAATACATAAACAGAGAACTCAGCTGGAGGCAAACAGCTGTATGAATTCAGCTCTTCTTGATTGATCTTCTATTCCCTCATTTTGCACCCAAAGCAATTCTAAGTATTACAGGAATAAAAAAAAGAGAGAGAAGGTAAACAAGAGATAAAGAAATATGTGCTATACTAAGGTCTCTCAGGCATAACTCTTCCAATAAAAAGTAATGGAGAATTTTAATAAGTCAGCAGATTTTAATCATTTAATAATTATACAGTTCCACACGTAAGAACCATCTGAAGGAGGCCAGTATCACTAGCAGGTTATACAGAAAAGAGAATTTTAGGTGAGAAAAAAGACATACTTGCTAAAGACAATTTGGCGAATCACTAACATCTGGAAAGGGATGCTCAAGAATGTTTGATTCTCAAGATCATGACTAAGTTTCTTGCTATTGTTAGAGAAGTTTTCATGCAAGGTTGCTCTTATGGACTGAATTATCTCCCCTTGATATTCTTACGTTGCAGCCCTTACCCCCAATAACTCAGAATGTGACTACATTTGGAGATAGGGTCCCTAAAGAATGAAACAAGTAAATAAGGTCATTGGGGGGGAAAGCTCTAATTCAATATGAGTGGTGTCCTTATAAGAAGATAGAGATTAGGACACAAGGATCCAGAGGGGAGACCATGTGAAGATACAGAAGAAGATGACAATCTACAAATCAAGGAGAGAGACTTTAGAAGAAATCCACCTGCTAATAGCTTGATCTTGAACTTCTAGCCTACAAAAATCAGGAGAAACAAATTTCTCTTGTTTCAGCTACTCATAAGACCAGGATACTCTGCTAAATGGTAGGCCTTCCAAAGTAATACAGTTTGGCAAATGTTGCTATGGTCAATACTTGATTCTTTTTTCAATAATCAGTACATAGTTTCTCCAGCTAATTCCCCCGCCCCTTCTAGTTCATTAACATATTTCCCAGAAACTGAATAGGAATTAAAAGAAAAATGAATTTGGTGAAACATTTGTTGGAGGGAGTTTACTTAAAAAACGACACCTCTTTCCCCTTCTTGAATTCCATTTAGAGTTAGGTTCTCTCTCTCTCCACTCTTACTATGGCACTTAGAATATAATATAGCTCATTCCTAGATTATGAACTCTCTGCAAGTAGTTGCTTTCTTTTTGCATGTCTATAGCTGCCTTTATTGTGCCTGGGATAGGATATACTTTAGGCAGAGCTTAACACACACTAAGCACTTAGTAAATCTAATAGGTACTCAATATTTGGTGAATCAGGGAACCCTAGCACATCATTAACTTTCCTCTTCTTTTTTCTTTTTTTTAACTAATGCAGAAACGAAACTTAGTGACTTTTCCAAGATCACATCAGTTTTGGTGTTTGAAGGGACCCAATAACTCACACTCCTCATTTTCTTAGTTCTGAACCATTAATGGAGACAAAGGGTCTAAAAATAGAGGCCAGAATGTTATCTTTATCATTAAGATAAAATTAAAGAACATGGTCTAGGTGTGTTAAGAACCAAGGGTTTCCTAATATAGAACTCTAAAAGTAGATTTTCCCATCATTCTCAGACAAGGCGATTGGAGTGCACATCATGTAAAATATAGAGCATGGAAGAGACACCAAAGTGACTTATGGATCCTATAGAGAGGAAGAAATAAGTGGCATTTTGACACTCAAGAACAAGTCACTGCATTCTCCTAGACAGTAGGATGCCTGGCAGTTAAGAAAAATCAGGCGAGCACTCTAGTGGAGCGCCCTCTGCAGGGAAGGAAATGCCAGGAGCAAGTGCTGCCCAGCCCCCTCCTTCCCGACTAGCATGGACTATGCAGCGCTCAGACTCCTCTGTGAACACCAAGACTTCCCTTACTATATTTGCCTTCTTACAATTCATTCGACAGAATTGAGTTCAGATGCCTCTCTAGATTTGAATGGTGGCTGTTAGTCTTTAAAAACTTCACTGTTGGGCACCTGGATGGCTCCGATGGTTAAGCCTCTGCCTTCGGCTCAGGTCATGATCTCAGGGTTCTGGGATGGAGGCCCGCATCCGGCTCTCTGCTCAACAGGGAGCCTGCTTCCTCCTCTCTCTCTTCCTACTTGTGATCTCTTTGTCAAATAAGTAAATAAAATCTTAAAAAAAAAAATTCACTGTTGCCCTAACATCAAAGCCATAATATATACAAAATTCCACATTTGGCACATGATAGAAACCACATTAAGAGCACAAAGGCCATTTAGTAAGCTATCACAAAAAGAAACAAGCTTTGGAGCATTTCTGACATGGTGCAAATACGAAAAGAGATTGGAAATGAGGGTTGGGAATGGAGAGAGATTGGCAGGAGGTGGGGGGGGCTCAAAGATTTTCAGTGCAGCTACTGGTTACTTTCAGAAATAAGGAACAAGAAAATTTGTTCTCGGGGTTGTCAAATGATCCTTCCAATTAGACCCGAGTGCAATAGTAAGAAACTATGGCCTACCACCACTAGTGTGCTGGTCAGTGTTTTAACAACTGGCTCTTGGAGCCCTGATTTATAGCATTTGCCGATTTTTAGCATTCGCTGATTTCAGTGGTGTAAATACTCTAACCGTAGTCCATTTCAAGCTCCTTCAATGACATCAACAGCTTGCAAAATTCCTGAAAATTTAACACTCAGCTCTCACCAGGCAGCACAGAGTTGATCCAGAAAGATGTCTAGGGAAGAAAAGCTCCACCGGAAAGGGTACAGATGGCCAGTGGAGGGACTCAGCTCTCTGATGTATCAGGTGAAACATGACTCCTGGGACCCCACAGAGTTATCAGGGAAAACACGAGTCTGGGCCTTGGCCTGGGAGACACACTGCATTCTGGCACCCCATGGTTGGTTGAAGAAGAGGTCTAGGGCTCAAGGGGAGGGGTAATCTTACATCTTTCCATTGTTTTCTAATTCCAGATGTTGGAAATAGGAAATGATTTAAACAAATAAACAAGTTACCAAGAAGAGACATTCTCCCTTGATAATAGCAATACTGGATCTCAGCTACTATTCTAATGCTGCTAACTAGAACTTTCAGTTTTTACTTGTCAACAACCTCTGTGGTTACTGGGTGCTAAGACTGACAGAAATAAGGAACAGCCAAGGTAATTAGTAGAAATAATACACTGAACATTTCAACTGACCGCATGCTGAGAATGATAAAACTCGTAATTTACAGCCAGTGTGTGTAAAACGACTAAATGCAAGCATTTTCCATACATAAAAGGCTTATATATGCACAGAGGCACAGGATGAAACTTTAATTTTAATAGTGCTTTTTTTTGGTTCTAATTAAGCCAATTGTGGATCTCTTTGTGGGTGCACAGTGACTTTCCTTAGGTAGTTAATTAGAGACAGTGTCTGACTGAGCACAATGGAAATGTGAAAAGGTAAATTAAGACTGGAAAAAAACCTCAGATGACAGAAGAGGTTACAAGCGCTATTAAAGATTTAGCAGTAGGAGGGGGTAATGGAATGCAAACTTTTTACAGTTCTTGGATATTTGCGTACTAGATTCCCACTGTTATACTTGGAAATATGGAGAAGAATAGAGAAGGCAGAGGAGGAGAAAGTTGTTGCCGCCTTGTGATTTGATATTATCTTTCCTAAACAGTAGTGGATTGCTCTTTCAGTCTCTCCATCTGTCATGTTTAAAACACGGTCAATAAAGTCCTCTTTATTTTTGAAAACCTTTGGATTATTCCACCTTTTAGAATGCCCACCTTGCATCTTTTACAGGTGGGCCTTTTAAATCTGAACTCATCGGAGAGCTCCTGCACCGTTGCAAGGATTTATTTATTGTAGGGGCTTTTTAAGAGGTGGTTAGACTAGGTTTTTAGGTTACAGGTCACACCCATAAAGCTTGGGCTCTGGCGCTGGGCTGATGAGTTCAGATTATAGCTCTGCTTTGGCTGCCTGTAGAAGCTGGAGCAAGTGATTTAATCTCTGAATTTTCATCTCCCCCCCCCCCGCTTTGTAATTTGCTAGTAATATGTTGCAATGTAATCCTTGTGACTTAATAGTAAGTCATTTTTGTTTAATCATGTGTTTAGCTTAGTGCCAGAACCAGAACAATTGCTCAACACCATTGAGTATCCACCCTTCTTAAATTTTCAAAATCTGTTTTCCTAATATCTAGTACTACTTCACCTAAGATTAGGTTAAATTCTGTAACTCCATGTTCTTTAACAACTGTTAGCAACCCTTTAACGATCTAGGGCTCCATATGGATTAGAAGCCAATCTAAGACAGATGTGAAAAATGTGTCTGAATCCTCCCCCACTGCAAGCTGGGGGGAATTTTGCAAAGGCAAATCTTCTCTCACCACTGATCTAGGACATCAGTTTTACTCATTGTTTCCACCACTCTCCAAGTAAAACACAAATTATCAACTAAGCAAGGCACTAATTTATCAGATATTTTGTCTGAGGCAGAAAGGGGCTTCAACTCATGTCTGAATGTTGGCATCTTTCCACTAATAATACAGCTGAGATTTTACATTAGAACAGAATCATGTTAAGCCTAAAATGTATAGCATTTTTTCGACATTATGACTTTCTCTATTTTTATTATTATTCAAATATGTCTATGAGGTCTCTATCTTCAGATTCACTCTAGGAAATTTTGTATTTTCTTTTTTTACATTCCCTTTCGCTGTTTGTTTAATCTACTTTTTTTGGCAAAATGTCTTATTTAAATGTGTATGGGTTATCTGTCCCAACTTCAAGAACTGGTGGTACCTCCTTTATGAGAATATTGATCTGTCAAACTTAAAGCACACTTTGTAACTTCTATCATATATTGACATTACATCTATTTGAAGCTCTTGGTGTAGCTCTTTTTTCATTCCTTTTTTTTTTATTCTTCTGTGAAACACTGCTCAGCCCTTTCATTATTAATTCATGATATAACCAACATCAACCACACAGTTTTACAAATTTATCTACTTCTCTTTCTTCATTAATGCCTTCCCATCATATTCCACTTTAAAATTATTTCGATCAGGACAAAATCTACTTCTAATTCCATTGTTTGTGTACCCTACGTGAAGGTGCAGATTTACCACCTTCTCATGTCCTAAATATTCTTGTTTATTTTCCAAAGTCACAGCATAAAAACTGACAAAGAGAGAAATTTATGGTACAGCCTGCCTTTAGCTTTCTAACAGGACTTCTGATTTGTCAAAGGAATCAATGAGAAAAATTCTCACGGTATCATTTAATCAGTCAACCTGGCCAGTAGCCCATGAGTTTTACAAATTTCACTGGATTCTCCAGCAAATCTTAGATACATGCTCAAGGAGTACCTCACTCACCTTTCAGCAAGTCATTTCAACACGGGACGCAGCAGCCTTGTGTGCCTCCACAGGATGTTCATCCCTGCTCACTACATTTGCAGTCCCCTGTGAAAATTCCTTATTAGTCTGATTCTAAAGAACAGACTGGTTCAGTGTCTTCCTTCCTTCCCCTCAGCCTTGTTCTTCCATCCAAAAGCCCCTTGACACTGGCCTTCATTCTCTACCATCCTTGCAGAAGATGTGGTTTTCTTTTGGCCTAGCTTTGTTGAATGATTTACTCCAATCTATCTGAAGGTAGCTTGCGCTTATTTACAAATAACTTGCAGCGTAGAAGATAGCTCTCCCTCCTTCTACCTGCTTACCCAGCAGCCAGACTGACATTTATAACCTGTTTAATTGTTGCCCACCTGAGGCAGAAATCCCACGAGCCTCTAGCTCATTGGAAGAATGGCCCCAGTTGTGCATAATCAGTTGTGCATATCACTTCAATTTTTGCATGGATCGAACAGAAATATATTTAAGTCCCCACCCTCACACATACCAAAAAATGACATCTTGTACACTTTTAAAGCATTTAATGGTAGCCAAACACTGGATCAGTTCACTGAGGAAAACAGGGAATTTACCTCTAAAGACTGGTTACTTAAAAATAGATAAGATGTTGGGCTATGCAGTTTATCACTGGCACACAGCCTGGAACCTGAAACAGATAATGTTGTGGACAAGTAACACTTCATTAAAAATTGAAAATATATTACTCGCTCCAGTGGTATGCTCCTTCCGGCTGCTTACACTGGGTGTGTAATCTCTATGACAGTGATTCCAATGAAGTAGGCTAGGGTGCATTTTGCTGACCAGGGAAATGACATGAGCTTCTGATGATATTTTCCTCCAAATTTATCTATAAGAGAACAATAGCCAGGAATTTGAAGCAAAAGTTTGAAAAAGGCATTTAAGGCTCTGAGGATAGCCAGACTAGCAATCTCAGACACCTGATTTGCACAAGCTGGTAGTCTGAATTAGGTTTTAAGGGAAGCTATCTGTTAGTGGACATCCATTGCCAGAGATGCAATTTTCCTGTGTGCTTTTCTGGGCTAGTGTTTTGGGGTTTATATTTGGCATGAGCCACTCTAAAATGAGCCAGAAAGAGTGCTACAGAGAGAGAGACTTGTACTATGAGCTCAACAGCAAAATAAAAACAATAGCAGTGTCTCAGGGCTATTTTCTTAGAGATTTATTGGGCCTTATTAAATTTGGAAGCAGTCAAGAAGAATGCAACAGCTGTTGTGAAACGCAAACAAAAGCAAAACAGCCTCTTCTCTGTTTTCCTCCTATGTAGTAGCATCCCTGTAAGCTGGTAAACTGTCTGGGCAGGATCTTACTTATGCCTACCGACTGGAAAACAGTGTTTATATACAATGTGAGACCAGTAAGAATTATCCAAGAGATTTGTTTTGATTTACTTCTCATTTCAGGGCATTTAGGACTAGCTTATATAAAATAAAATAAAAAATACATAAAAATTAAATTAAATTAAATAATTAATTGATTGATTAATGTAAATAAATATAATAATAAAAAGCTTACAAGATCTGATTTCCACAAAGCCAAAATACTTTGGAGTTGTTTTCTACGTTATCTCTGCTCTTCTCCACACACCTAAATCTTCACTAAGCAATTCTAAGAACTGAATTTACTGAACTGATCTGAACTTTACTTGAACTGAACTTTAAAAAGTGTAACTGTGATATATAGAAACAGATACTGTATTAATTTGAGCTTAGGCCTTAGGAAAACTGGAAACACTAAAGCAAGCTCCCCAGTTAACCTATTTGAGAGCAAAGGTCAGGGGGCAACCCACTATTTTGAAATAGTGAAACAAAACAACAAACAAAAACATCACAAACCAAACTTCTGTTTTGGATGTTTTCCTATACAAAGAGTACCCAGCATGTGACCTCATG
Organism: Spilogale gracilis; assembly: GCA_004023965.1. Taxonomy (NCBI): domain Eukaryota; kingdom Metazoa; phylum Chordata; class Mammalia; order Carnivora; family Mephitidae; genus Spilogale; species Spilogale gracilis. The sequence continues at coordinate 179,038 of PITA01000283.1, read as the reverse complement.
GTCAAGTGGGAATCACCTGGGATTTTAGGGAAAAGGTATTCTTAATCATATCAGCATACATTAGCTAATAAGGAGTAGTGTCTTTTCAGTAACAAATTAGAGTTTAGTCTAAATATGAGAAAAATGAGTTTACTTGCTACACCAAGTATTTACAAATGAAAGGTTGAGATGACTTAACAGATAATTAACATTTACAAGAAGAACATCACAGAATTGGTATACTGGGCCAGCACATGAGGCTCACTACTTGCTGTGATGAAAAAATAATCAGGGAGGTCCCTTCAGTTTGAGGCCTTAACAAGTAAAGAGTATTTAGGAGAAGCTGGATTGAAATCTTGTGTTTGAGTTTATTTTACTACAATCCTATGGCTATGCCACTTTATCAGCCAAAATCCATCCACTCAGAAGACAAAAGTCAGACCCATTATTTGAACTGTGAGATTTACCATAAAAAATGTTTAGCTTAGGTATTAGAAAACTCCAGTCAAAAAAGGGCGTCAAGGAGATAGTAACAGCAGGAAGCAGCTACTACCCTGAGGCTAGGGGAGGAAGAAATAGGGTTAAAATTTGTATTAAAAGTTAGAAGCCTGGAGAATGAACAGCACCACAGGGTGGGGATGCTGTGTCTCTGGCCAGCTGGTATGAGGGTCATAGAAGAGACTGTGCAGCTGGAATCCAGACATTGGGAAGGAGGAACCTGCCAGCTCCTGCTCTTATCTCTGACGGCGCAATGAGGCTGGTTTGAGGCGGTGTCAGAAAAACAGCAGACTAAAGTTCCTGTTGCTGTTAGGAAAAAAACATTGCTTCCAGAGTGAGGCAGCATTGCTAGGATAACAATGACAAGTGCAAGAAATAAAATCAGGAATAGAAAATATATGGGAAAAGAGCTTGTCCCTTCTGCTTCCTCCAGGCTCCTGGTCTCTCTCTTGAGCCTCCTGCAGGCCAAGTGCAGCAGGGAGTCAAATGCAGTTTACAAGAATACAGTTTAGAGAGCACCAGCCCCAGCTTCCCAAAGCCACCAATGGCCATGTGGGTTTAATGCTCTGAGACCAGAGCTTAATAACTGACCCAGTCGCTGAAACTGGATAGAGAGTCACTGCACTGATTCCCCAAATCAGATACTTTTTGAAAACAGATGTGTCTTAGATCTCCAACTTGTTAGTCTGCCAATAGTTCACAGATTGTATTTTTCACTGATATGATAGAGTAATTCAACACAACGAACTTGAAACTGCAGGGGAAAATGTAAGAATATTGCTGATTTGTTCCAGGAAGTGAGTGTATTCACACTCATATTGTTCCTGTGGATTGGGCCAATGCCCACTGGAGACTCCATTCACTTCCCCTACTAAGCTTTCAGTAGTCAATGGAACCATGGTTACTGAAGAAATGCAGAATTATTTACTGGAAATGCAGTCACAGATTCGGGGAAGATTCACAATCTTTGAGCATGAATCATGCTTTAAGTTTCCATGATTGCTTTTGGAGTGTGAACCTCTATGTGTGACTGAATTGTCAAGTATCTGCCATATCATTTCAGGATGATTTTATTCTGCCTGGTAAAATTATGTCTATCAAAAAGACAGAGAATCCTGCAACTTTGAATATAGACAGTGTAAGTACAGAAAATTCCGGAACTATTCTGTAATTGTTGGCTATGTACCCACCTTTGGCTCTATAAAAGTGTGTTCTCTTTTTTATAAAAATGAGGAAACTAAATCTTATAGCTATCTGGTCACTATCCAACTAAAAAATAAGACATGTCTTCAAAATCTTGAGAAAAGTCTATTTTATTAAGTATTGAATAGACTTTTGTTGTAGTTTTGCAATTTCAATAACTAGTCTTCGAATTACTTTTATATATAAAAAGTGAACTGTTTTTGATGAACTGTTTTTATGTTACTGTTAAAAAATCTACATAGTATGTATTTGCTGTACATAAATAGCCAGAGTGATGGAGAAGTTCACAGACAATCCCAAACCTTTGAGGCTACACATGTTTCAGAAATCACAAGTTTCCCTATTTTAAAAAAGTAGTATGGTACAGATACTGAAGTGCCATTTGAATATTCACATTAACTAAGATCAATAAACTATAAATAGTCTCATGTCTCATGTCCATGTATACCAAATCAGGACTTATTACCATTTAGTACCAGATGAGTTATAAGGAACCTTTTGATTTTTAGAACATGTAAGGCTTTGGAATTATAAAAAAAAAGAGTTGTATTTATGACCACTGTCAAATAAAATACCTAAAAATACCTAAATACCTAAATACCTAAATAAAATACCTAAAACACACTGTCCAAAAATTGGTCTAGCCAATCCTGTAACCTCTAAATATGACCTTGAGAAAGCTTCATAAATGTGGTTTTTTTTAACAAACAGAAAAGACTTTAGCATGTTTGTATGCAAAAGAAGAGAGATTGAGATTCAAAATTCAAGGGGTAGAAGTAATAGATGTCATAAGAAAATGAACAATAAAAACAGAGAGATCCTTCTGCTTTGTTCCCTTTAATCAACACCTGCTGAGTGACTTCTATGTGGCAGAATTGTGCCAGATATGGAAAATACAAAGACAAATAAGACCCAACTCCTGCCACCCCGGGGCCTTCACTCCAGCTGAAGAAATTCAATAAAGTATGAAAAATTATCCTAGAAAGGAATTCCATAGATGTACAGCGGAACAAAAAGGATGAAATAATTGATTCTTTTAAGAAGAGTCAAAATATTTCATTGATAGATGATACTTGAAAAATAAATAATTATTTCTCAGGTTGTATGTGGGAGAACTGACAGGAAGATGAAGATTACTTTTAGATAAGAGGAACAGTTTGAGTTAGTGCACATGGTTGTGAGACAGTGTGTCAAGAGAAATGTAAACAACAGCATAGATGGAGTCCTCAGTATCAGTGCAAAATACTTGTGAGAGCCTACTGTATGCTCTGTTTATACTGTACTATATGGTAGCCAGTGACACTTGTGGCTATGGAGCTCTTGAAATGTGACTATTGGCTAAGTAACTGGATTTTTAATTTTATTTAGTGTTCTTTTAAAACATGTTTATTAATTTAATTATAATAACAATAATAAGCCCATTATATATTAACAAATAACATATTTCCTATAAAAATAGCAACATTTTCCAAACTACTTTGAGATATTCCACCCCAAGATCATTTTTACCATGCTAGTAGGCTCATTTCCTGGTTGAAAGAAAGGAAGGTCGAGGGCATCTGATGGTGGGCCTAAAGTGACTACAGTTCAACAAGGATGGCGGTCAGAAAGAAAACTGAACACATAGCTTGGAAGATCTAGGACACCCTGGAACACATGAAGACATTAGAACTCACGAAGACAAACTACAAACCATATTTACTCTCGCCATATCTAACCCCAGTGATGCAGATGGCAGGCAGAGAGAACTACCCACACTCCTGGCTCTGAACTCAGAGAAGCTGGAGGACCTCTAGCTCATTCACTTCGTTGAAGGCTTTGTGAGCTTCAGCAGCATGTGGAGGCTTGCACCAGCCTGGAGAGCTGTGATCAGCCAACTTTTTTTATTTATAAAATATGTATTAAAAGATACAGAATTGATAGGCTATAAGGTAAAACCTTTTTAGACTTCGCAGGTCATGTGGTTTGTGGTCACTCAGCTCTGTCACTGTAGCATGAAAATAGCATAAGACAATATATAAATAAGTGTGTCTGGGTTCCAATACAACTTTATTTAAAAAACAGTTGGCGTACTAATGTGGCCCATGAGCCACAATATAACAACCATGCTTTAGAGTATAATGACAACTATTTTACATTCATATTCCAAATCACACTTGAATTCTTCTAATGGTCAATGCTAAACTTGAAACATACAGAGAAAAGATGTCTGGGAAATAGAATTCCACATTAGGTATGTTGACAGTACAAAATCACCAAGTCATGTTCTCAAATTGTCTGCAATTACCATAAGTTACTCTTATAATCAGGGGGAAAAAACAATAACTCATCAACACTATAAAAATATACCTGTGGTGTGTAGATAGACACTATTCATATCTTTATGGTCCAGGGGACTTTAGTAAATGCAAAGGAGAGGACATGTGCCTGGCAGCATCGAGGAACTTTTCATAAGGAATGTCACAAGAGTGATGAATTCTTCAAAGAACTCTGCTTTTCACAGGATAATCCCTACTGGGATAAATAATTCAAATGGGAATCCTTAATTCAAAGATTTTTGGAGAATGGTATTTTACCTCATTCTGTCTCATATAATGTGTATAGCTCAGTGTTTTTAAAAAATAATTTTTTAGTAGCACAACACTTTCTTCAGATGAAATCTTAATCAGAAGTGGGAATTAATAAAACATTAAGGGGAGCTTCTATGTGGAAGTGTAAAGAAATAAAGAGATTAAAGTTGAACACCACCAGTTGAAACCATACTAGAGATGGAAGAGTATTTGCATCACAAAGGTGGCTGGCTATTCACTACAGGCCTCACCATTTTTCTTTTTTATATAATTAAAATTTTAATACATTAGGCACATCTATGTGTTATCATGAGCACTCCTCTCAGACTATCCTGTATACCAACATCTCTTTTTTTTACGATGAGGGAAAAGATAATTTATTTAAAGATTAAAAGTGAAAACTGTCAGTTTTTCTTTTTTCTTTTCTTTTTTTTTAAGTTTTACTTATTTATGTAATCTCATGACCCTGAGATCAAGAGTCACACACTCTTCCAACCTAGCCAGCCAGGTGCCCCCATCGTTACTCTTAATCCTAATATTATCCTTTCTTCTGATAACTCAGGCTACCTTGATATCTGGGAGATCAAGATAAAGATATTCCAATATCCAGATTTTCATTAATACTCTCCAAAAGGGGGGCCATATTAATGATATATCTAAAAACTGTTATTTCCTGTAATCTCTAGGTAGAGGGTACATCAACAATGCTGTTGAAGAAAGAACCATCCTTAAAAAAAAATTCAGATATTGCTACAGAACACAGATTACTTCTGAAAAAGCTCCTAAAGATCTGAAAATTCTATCTCTGTATCCTCCAAACACCTAGTAGATCTGCAAAACAATTTGTTTGATTGACAGGAGAGAACTATTTCAAATGCCAGTGGGTAGCCTTCCAGCAAATAAGACTACAACAAGAATGTTTTCCCCCTACTGCTAATGGCTAATCCTGGCACTGAGCCTTCGGCTGTTGCTTCCGAACATGGGTATCCTTTTAGTAAATGTGCCTGCCACAGCTTGCCTCAAACTGATATGGTGTTAAGATGCAGAGAAAAGAAATGAATTTAAGAAAGAGAGAATTGGTCTCTATTAGCCTCCTTTCCATTAAGATGCAGGGTGGAGTCAGCTGGAAGGGCAAACAGGCCTTTGCTTGGACAGAAGGTCCATTTGTTCACTATGATAACATACTAGCTTCTGAAGATGAAATATCGTAATGCTCTAAGCCCCATCCATGTTTAAGTACAGCGTGCAATTCTCCTTTATTAGTACTTTTTCCTTTGTGCTCTTTTGATCTTAAGAACAGAAATACTCAGAAATCAAGGGCAACAAAATAGCCTAACCAACATGAAGCTTATATAGTTGTCCATACCCTAAGATGAGACCATAGATGACACTAGAGATCCACATAAGCAAGCCGGGCTTAGAGAAAAATGCCCTGCTTCATAATTCCACAGCATTTGGACAAAGACTGCTTTTGGTCTCATGATCGTAGCCACTCTGAAAACCCTGGGGCAGTTCTTGACTGTGTCTCTTAAGCTTAGAGTCATCTCAAAGCCTTTCCTTAAAGAATTAAATATAAAGGATTATTAACCACCCTCCAGAATGATGCTGTAATGCAACCAAGAACATGATACGGACTACATAAGTCCCCCATCTCAAAAGGCCAGTTTTCTATAGGAGGTTTTGCAATATTTTATGCATAAATTATTGATATAATGAGTATAAGATTAAAATTGGGTCAAATCTAACAGATACTAATCAGGTAAAACTAATAAATGTTCATAAAAATTGGAAAAAAAAAACCTCTTTAGGATTTCAAATGTCTACAAGAAATGGTTAAATGATCTCAGGAAGGAATATTAACTTTTAAAAATAATATATGTCAGATGTTTTTAAAGGTTAGAAAATTGGTACTTGTCAGACCAGAACAGGTAGGAAAATCAGAAATATGCACACCGTCCAAAAGCACTATATTATGTGACTCTGGCATTCTTCCACTAATATATAATTAAATTACATTAGGCATTTATTGAAGCCCACTATGTACCCAGCATTGAACTAAAAGCTAGAAATAGAAATACAAGTGACATTTATTTTTTGCTTTCAAAGTGGAGCTTATAATTTAATGGAGGAGGTAGAACACATCGAAGATTGAATGCAATGTTGAAATTCCTCTTTGGTTGGTCTCACTTGGTAAATCATACCATGGAAAACCCATCTTCCTTATTCAGCCACTTTTATACTAAACAATTAAAAACATCATGTGATAAGTTATAAACAAATAGTATGAACCAAATACTTTGGAAATGTTCCAAATGACATGGAAAGTTTTCACCAAGGTCAGAACAACTGAGCAGGGCCTATCTCAGGGAAGAGCATTTACTCAGCTAAGAAGGAAAGAAGGAAAGGGGAAATTGGGACAGCATGATCTATGGAGATTTGAGATTATGTCACATCTGAAGAAAGATAGCCCACTGTAAAAAACCAGCTGTGATATATAATAGGGATGGGGGAGTGGGAAGTAAATAAAGGATTGCAATCAGAGCGTAAAGTAGCAAAATAATCTTTGATCTAATAGGTTTCAATGATGTAATAAATCTATCTTCTGAACTTTATGTTTTTAGATTTGACAATGACACAGCTATTTGTTTTATTTAGAGTCTTTGTTTTCCTGAATGCCTCCATGTTTATTTCCATTTCACAATAAAACAAACCATAAAGGATAAAGTCATAGCTACCCATCCTGAATAATGTATAAATAATTCTTTAGCACAGAGTCCAGTAAGTACGTGTTAAAAAAAAATAGTAAGAATTTGAAGATAAAATTCATGGACCTTTGCAGTGTATTTCTACCTGGAAGGTTAAAACAAGGCAAGTAGTAGGCAGAAGGAACCTAGAGTAATATAAAAATAGTGAGGGGTGCCTGGGTGGTTCAGTTAGTTAGGCTGCTGACTCTTGATTTCAGATCAGGTCAGGATCTCCAGGTCCTGGGACGGAGCGCCACACCTGGCTCCATGCTCTGCTCTCCTTCTTCTTCTGCCCCTCCCCTACTCACTCTCTCTCTCTTTCTCAAATAAATAAACCTTTTTTTTAAAAAAAGATAACAATTGTGAAAATGGAAAAAAAGAGATGAATCAGAGTGATGCTTTGAAGTAAGAATGAAAATTAGTATAAAGAGAAGTAGATGCCCTACACTACAAATTCTGGGAAAGCAGAACTATCCCCTGCCACTGGGCAAGCAAAGACAAAGTGAGACAGTCGTCTGCATGAACAGCCTTCACCTCCTTTGCTGCCCTTCTGTGTTCCACTTGTTGGCACATAACACCCTTCCTGCTGGCTGGCTTCTCATTAGATTCTGCCAGTCTGAGGTACTGGTGGATACTAGAAGATGAAAAAGAGGGGAAATGACTCTTTTTTTCTTTCAAGCCTTCCCTTCAAGAGTACCTTTGAGCATTTCTGGCACTCACAGGGCAGACTCCTTTCTCAGTCCTGGTTCCAGTGTTCACATCCTCTCAGCAGTCCTAAAACCTGGCTGCCCACAGCACCCTTGGCATCCCCAGTCCTCACTTCTCAGCAACTGCTCCATGTTTCAAGCACTGACTAGGTAGTCCTTCCTTGGGTGCCAAGCCCGTTTCACACACCAAGTCATACAGCAGAGAAGTGACCTCTGAGAACACACCACCTCTTCCCCTTTGTTTCCCAGACTTAAGGACATAAACTGCATTCTGCATTCATCTCTGGATTATATCACCTTCCCTTTTTTGTTCTCTCAACTCCTCAACACATTTGTAACCAATCACCTATGTTAAGTGACCTGTGTTTGAAAAACAAAGCACTTTACTGACTAGACCCTAAGTTATCCGATTCTTGTTAGCAACAGTCAGCCAACAAAACATATTCACTAAGATTTAATTCTTAGAGCGAGTTCCTGAGCTACGTAACTTTAAATACAGAGATGTCATAAATCCCACAGGAAATAGGATACTTGTAATCTATGGCATGCTTTGGATTCACGATTTCTTAAGTTACCAACTGAGATTATTTGAGATAAAGTACCTACAGAAGGCAATAATTTGGGAGAACAGTTGGACATTACATTGAATTCTTATGGTAGTAATGGTGATTTTTTGTACTATGAGGTGAGATGTCTGCTTTGGGAGAGTTTACAGAAATAAAATCAAACACAGGGCTTTAAACTCTGAGAACAAAACATCTTAAAAAAGTATCCCTGAAAAAAATCACCTATTTGTTTATTTTAGTGTCAGGCAGATATTAGACTATTGATTATTTGTTGTTATTATTATTAGATATTAGATTATTAGGGCTGAAAATTAGATAAAAAATCTAGTTATGCAGGATGCTGTATTGCAACATAACTTGAACTCAGACCCTTAGAGAGTTTGTTATTTGAAAGGAAAGGCACTAATGAGAAAAGACTAGAGATACTGGGACTTAAAACTTTTGGGTGGATGAGGAAGAATCTGAGATATATGAGCATCCCTGGCCAAGAAGAAGAAATGCCTACCTCTTTGACTAAAAACTAATCTTCTCTTGCTTGAAGATAGTGTAACAATCTTACCCAGGCCATTGCCTTATAAGAGGATAAGTACTCTCCTTAAGATAACTTCACCACCCATCATTGTCTTTATATCCATAATTGGAATCTGTTTGCATAGTCCCCAAAGGGAACAAATACAAAATCTGACCCAGGAAAAAAGAAACACTGAAATATTTAAACATTTCTCTAATTCCTATCAGCAGATACCTGGAGAATATGGATTGAATAAATTCAAGGCTGATAAGCCAAGCAGAATAGAATAGAATAAGGCATGGAACTAGAGTTTTTACTGTGGTTACACTTATCTGAGACACTGAAATTAATGTGTTAACTTGAACAACTAGAAATGGTTCTGATAGTTGGCTGGTTAGTTGACTAAATCAGGACTCAATGGTAACCTATATTCAATATTTAGATGAAAAAACTTCTCTAGCATAGAGAAAAGAATACATAAACCTAGGCAGATGGAAATGTTAGTATGGATTTATTATATATGATCCATCACATTTCCTCCTGTTTCTCAAGGGGTCCCAGAAGACATTCATTTTCTTAAGCATTAAAAAAAAATGTATTATTGTGAAGAGAATCAACATCACCAAAAAGCTCTATGGTGTCTGTCCTCTGAAGACTAAAGATGATAATGTTGAGAGATAACCCACTGACTCAAGTTTCCTGATTTCAAGGGGAAATAAAATCTAAAGTGGCAGAGGCCAAATAATAGAGAAAAGATGAGTATACTTTAATGTAACAGGCAGAAGGAAACAATGACAATCAGACAGGAATCCCTGTTTGAATAGAAATATTTGGTGGTAGTTAAAGAACTATGGTGTTCTTAGGAATGAAATAAGTAGATCTATTAATTAATCTGTATATCTAAAAAAAAAAAAAAACCCTGGGAATCCAGAATGCCACTGTGGTACCATTTTTCAAAGCAGGAATTTATGACGCTAGATGATATATAGAATTTGGACCTAGATTTACCTTATAATATGTTCAGATAATCATGGTTATTTCTTCAGCTCTAGATTATATAATTGAAATAGACTGGTAGAATTTTCACATTGACTCCCCAACCCTTGGAGTGAGATACCCCAGAATATTAAAACAAAACCAACACCCCCATTTTCATGGAAATTGACAAAATTATTGTTATCATTAAAACTTTAAAAATGTTTTTTTCTCTTTTTCACTGCCATCCTGCTCCGTGTACTTGACTGTTTCTGGCCATGTCTTCTCACAAGACTTTCAGAATCAAGCGATTCCTGGCCAAGAAACAAAAGCAGAATCATCCCATTCCCCCAGTGGATTCAGATGAAAATTGGTAATATTTAGGTACAGCTCCAGGAGGAGGCACTGGAGAAGAACCAAGCTGGGTCTATAAGGCATCGCACATCATGAGATGACACACCTAATTGGCTCCACATATTTAATTAAGCTGTGTGAAGATTGTGTTTTCTATCCTATCACTCTGTCAACATCCTTCCTACCTGGCCAATAGGCATGTTTTAACAGGGAAGTGATTTTTCTGTTACTATGCCCCTGTACCAGTAGGTTAATTCAGTAATAAATGTGAGATTTTTCAGCTCTTAAAAAAATACTCTAAAAAAAACTTTAAAAATATAACAATGATGATACTTACCAACTCCCAACATTCACATCTGTACAAAGGTCAGGTGGATATTGAAGAATAACTATAAATTATGATAAATTTACCTATGTGCTGGTTCTAAGTGTGTCTGCTTTTCTACATGTGGGATCTTCGGATATGGTCTAGGTGTGAAGCAAATTCAGAAATTAATTGTACTATTTCCTCTAAAGAACCACAGAGCAATTTTCTTTTACCAGGAAGGGTGGGCAACATACCTTCATTTTGGAGTTATATCAATTTTCTTGTTTTTGCAATCGAGTCTTCAAAGACCTTGACCACCCTGATATCCCACAGATATGTTAGTGAACTAAATGATATCTAACAAACTTTCATTTTTTAATTTTTTTAAGGATTTTATTTATTTATTTGGAGAGAATGTGTGCATGCAGGAGCAAGGTAGAGGGGGGTAAAAGGGGAGGAAGAAGGACAAACAGATTGTGCTGAGCTCAAAGCCTGACATGGGGCTAGATCCCGGGACCTGAGATCATGACCTGATTCTGGTGTTTAACCAAGTAAGCCACGCAGGTGGCCCTCTGACTAATGTTTAAAATGCAATTGTGGACATATTGTAGTCTTTGGAGCTACTGAAATTGCTTTCATAATCTCTATTCTTCAAAGGTATGGTAGAAAGTAAAGATACACAAGGTAGTAAACCGACAACTCTATTTCCTCCATGAAATTTAATCTAATTTTTTTATCTTTCTACTGGTTACTTTTTTTAAAATTATACTTTCTTACAAAATTATTATTTCATTCACTTATATATATATATTTTTAAGCACTAGCATGGGCTGAGAGGTAAGTTAAGTCTTCTGTTACATGGGTATTTATCTTGTAGTTTTTGTTTTATGAAGTTGAGACATTTGGCTCATAGATATTCACCACTATTATATTTTTATTGTGAATGACTCTTTTTAACATTACAGAGTGTTCTTTGTCTCAGTTAATGCTTTTTGGCCAGAATTCTGCCTTGACTAATATCTTGTGACTCCAGCTTTGCCTTTGTCTTGTATAATTTGCTTTCCTTTTATTTTCAATCATGATACTGTGATTTATAAGAAATATATATTTGGTTTTTGTCCATGATTTCCGACTCAAAGCTCCTAAGGCACTTAGAATTTCCTGTGATAAGAGCAATAAGGGTGTCTTTTGTTTTGTTAATGAGGTGACTTTTGGAAAGCCCTTAGGTAGCTTAAGGATGGGGGGCTGGTTGCCAGGAGAACCATTCATGTGATTAGAGGGTTGGAACTTTCAGTACCCCCCACCATTCCTAGGGAGGAGAAAGGGGCTGGAGATTCAGTTCATTCACCAATTGCCAACGACTTAATCAATCATGTCTATGTAATGAGGTCTCCATAAAAACCCAAAAGGAGAGCGTTTCAGACAGCTTCCAGGTTGGTTAACACATGGAGATCTGGGAAGACTGGCACACCTGGAGAAAGCATGGAAGCTCTGAATCCTTTCCCCATATCTTGCCTTTGCAACTCTTCCATCTGCCTGTTCCTGAGTTATATCCTTTTATAATAAACTGGTGATCCAGTAAGCAAAATATTTTTTTTTTTGTTTTCTGAGCTGCTCCAGCAAACTAAACAGACCCAAGGAGCCGGTCTCTGGAACCTTCCATCCATAGCTGATTGGTCAGAAACACAGGTGGCAACCTGGACTTGCAATTGGCATGAGGCAGGGATGGATGGGGCAGTCGTGTAGGGGGAGCCCTTCACCTTTGGGGTCTGATGCTATCTCTGGGTAGATAGTGTTGGAATTGAGTTAAATTGTACGACACTCAGCTGGTTTTGGAAAATTGCTTGTTGGTATAGGGAAAGTACGTGCGTGCGCGCACACACACGCACACACACACACACACACACACACACACACACACACAATACAAACATGCACATGTTGGATTTGGTGGCCAGAACCTTTAATGTATGAATATATAGTGTATATTTATATATATTTGTATAAAGTATTTTGTTTTCTTGAAAAAAATTTTCTGAAACTATGTGAGTTATGTTCACTTACATGTATTGATATTTCTCATTTTATTTCTATTATACAATTTTATGTTGTTGATCTTTAATAGATGTTTAAGGACACTTAAAATTCTGGTCTCCTTTCTTATTTTATTTTTTATGTGTAGTTATTCTGGTAGTGATGAAGGCCTGTCTTTTTGTTCTAATGATTATTTCATAATTATGACTTTACATGATATCCCTACTTATCTATGTCTTTCGATATAATTATCTTTACTTTGAAATAATAAAATAGTGTTCCATTTTATCTCTTCTTCTCTGCTTCCTAATTTTTGTTGATAATATTAACTGTATCAATACTTATGTTTATATTTTTAAATATGTCTATAATTACATTACTGGTTTTTCAGCTTTGAAGCTGAAGGATTTAACTCCCAGCCTATAGAGCACCTTTGTAATCTTTCATGTTGTTTCCTCCTTCTTTCCAATTTTAGTTAGCTGTCTCATTTCTACATATATAGGCATATAACTTTCACATTCTGTTCTGTTACCATAAGCCCCACATTTGTTTGAGTCCTGGTTTTATAGTTACATATGTTCAATACTCAACAAAATAATGTCACGAATTCTTCTGCCACAATTTCCCCGGCTCATCTCTTGGTTTAAATTAATTTTCCAGTGGTTGTTCTCAAGAAAGGCTCATGGGAAAATATTCCTTGGTTTCTTACATATTCAAACTTGGTTTTCTGAGGTCTTTATACTTGAAGAACATCTTGGTTGAATAAAAAAAAAAAATCCTTGGCTCACAATTTCTTCCCTTGAGTATTTTGTAGCTCTTCCCCTCTGTCTGTTGCTGTGGAGAAATCTATGGATGGCTAGATTTTTTTCCCCCAAGTGTCTTGTTCTTTTTATACCACTGCCCAAAAGATTCTTTCTTTATCTTTAGTGTCCAAGTAATTTACTTGGCCATGTCCTAATATTGGGTTTTCTGATCAGGGTTTTTTCCCCCTGTATGAAATGTGCCCTTGCAATGTATAGATTCCAGTGTTGTTTTGTTTTGTTTTTTAAACCTCAAGAAAGCTTTTTTGAATTGTATCTTGAACTTATCTTTTGTTCCTTTGTTTTGATTTTATTTTTCAGATACTGCTGCTATACATCGTTTAGATATCTATTTCTTGTTTTCTAGAATGTCTTTTTCTCTCTAAACTTTTAAAATTCTTTCTTTAATTTTGCATGATTTTGTTCCTCTTTGCTCAGTTATTTTGGGAAGCTTTTACATGTATTTTCATGTTTATGAATTATATGTGTCCCTAATTTTAATGAAGATAGAGAATGTGGGTCTTTTTTTAATTTAAAAAAATTCCTGTTAATTCTGAGCAATTTCCAAAGAGAGATGGTGTCTTATGAAACCACATTTATATAAGAAGGCCCTCTAAGTATTTAAATTAAAGTCAGTAGCAATCTATAACCACTGCTATTTAAAGTTTTACTGCAGATCTCAGTGCACTGTAAAGAATGAGAAAAAATGTCACAAAGATTGAAAAGGAAAAAATAAATGGTAGACTTTATACATAGAAATCAAAACTAATTTGCTTATAAATTATTAAAATTAATAAAAGTTTAAAAGAAGCTAGACAAAATACAAATAAATATTCAATTTCATGTCTGGGTTATAAAAGCAAACAGTAAAAAATGCAATTCAAAAAATTTATAATAACAACAAAGTATATAAGGTACCTACAAACAAGTCTTAAAAAAATATAAAGAAGCCAAAGACCTATATGAAGAAAATCATAAAACTACAGTTAAAAACTATGTTACTATAGGACAACAATAAAGAGGCCTAAGTAAAAGAGAGTCATATGCTCTTAATGGTTAAGACTACTCAATATAAAGAGGTCAAACCTGCCCACTTTGAGCCAAATATTTAATAAGATTAAAGTCGTAGGCATGGCTGGATCTTATAAGGAGCTCAATAAATTAAAACTAAAATGCACATGGATCCTACAGAAGAAGAAAAAGAGTAAGGGTTTCTCTCTACAAATTATCAAGACATTATGAATTTACAGTAATAGTACAGAGTGATATTGGCATAGGGATAGACAAATATCCAGACAGAGAGTCTGGAAACATGCCTATGTATATAAATTTGTTATATGACAGAGGATGTATTGCAAAGCAGTGGGTAAACGAGGGACTGTTTAACAAACGGTGCTGATATAATTGATTGTCCATATGGAAAACAGGTCCATTGTATTCCTACTTCGATTCCAGACAGATTAAGACTTAGATGTGAAAGTACACCTCTTTCAAAACTCAGAAGATAATACAGAAGATTATCTATATGACTTTAGAATAAGGAATGATGTCCTAAATAAGACACCAAAACTATTAACTCTAAAAGATAATAAATACAACCACATTAAAATTTTAAAACCACCACTCATCAAATGACATCATTCAAAGAGTAGAACAATAAGCCCCCAAACAGGAGAAGATATTGCAACACATTTAGCCAATAAGGTTTTTTTTTTCCCCAATAAACCAATAGAAAGAACAATCCATGTAACAACATGGAAAATGCAAATCACAGAAGACTACATACAGCATATAAGCATTTTTTGGTGATGCTCTAAAACAAGCAAAAGAAAACAAATCCTGTCTAGGGTTACATAGGTTTGGGATACAACATTTTTTGTTTTTCAAGAAAAGGAAAATCAATAAAAAATGCAAATCAGTATAGCAGTTACCGCTAAGAAGAGGAGATAGAAATGGAAAAAGTGGGAGCATATAGATAAGTAAATTCAATGGTATTGATCATTTTTAAGTTCTTTATTTGGATAATGCTTCCTGGTACTTCTAAGAGTTTAAAGAAATCCTTAAAGATTTTTTTGTATGCTTTATATCTTAAATATATATTACTTATATCCTTCTTAAAATCAACTATATTTTTGAACTACAATATATGCACAGAAAAATGCATAAATCATTAAGTATATAGGTCAATGATTAATCACAAATTGGTTACAGACATGTAACTACCACCCAGAGTAAGAAATAGAACATTATTACCACAAACCAAAAGCCCCCTTTCTAATTACCTTTAACTTCTTCCCCCAATAACCAGTCTCAAATATTCCTTTGCATATATGCAAATATATATAAAAATATCATGAAGAATGTTAAGCAAGAAGAGTATGTTTCTGCTCAAGTCAACTATTTTAAAGAATTTTTCATTTTCAACCAGGTAAGAAATTTTATATAATAAAGAAGAATGAAGATACCTACCCTGTCACAGATCAAATTACTGTATCCTATTAGTCAAAAAGATGGTAAAAGATAATAGTTTGTGCCCCCTAATATTTTCTGAGAAATTCTATCACAGTTTGGTCTCAAGAAAATTCTGAGATTAGGTCTAAAGCCTTTTCTGCTTGAGAGCTCATCAATGTTTGAACACAACTATACTATGTCCCTAAATCTTTTCTGAGCTATCCATGCTCTAGTTTCTTTAGCCATTCTTTATGCAAGTTCCATTTTTACAGAACCTTACCATCTGGGTGTTTTCCTTTGGGCATATGGCAATTTGAAAATGCCTACCTTAAAAACATGATGCCAAAAATTAAATCCAATATATCAGCTATGCCCACTGCAGATTCCACTGGGACTATTAACCTTCTTGATATTATATAGTATTAATATAGCATAGACTTATATTAACCATATTTTTTATACCAGCCTTTCTTATATCCATGCTTGTCCTTGTCCATCTCTGATAGTCATCTCCTAGTGTTACTGTTTGGGAGATTAATTGACATTGAATCCTAAATGTATATGGTGACTGTTTTTGAATTAAAAAAAAAATACCTCATATGTTATTTTGTTTTCACAAAGTCCCCTGAGAAAGGACAAAGACTTTTATTTCCACTCAAAACTTAGAGAAACTAAAAATCAGGAACACAGGCAACTTGCCCCAAATCAGGTTTATTAAGTGCTAGACCCTACTCTTATGCCAACATATTTTGGATCGAGGGTTCTTTTCACTGAAAGACACTGTCTTTTTATGCTACATTGTTTTAGACTCATTAAACTTATCTTTTAAAAACTCATTAGCTATAAAAGACCTAGAATGGAAAAAGTGTCCTGAGAAAAATACCAAGATCAATTACTTTCATAAGTAAGTGCTAACAATATTAGTGATCCCCAGAACCAGAGAGAATTACAGTAGACCTTTTGATAGCATAAGTCACATAACATACATGTCATGGAAAATAATTAGATCATCCTGGCTTCAATTTAGGAAATTGTCAAAGTTTTCACAACCCTCTTAACTTGTCATGCAATTCACATGCTGATGTTTCTATCCATTGCAAGAAATACAGCAGGCTAAGATTGGGCAAACTAATTTGGGTTTACTGGTAGAAAGACTGAAAAGTCAAGCAACAGATTCCTCAGAAGCAGTTGTACGAGAAAAGCAGGACAGGAGCAGCACTCCGAAGCATGTTTGAAGGGCAAGTCTGTGTACCTGAAATGTAACAAAGTAGATGCTTCGAGTATCTTGGTTTGGCACCTTTCCAATAGGTATACAATGATAGATGGCAGTGCTCTTTGTGACTTTACCAGTCATCACAGAACTAAAGGTGATTGGTGGTTATTCAAATTAAAAAAATTTAACTTGAAAGCTAAATAGTACTAACTGAAAAGAAGCATAGGCACTAGGACGAACAATGAATAGAAACTAGGGTGTGCCCTTGGTCAAGTCATTTTCCTATTCTAGAACTTTACTTAGCATCTGTAAATTGAAGTGTAAAAAACTCAGCAGAATTTTTTTCAAAGCAAAACCACAAAGAATGTCCCAATATACCAGATAAAACTGATGTAAAGAAAGCATGGAAAACCAATAGAATCCTAAGGTCCAGGAAACAAAAAACAAAAACACACTGGAATAGTTCCATATAGAGCTCAGCTCCAAGTTCCAGTAGCACTAATACATCACACTGTCCTCGTGAATTGGAAATGAGCCTATGTATTCAGTACTACAGGCATGATATAATTGGGCAAGAAATGATGTAAACAATCATGGATAATATCAGATTTGTACTCAGAATGTGCTTCTGGCTGTATATGTTGAAAGAACAAACAACTGGAGGCCATTTGGAAACTTTTTATCTCAGCAAAACTGACTAGAACCTGACCAAAGAAACAGCCCATCCTAGGAGAGACCACCTTCCTTTGCCAATAGCACTCATACTTTGCAATTTTCTCCATCCAAATTTTTTTTTTCCTAGTATTATCAACAAGTGTGTAAGCCAGATTTACAAGTTCATAATTTTTTTTCTAAAAACCTTAAAAGGCTAAACAGAGATAACAACCTATGTTATCTTAACCCAAACCTCCTCCAGTAAACATATTGGCTAAATACAAAATTAGACTTCGGACTCAATCAAATCTAGCTTCACCAAACAGATCTGACATTTTGCTCATAGGAAAATGAATTATTTCATTTTCTTTTTTACATTTTATAATTATCATAAAAAAGCAGAACCAGAAATACTTTGACTAGCTCCCTAAAAACTAGAATTTTCAGTTAATGAAAGTATTCTCATTCTAATGGCTAGAAAGAGTGATAAAAGAGAGCGAGGACACAAGTTTGGATGTGCCAGCTCCATTCACATTGAGTTCCCTACCTGGTTTGAAACATAAATATACTCCAACTTATTAACTCAAGCCCTCCCTGTATGTGCTTTCATATGCCTGGAGGAAGCAAGCAGAACCAGGATTCAGCCAGGACTTACATCTTGAGGTCTGAGCAATTCACATACACCAAGCATTCATAAAAGGCCAGGGGATCTATTTCCCCATCAACGTCAGGGGCATTGGCAGATTCTGCTTAGCACCAGTAGGACCACCTGGACCCCTGAGAAGTCCCACTTAATTAAGACATTAGGTCCTAACACACCGAAGAAAGCTTCCTAAATTCCTATGTGTTGAAAGTGAAACAAGGATTTCCTCATTGAGACATGCTGAAATCTGCTTTCATCTCCCTTTTGTGCACAGCAACCTGCATTGCGTCAAGCGTCAGCCCAGTCTCACTAACTTGGTTAGAGGGAGGGCCAATAACAACACTCAGCTGATTATAAAAGAAAGGGGAAAGACTGAACGATTATAGAATTCTTATAATGCGCATAGTGTTTTATGGCACTCTGCCCAGGACTCATCAAAGATAAATGAGGTTTGAAGAGTGGATTTTTTTTATGTTAAACTTAATAAGACATTCTCTTTTCTTTCTTTCCTTCTTTTTTTTCTTTCGTTCTCTCTTTTTTTTTTTTTTTTTAAACTGGCAAGGGAATAGAAAAGACATCAAAGCAGTTTTCCTATAAATCTATACAAAAATGAATTTCAGAGTCAACTTTTCTGCTTTTATTACTTAGGGTGTTTTTATTTTTTTGGAAGCTGAAAGGGAACATAATTCAGTGCTTTTCAGATTGCTCTGGAGAAATATAATAAATCCAATATATATGGAAAAGTTTATAAGGTTGGGGTTTTATTTTTTTGCTAAATATATACAACTCTGAGATCTTTCTCTGATATTAAGATTGTTTCCAAAAAATTTTCTTCCAAGTTTTTTCGTATATATTTCACTAGATTTCCTAGGCATTTAGTCATTTATAATTCTGAAGCCCAATGACAGGAAACAAGGTTTAATATTTTGACTATGTAAAGCTGTTGTCTTTTCTAAGCTGCTAGTCCTATCCTCATCCAGGCTTTACAATACAATAGCAATCTCGCATTTTCGTTTCTATGACTAAGAATTTTGATGGAAATAGGAAGGGGGAGACTGTCCATTAATATTGCAACATCAGCTTCTGAATGTGCTCCTTGCATGTGAAATTATATTTTTATGACACTTCTCTGGTTTTGTTTGAATCAGCTCAATTGAAAATCATCTTGAACCCAATTTTTATCCAGTAACTGCCTCTCAATACACATTAATCTTGTAACTGTTAAAGATTTGTTGGTTCAGCTTTTTAGGCAAGGCTATTTGAATGCACAAGGGGGTTGCCAGAATGTTCTTAGGGCTGTGTCAAAGTTAAACAAATCCAAAGTCACAGAGCTCCTTCTGTGGCTAAATCTCCATTACAGAACCAGTACTTCAAAAGGAAGTTCAAAGTTCACCATCCAAAAAAGGAACGTAGCTCTAGTAACATAGTGTTAAATCCAAATTAAAAAGTCCCAGTGCCCATGAATTTGAAGAAAAGTTTCCTTGAGTGGAGGGTAGCTTCAGAGCCTAAATAAGTCCTTTTGAATTCCTGGTTAGGATCCTAACTTTTCCTCTGACTGTCTGAACACCGGATTCATCATTTTATAAATGGCCCACTATGTATAAAAAGAAATACCAGTTACAAAACACATACAATCAATACCAGAAACCATCAGCTTTCTCTTATCTAGTGGACACAAGAGGATGTTGTCTAAACTGCTTGGAAGAACTATGGGTCAGAGACAAACATTTCCCCGAGTTTCTTCATTTACCTAAAGTGCACTTGCCTTATTGAACAGGAAGTAGAAATTAATAGACAGAGCAAAAACATAGTACTCCAGTGCTTTCTATCAGACTCCAAACTATTAGCACAGCAAGAAAACTTTAAATAGTTGTTAAAGAATTGAAAAACATTTACCCTTTTGAAAGTCTACCTTTCTTGAGTGTGCAGAACAAAGTTGGCAGCCATTCAGCATGCTAATGGTAGTGCAGCTCTCCCGGATTTAGAACAGTGCTGCACAGATGGCTCACAAGATCCTTCCTAGGGGACTAGACCAGTGTTTCTCAACACTGGCTAAACATTACAAGGGCCTAGGGACCCTGCAACTCAAAGTGTTCAGACTTGGGCATGGGTGTGTTTCTAAAGCTCTCATGTACAAAGAACCAAACAGATTGCAAATAGTATAGAAGAATTTCAAGCTTTCAATATTTAGAATAGAATGTATGCAGGTTCCCACCACCCCACCACACAGAATAACATCCCTCTCAAAGAAGAAATAGTTTTCCAAAATGCATGGAAAGAAAACAATTGCAGTCATAATCTGGTAAAGAGTAGGAGAATTTCTCCTTTTCATTTAATCTCCACTGCATGTAGCAGTGTTACAAAATTTACTACACTAAGTTAGATATGCATAAAAGATATACAACCTTGATTTGCCTATAGCTTGCTTTACAACAACAGCTTCTGGTTAACAGGCAAAACTATGTATTTAGTAGAAGTTTAAGCTTTCTTTGATTCAGTAATCAAAGTTGTCCTGTCAGATAGTATTGTCTTTCTTGAACAAAAACAAAAAAAAAGCTTGATTTTACAGATGTCCTCCTCATTCCCTACTTCTTCTCCCCAAATGCTTGTTGAACATCTGTGGTGTCAGCCTGTGTTTCACTGACATGAGACAAGGGTGGAAGGAAACTCTAGTATCACGTAGGTCCCAGAGTAAATGGATAGCATCACGTGGCCTCTGGCAGGTCTACTGTTCATTAGATACCATACTAGCTTTGTGCTCACCCCTGAGAGTGAATACTTTGACGGGCTTTGGTCAACTCCCTCATGCTGACTTGGCTTTTCTCCATCCTTGATTTCTACAGGATCTTGGGTATCTGCAGCATGGCCAATCCAACATTCCAACTTCATAATCCAACCCTATCCTCTCCTGTAGCTTCAACTCACCCTTCCATACTTGTTAGAAGGCAACATTCCTTCCATCTCTTCATTTTCTTCCTGAAAATTATGATTACTTGATATTAAAGAGATGTTGGAATAAAATAGAATAACATTCAAATATACTTGACACTTGGAAGACTCCAATTTCACTTTACTGCAAGCTTCCCTCACTCATCACTGATGTTTCCTTGTCTTACCTTCTCTCTTTTTTTTAACTTCTATTCTCTCTTTTCTTCCCCTGGAAATTTGAGGATATAAAAGCTGATTAGAGTTTATCCTATTGTTTGTAAAGAAGCAAAAACAGATTGCATCAATTTTTGTTTTCCCTAGTTGGAGGGTCAAATCAGTCAGGGACAAACCCAAAAGAGATTTGCCTGCTTGAGATCCCAGTGTATAATAAGAGAGAGCTTTTTGAAAGAAAGTGTATGAAGATAGAGATACAGAAGTTACCATGTTGTTCACACGTGTGGATATTTAAAATTATCTATTTAGACATGGGGGTGAGGGGCGATAGTTATTTTCTGAAAATACTATTCAGAGGGAAGCAGAATTCGTAAAATTGAACACTAAAATCAAATGGCTATTAGAATTTCCAAGGCTATATTTCCTAAAATGCTAAAAAGCAGGATAAAAGCCCTATATTCCTATGGTTGTTTATTTATGTAATTTAAAATTGCAGTTCTCTAAAAATATCATAATCTTTCAGAGAACATAAAACTTTTGACAGAAATGAATTTAAAATTTTAGTAAGATAAATATATGTGTGTGTGTGTGTGTGTGTGTGTGTGTGTGTGTGTGTGTGTGTGTTGTTTGTAAAAAAAGAGAAGGAATTAATCCCGGCTGAAAATAAGAAAGTTAGACTTACAAAATCACTCAATGAGTCAACATCACAGTGCAAATGAAAACTCTTTACGTATTTGCTTATTTAAAATCACCCCAGGGTGTAGACTCAAGCAGTAAGAATTAATTAGACTATACAAAATAGAACACCAATGACCAAGAACAATTCAAATCAACTAAAGATGAATTTTTAAATATCTCTTCCCTATTATCCTAAAAATTTGTATACAATGCATCTATCCAACCAGCAAAAGCAACTAATGTCTCTCATTGTACAAGTTCTATAGCCCATTTTTTGTGACTCTGGTCTATGCTTCAATTTCTCCAGCTATAATTTAGAAATCCTACGAAAATACTTTCTCCCTACCTCCCTTATTGAACCCACACTATGGAATTGTAATGGTAAGGTTAATACACTATTTGCCTTTGATCTTTTGCCGATAAAAATCATCATATATAGGTGCACCTAGAGGGCTCAATCGGTTAAGCATCTGCCTTCAGCTAGGGTCATGATCCCAGGGTCCTGGGGTCGGGTTCCCTGTCAGTGGAAAATCTGCTTCTCCTTCTCCTTCACTGCTCCCCCTGCTTGTACTCTCTATCTCTCTTTATCTATCAAATAAATAAATAAAATCTTTTTAAAAACCATTATATATAAAAATACTATATATATAATCATTACATATGGTATATAGAACATTATATATAACATTATATATAATAATGGTATATATATACATGTATATGTATGTATATGTGTAATGTCCACATATTTTTTTAATGGCCTGAGTTTGTGAACCTCTTAAAGTGGTTCCTAAAGGCCAAGAGTTTGCTTAACTACATGACAAGTTCTAGGTTATTTATAGCTCTATGCTAAAAATATATTTTTAAAAGTATGTAACTGGCTATAATAATCTCATGAAGCTACCAAATGTCTTTGTGTATCATTGATAGTGACTTGTATGAAGAATAAGTTCTGTTCATTGTAAGACTACCTTTGGGGTATCCAGTTTCTCTGTCATTCACCAGAAACCCACCTGGAGGAAAAGGAGTCTGAGGAAACAAGCAAAACAAAACAAAATAAAACAAAACAGAAAACAAGAACACAAACCATAAGATATACTATTTCCAAATGATTCCATGGAGTTTCTGGAGAGCACACAATTTGCCATGTTCTCTGAAAAATCACAGAACTATCTGCCACCAAAAAGGAGATTTAGGTTCAACTTTGTGATAAATGATTCATTCATCAAGTTGGTGAAGCAGAGGAGGATCTGAGGGGGAGGCAGAAGGAGCTTCTCCATCCTAAGAGATTAAGCTTGCTCAAGAACACTGAAAGAATGGATTTGGAGATTTGGATGGGTCAGACGTTCCCACACAGCAGGAGAGAGTGTGAAGACAAGGCCCTAAGGTCCTTCCAACAACTATTTTCCACTATTTTATTATCTCATTAATTCTGCCAATTTCCTTATGAGGCTGCTATGTGGTATTATTAGATGTATTTTACTGAAGAAATAACCTCAGGAAAGATGAAGTGAAATTATGTGTTTACGGTCATATGAGTCATCAGCCAGGCCTGGAATGAACCACCTATGCACATTTCACATTAATTTTAGTGACTGTGGTCTCTCTGATAACAGAAGTTGCAGGATGATTGAGCTCTAGGCCCAGTTTTCTCCAAGTTGATCTATTTTTTTTTTCAAAAATACTAATGTATTAGAAATTAGTTGCAAATGAGCAAACATCATGCATGGCTCCCTAAACCAATTAACATGTCAGATCTAATTTACTGTTAGACAAATAATTTGAAATATTTGCAAAAGAGCAGCATGAGAATTTATTTTCTGCAATTAGGTAGAGATTTCAGTAAATTCTTGATATTCCTTCAGGAGGCTCACAACCAAGAAAGAACCACCATGTTTTGTTGCCTCAGGTTGTGTGAATAGAGGAGCAATGCTAGGAAACTCCACAGAGTCCAAGTCCTAGTATTAGGAAACAAACATGTCATTGGGTTGATAAGCAAACAAGGCAATCAAGAGAAGTACCTAATGTGGTCATAAAACTCGGCAGAGAGAGGAGATAAAATCCTTTAAATGTAGGTTCTAGAGATGGCATAATGTTTTCCTTGGGTGTTAAATTAAGTTTATTCTACTACAGTTACTTTGAATCCTGTGAAATGGAATACGTAGGAATCTATAATTTCACATTCAGTTCTTTAAAATATTAGTCAAATTGCTCCCAACATAAATAATCTCAAACTCTTTTCACTTCTTTCACCAAGGGTATTTATCAATCATTTTATCATTTGATGATGGAAAATCTGGAGGTACATTGTAGTCTACATCCATATGATTATAGGCTAGAGTCTTTCTTCTGTTGACTTACATAGTTTCCTGGCCTGAACAGATAGTCAGCTAAAGGTCAGGTTTAAAAGGAACTGAAAGAACCATCATATAAATAGATGTCTTTCTTACCATTCTTTTATATTCTAAAATGGCCATCCTATTTATTTTGGGTAAGGCATGAGAGTATCTTGTTAAAATGAAAATACTATCTAGAATGGTTAAAAACTCAGCTATTACCCAGAAATTATCTATTATTTAGTTAATTGGTTAAAAGACTTACACGATTTAAAGATTTTTTTTACAATATTTAATTAATTCTTGCCATATTTTGGGCTCTGAATGTCTGGGAAACTGAACAAGTATATTTTAAGGGAGGTCAAAGAAGATTCAGTAGACCCACATGGAAATTTCCCAGAAGTTTGAATGAGTGTGCCAGTACCTATTAGGTAGATTGTACCTATTAGGACTGTACCCAAAGGACGACTAAAGACCAATGAAAGAGGAATAGAAAATTTTTGAAAATAATCTCACTTACTTTATACTTTTGCCTAAAGTTGGTCATAGGTGTTACATACCCTTAACCAAAAGAGCAAATTACACATTATATAGAGTGAAGATGGAATTAATTGGTCTCTGTGATTTTCTTCAATTTTGTTCCAAGGTTTTTAAAACTGTATAGGTAAAGCAAAGGGATCCTGATGTTTTCTCCATTTATGTCTCTCTTCATTCATTTCCTCCATCCCAATGATTTCCTGTTGTCTCCACTTCCAAGTCCACAATTCCCCTTACCAAACACACGTGCTTTTTATAACTTTATTTTCTCTGACACACTTTAATCCAGGAGGTTTACATTTATTGTCAAAAAAATAGGGTGATACTGTGTGAATCTACCAACTTCGCTGACCATGAAACGGGAGGGCTGTGAGGCTGACACTTCTCAGTTCCTTGTTCCCTTGATGAAAGTGCACCTCATGCATTTCGTTAACTACTCAAAGAATAACACATGAAACAATGATCAGATATACTCAGAAATAAAAGCCAAATAAAATGTGTTCTAAATAATGTTGGACTATTAATGTCAACATTACCCTGAATTTGCTGAGCTTGCAATGATTGCTTGTGACACTTTCTCCATTGTCTTTTTTGCGTTATTTATACTTTATCAAGCATCAAGGCAGTGCTCCCTCTGAGTAGACCCTTACAGGGAATTGAGTGACAGCCACGTAAGGAACTGACATCATTTTAGCAGGAAAAATATTTAATAACTCAGTTAATGGCCAATAAAGAAAACCACAGTTGGAACAAATAAATCATATTGCACTGAAACGTACACTTTTAAACAACCATTTCTCATTAGTTTTCTTTCACATAAGGACTAATCATAAATTTAATCTAGAGGGGAAAAAAAAAGAAGCCCCAGTGACCATTACCAACTTAGTGGATGCTTAATAATGAGGAAAAAGGGGCACCTGGGTGGCTCAGTTGGTTAAGCGACTGCCTTCGACTCAGGTCATGATCTCGGGTACCCGGGATCAAGTCCCACATCAGGCTCCCTGCTCCATGGGAAGCCTGCTTCTCCCTCTCTCACTCCCCCTGCTTGTGGTCCCTCTCTAGCTGTGTTTCTCTCTGTCAAATAAATAAATAAAATCTTTTAAAAAAATAATGAGGAAAAAAATTGTCAAAAGCAGTAAGCCTCTGTTCCTTCACCTGTGTCTAAGTGTCCGGTAAAGAATATTAAGTATGGACATTCCATATTCCCATTTGTTCTGCCAACAGCATAGAGTAATTTTTTAACATTTTTTTCTCAGACCAGATCCAGTTCATCAAAAGAGTCTGTTGGATCCCTCTTTAGAATATACCCATAATACGGATATAATATGAATATATTGTGGATATAAATTTGTTATATCCATGTATGGTTACATATGCATGGATAAGTATGGATATAATGTGGTTATATTCTGAAGCTGGATTCCTATTAAATATAATTGTCTACCTTCGTAAAAACATTATTCTGAGAATTAGTCCACAGGCTTCACCAGATGGCCCAAGAGATCAACAGCACAAAACATTTTAAGATCCTCTGATTTAAAAGATCTGTAGTCAGTTTCTATCTTGGACGCTACAGAAAGCTCATGTTCGGAACAATAATGATCACCACCTCAGCTGTGAAGGAAGGCCTTTGTTTTATTAGGATATGAGTCTTCCATTTTAATTCAAACAATCTCATTATTTATTTCACCACTTCCCTAAGACTTTCTTTCTTTGCTCTACATTCCTAAATATTCTTAAAATCATTTCTCATTCTGAAAGTTTTCTGGGGTATTATTCATTTTTAATAGTTAAGACCCTAATCTCAGAACATGCCTAAGAAGCTGGAACAAACTTTGAATCCAATGCCACTACTTAAATAAAAGGAAAGTAGACATACAATCCCAAGCAAGGAAAACTACCCATAGGTCCCTAACGCTCATAGCTCTAAAGTTGGAAAAAATATTAGAGTGATTTTGTATACCTTCTGCCGGGTGCCAATCACCAGATTTACTTTGTGTGTGTAAAGTGTGAGAAAACCTTCTACGAGGGGTATCTGACTACTCACTGTAGCTACATAGAACACTGTTAGCATTCCTTACCAGACATGAGCTTCCTATGGCCCTTCAATATTCAAAAAAGCCTGAAATTTCCTTCAGAAATTTTTATAAGGCTACTAAAACCAGGGCCTGTTTCCTGCGTGCTGTGGTGTGGTGTGGTGTGGTGTGTGTGTGTGTGTGTGTGTGTGTGTGTGTGTATGTGTGTACTCTGTAAACCTTTTCCAGTCCTAGCTTATTTTCCCAGAGAAGCTTATTTCTCTCATCCCCACCCTCCTTTTTAATTCTCATGGTATGTTTTTTGCAGCTTGCTTCCTTACAATTGCTTAATTGGTCAATTGGTTTAATCTTTTCAGTTTAAATTCTACTTGTAACATGTATTTTCTACAATTAACTCCCATGTTTTTTGAGCAGCATTCAGCAGGATGTGTGTTTTCATGTGTACATTTGTATATATGAGCTTTAAGGGTCTAAGATCTCTCAATACCTAGGAATTACACACCGTTTAGATGCTATATCTTAGAAAATCATTTCGTGGCACCCTCCAGTGTGTGGGCAGAAAGACTGGTGCTTTTCCATAATGTGGTTTAATCATA
Source organism: Spilogale gracilis (assembly GCA_004023965.1). Lineage (NCBI taxonomy): Eukaryota > Metazoa > Chordata > Mammalia > Carnivora > Mephitidae > Spilogale > Spilogale gracilis. The sequence goes on along the minus strand of PITA01000283.1, from coordinate 151,544 downwards.
TAAAAAGTTTCAGTACCTAGGTAGCTTTGATTTTAAGTAGTTCCAATTTAGTCATGCATAGATGTAACATATGTTAAATGGAAAATATAAGTAGAGGCTGTGGCCACATCTATGATGAAAATGGCTAAAGTTTTTCATTTTAACCTTTTGTGTTCAGCTAATGTTGAACTCTATAAAGAGCTCTAACTTGAAGAAAGATCTTTCTTGTCCTTTTCTTGGCTAAAAGTGATGATGTTTTGACTTCTTCCTGGGTGTATTTTGCTCTCTTTGTTAGAGAACACTACTTCCCAGAGATACAGGGAAATTAAAACTTGTGTGTGTATGTATGTGTGTGTGTATATATATATATATATATATATATATATATATATATATATATATATATAATTGAATAGGGAAAAAAGATTACATTGAAGCTTATATCTATATATAAAAAGAAAAAGTAAAAAGTATATGAAAAAGTTCAAGTTAAAAATTTACCATGGAGTACATTGTACTAAACATCTAGTTGAAATGATATGTAGGTAAAAAGACAAAACAGAGGAAACGTTGAGAAATAATTAAAAAAAGAAAAGTCATAGCTAAGAAATACATAGGCTGTGAGGCAACACCAGGAGCTTAATATATTATTTTCCCTTGGTATTAGGGTTGTACAGTTTTGTAAGGACCCTTGGGTTGTTGTCCTCTTATTCTTCCAGCTTGCCTTTGGGGGAGGGACCTGCCATATTGTCTTTGAAGAATTTGATAAAAATTTTGAAAATTTTGATAAAAATTAGTTCAGCAAGTCTTATAACTGAATAGAAGCAAAAGTCCATCTTCTGATAGTAAACTCAAGAGGCAGTCAGATGTCAACTGACCAAAACAGCTGAAAATCAGACGTCAGAATTGGTAGCCTTTACTGAAAACATGGCATGTTAACTAGCTGTCAGGAACAGGACTCTCAGGAGTGACTGTGGGTATTTTGGGTACAGGAAAGTATACTCCAGAAGTCAGAGAAGGAGATGTGCCTTTCTCCTTCTGCAAAGGAGAGACTTACTCAAAAACCATATACCACTGGGTCCCTTGGGTTCCTCCTTAGAATGGACCATCTTCAGAGCCCATCATATGGCAGGCTCCCTGTCATCAAGAGTGTGTGCTGCAGACTCTGAAACCTGACACCAGTACCACACACACACACACACACACACACACACACACACACACACACACACAGGTCCCCACCCCCACCCCACAGCCAGCATATACTCTTGTTACTGACTAGATGCAACTTGTTAACTTGTCCATGGACTGTTCTTCTTATTTTTCTCTGAGGACAGTTAGTGTTTTTGGCTTTTGTGTAGTTCAAGTTCAGACTTTCCTTGCTGTACCCTAAACCCATTTGTTAATTCCAAGCTGAACCGCTCTCTCTGCGGGTCCCCAAAGTCAACTCTGTTTTTCTCTCTCAATTCTTGATTCCCTTGATTCTCCCCAAACCAATTTTAATCAAGTTTCCTTGTTCTAATTTTTTTAAATAATACCTCAACTAGCAACAGTCAGCGGCAAGTCTGGCAGAGTAATCTAGTTTGTCCTAGAACAATTCTTTGCTCTTCTTATTTCTACCTTAAAACAAAACAAAACAAAACTCATGTTAAAATTAATAGGTTCTGAAAAGGATATTAATCTCTTTCTTCTAGAGCCAGTCACATTTTCATTTTCCCTATATCTTATTTTGGTTTTACATTTTTTTGTAAAAAAGATCAAATACAGATTTCTCAGATTCATTGTCTTTAAAGCCCAATTAAACTACTGCTATCTGATAGGGAACAATATGGAGGAGAAGTAGGAGACCCCGTTTCAAAGGGACCCCTGAAGTGAGCTAAATATCTATCAGAACACTGTGAACACCCATGAAATTAGACTGAGATGTAAGACTACACACTTCTGGATCTCTACGGGGGAAGAAGAGCATTAGCAGAGTGGAGCGGGAGTTCTTGGACTGATTTCAGAAGAGAAATAGGAGGTAGAGGGAGCTACCAGAAGCAACTTATTGGAAAGTAATACCCCAATATGAAAGTGCCCTGTGCTTGGGGTAGCATCAAATTGTAATCTGGTTAAAAGCAGTCAAAAACAAAGGGTCTTAAGAGGCAACTGAGAGGGGCACCTGGGTGGCTCAGTTGGTTAAGCGACTGCCTTCGGCTCAGGTCATGATCCTGGAGACCCTGGATTGAGTCCCACATCAGGCTCCCTGCTCAGCGGGAAGCCTGCTTCTCTCTCTCTCACTCCCCCTGCTTGTGTTCCCTCTCTGGCTGTGTTTCTCTCTGTCAAATAAATAAAAGATTAAAAAAAAAAAAAAAAGAGGCAACTGAGAGAATCTGACAGCCAATAGCAGGGGCATAAAACTGTAGACTCTGGGCCAGCAGTAGAAAGCACTCCCTGGTGCCTGAGGAAACCTGGCTGGAAGTCCATGAAACCATGCTTGCACCTCCACTTGGGCTGGGCAAATGGCAACCTGAGCTGGATGTCACTCTTCCAGAAGCCTACCGCAAGACGACGTGCAGGGACACCAGGTCAGAGATCACCCAGCATGGGTGTGGGATCCAGATAGCCTACTGACAGCGATGGGCTCACACAAACTGACATCACTCCCAGTTTCTGTGGCACAGGGGTGAAGAGACAAGCGGAGACCTCAGGCTTCATTGTGGCTGGTAACTGGGGGTACACACTAACTGTGAGAGGTGGTGAGGTGCAGGGGATAGTTCAGACGGGGAGTCTGTGTGCCCTGCACCATCTAGAGGGGAGCTGACTGAGGCCTCTCTCTGAGACAGATGTCTGGGTGCAGACAGCTTACTTGGCTCTCACTTTCCGAAAAGCTGCAAAAAGCCGCACAAGAACAAAAACTTCCAGAGAACAAAAGCCTGAAAAAGTGGTTTCCATAGAACCCAGCCCCTTGATAGGGAGCAGGGGTACTTGGCCCAAGCAACACTGACTGAAAAACAAGGTGGCAAGCCCCTCCCCCAGAAGGCAGGCCAGAAGAACAAGAGGACAACCACCAAAGGGTCTCCATAAAACTGTAAAACCTTAACATCGGGGGAAAAAACAATACATTAAGCTCCGGGTACTATCCCCAAACCTGTATATTTTGTAGATACAGTTTCCATTTTATTTTTTTTAACTTGTTTGTATTTTTATTTTTAAGTTTTGGGTTTTTTTTTTATTTTTTAACCCACTTATTATTACAATGTGTTATTTAATACAACATTCTATAATAACTTTTACCTTGACCTTTTACATACATATACCTACCTATGTTTGCTTCTTGCTTTCTTTTTTTTTCTTTTAAATATACATATAGATATAAGCTTCAAAGTAATCCTTCATTTCTATTCAATACTACCCATATATATAAACCAGTTATAATTTCCCCATATCTCTAGAAAGTAGAGTCCTCTGATAATAATAACAAGATACACACAGGAGGAACTGAAATACTTTTCTTCCCCACAATGAGGGTTTGTACTCACCTTCCCATCCTATTCTTTTGTCAGTGTTTCTGTGTATTTGTTTTTGCCTTTGTAATATATAAATATTGTTCTTGGGGGTTGCTTGGGCTGGGTTTTGCTTTCTGCTTTTTTCCCCTTTCTTTTACTTTTGACAGTCTTTTTGTTTATTCTTTTTTGTTTCTGTGCCATATAATTCCTACCACTGGGGCCCATTTTGGCCAGATTTTTTCTTGCTTCTTTTCTCTTTTTCTCTCTCTTTTTTCTTTCTTCTTCCTTTTCAGTGGTGACTTCTGATTGTTCTGAAACCATCCAAAGGGTAACTCGCCTGGATCATGGCTGATATATTCAGCTATACATTCCCTCAACCACACCTCACCAAAATGACTCAGAGGAGGAACACCCAACAGAAGAAAGACTCAAAGACTGCAACCCCTGTCACAGAACTACAGACATGAACACAAACAATATGACAGAAATGGAATTCAGGGTAACAATTATCCAAGCAACAGCTAAGTTGGAAAAGACCATTAGTGGCAAGATAGAAGCTCTAAGGGTGAAAGTGAAAGCCCAACTGGCAGAGGTTAAAAATGCTATCAATGAGATCCAATTTAATCTAAATACTCAAACAGCTCAGTAAGGGAAGCAGAACAAGAGAGATTGATTGAGAAGGAGGAGCAGGTGAAGTCTTGGAAGAAATAGCTAAAATCCAATGAAAATAGAATTAGGGAAATAAATAATGACACGAAATGCTCCAATATCAGAATGATTGGAATCCCTGAGGGAGTTGAGAGAGAGAGAAGACTAGAAGACATAGTTGAACAATTCTAGGATGAAAATTTCCCTAATCTGGGGAATGAAACAAATGTTCATGTCCTAGAAGCAGAGAGGACAACCCCCAAGGTCAATGAGGCTAGAAAAACTTCCAGGCACATAATTGTAAAATTCATGAATCATAAATTCAAAGAATATGTCTTAAGGGCAGCTAGGGGGAAGAGATCCCTTATGTACAGAGGTAGTATCATCAGAATAATATCAGACCTGTCCACAATAACCTGGAAAGCCAGAAAGGGCTGGCAAGATATATTCAGGAAATTAAATGAAAAAAAAATGCAACCAAGGATAATGTACCCAGCAAGGTTGATTTTCAGAATGGAAGGAGAGATAAAGAGCTTACAAGACCAGCAAGGGTTAAAAGATTATGCGACCACCAAGTCAGCACTACATGTAATATTAAGGGGGACTCTACAAAAAGGAAAGAACCCAAGAGTGACACAGAACAAAAATTTACAGAAGTAATCTATAGAAACAAGGACTTCACAGACAACATGGTGTCAATAAAAACATACCTATCAATAATCACTCTCAACGTGAATGGCCTAAATGTTCCAATAAAACAGCACAGGGTTGCAGACTGGATGAAATGACAAGACCCTTCCTTATTCTGTCTATAAGAGACACATTTTGAATCTAAAGACACTTCCAAATTGAAAGTGAGGGGATGGAGGACCATCTTTCATGCCAATGAACCTCAAAAGAAAGCTTTCAGGGTAGCGATTCTCATATCAGACAAATTAGATTTTAATGTAAAGACTGTAGTCAGAGATACAGAAAGATACTATGTCATTTGTAAAGGGTCTATCCACCAAGAAGATCTAACAATTGTAAATATTTATGTCCCCAACATGGGAGCAGTCAACTACATAAGCCAATGGTTAAGCAAAATAGTCATATAGATATGAATACATTAATTGTAGATGTTAACACACCACTCAGCAATGGACAGATCATCTAAACAGAAAATCAACAAAAAAGCAAGAGCTTTCAATGACAGATTGGACCAGATGGCTCTCGAGATATATTCAGAACATTCCACCCTAGAACAGCAGAATACTCATTCTTCTTGAGTGCACATGGAACTTTCTCCAGAATAGACCACATACTAGGTCACAAATCAGGGACCAACTGATACCAAAAGATTTAGATTATTCCCAGCATACTCTCTGATCACAATGCCTTGAAATTGGAACTTTATCACAAGAAAAAGTTCAGAAGGAATTCAAACACTTGGAAGCTAAAGACTACCCTGCTCAAGAATGTTTGGATCAACCAGGAAATCAAAGAAAATCTTAAACATTTTGTGGAAACCAATGAGAATGAAGATACATCGATCCAAACTCTATGTGATATGGCAAAGGCAGTCCTAAGGGGGAAATACATAGCCATCCAAGCCTCACTCAAAAAAATTGAAAAGTCCCAAATACACCAACTCTTTTTACACCTTAAAGAACTGGAAAATCAACAACAATTTAAGCCAACCCTACACACAAGGCAGGAAATAATTAAAATTAGAACGGAGATCAGCAAATTAGAAAGTAGAGATACAGTAGAGCACATAAACAAAACTAGAAGCTGGTTCTTTGAAACAATTAATGAGATCAATAAACAATTGGCTGAACTAATCCAAGAGAAAAGGGACAGGACCCAAATTAATAAAATTATGAATGAAAGGGTAGAGATCACAACTAACACCAAGGAAATAGAAATAATCATGAGAAATTATTATCAAAAGTTATATGTCAATAAGTTAAACAACCTAGAAGATATGGATGCATTCCTGGAAACCTATGAACTTCTAAGACTGAAACGGGAAGAAATTGACAATCTGATTAGAACAATATCTAGTAACGAGATTGAACCAGTGATCAAAAACCTCCCAAAAAACAAGAGCCCAGGACCTGAGAGATTCCCTGGGGAATTCTATCAAACATTCAAAGAAGAAATAATACCTATTCTCCTGAAGCTGTTTCAAAAAATGGAAATGGAAGGAAAATTCCAGGCCTCTTTCTATGAAGTCAGCATTACTTTAATCCCTAAACCAGGCAAAGACCCCATCAGAAAGGAGAATTTCAAACCAATATCCCTGATGAATATGGATGATTCTTAACAAGATTCTAGCTAATAGGATCCAACAGTGTATTAAAAAGATTATCACCATGACCAGGTGGGATTTATCTCTGGGATGCAAGCATGGTTCAACATTCACAAATCAATCAATGTGATAGAACAAATCAATAAGAGAAGAGAGAATAATCACATGGTCTGCTCAATTGATGCAGAAAAAGCATTTGACAAAATATAGCATTCATTCCTGATTAAAACTCTTCACAATATAGGGATAGAGGGAACATTCCTAAACCTCATAAAATCTACTACAACCCACAGCAAATATGATTCTCAATGGAGAAAAACTGACAGCCTTCCCATTGAGATCAGGAACAAGACAAGGATACCCACTTTCACTACTATTCAACATTCTGTTCGAAGTCCTACCAACAGCAATCAGAAAACAAAAAGATTTAAAAGGTATTCAAATTGGCAAAGAAGTCAAACTCCCTCCCTTTGCAGATAACATGATACTTTATATGGAAAACCCAAAAGACTCTACCCCCAAACTACTAGAACTCATACAACAATTCAGTAATGTGGCAGGATACAAAATCAATGAACAGAAATCCATTGCGTTCTTATACACTAACAATGAAAATAGAAAAATGGAAATCAGAGAATTGATTCCATCTACTATAGTACCAAGAACCATAAGATACCTAGGAATAAACCTAACCAAAGAAGTTAAGGATCTATACTCAAGGCACTACAGAACACTCATGAAAGAAACTGAAGAAGACACAAAAAGATGGAAGAGGATTCCATGCTCATGGATTGGAAGAATAAACATTGTTAAAATGTCTATACCGCCCAGAGCAATCTATACTTTCAATGCCATACCAATCAAAATTCCACCAACATTTTTCAAAGTGCTGGAACAAACAATCCTAAAATTTATATGGAACCAGAAAAAATCCTGAATTGCTAGGTAAATGTCGAAAAAGAAAAACAAAACTGGGGGCATCACATTGCCTGATTTCAAGCTTTATTACAAAGCTGTGATCACCAAGACAGCATGGTACTGGCACAAAAACAGACACATAGACAAACGGAAAGAGCACAGAGTCCAGATATGGACCCGCAACTCTATGGTCAAATAATCTTTGACAAAGCAGGAAAAAATACCCAGTGGAAAAAAGGCAGTCTCTTCAATAAATGCTGCTGGGAAAATTGGACAGCTACATACAGAAGAATGAAACTCGACCATTCTCTTAAACCACACACAAACATAAACTCGAAATGGATTAAAGACCTCAACGTGAGACAGGAATCTATCAAAATCCTAGAGGAGAACATAGGCAGTACCCTCTTTGACATTAGCCACAGCAACTTCTTTTAAGACACAGCTCCAAAGGGAAAGGAAACAAAAGCGAAAATGAACTTTTGGGACATCATCAAAATAAAAAGCTTCTGCACAGCAAAGGAAACAGTCAACAAAACAAAGAGGCAACCCACTGAATGGGAGAAGATATTTGCAAATAACACTACAGAAAGGGCTGATATCCAAGATCAATAAAGAACTCCTCAAACTCAACAACCAAAATAAAGATCATTACATCAAAAAATGGGCAGAAGACATGAAGAGGCACTTCTTCATAGAAGACCTACAAATTGTTAACAGACACATGAAAAAATGTTCATCATGATTAGCTATCAGGGAAATTCAAATCAAAACCACATTAAGATACCACCTTATACCAGTCAGAATGGCCAAAATTAACAGGACAGGAAACAAGTGTTGGGGAGGCTATGGAGAAAGGGGAACCCTCTTACACTGTTGGTGGGAAAGCAAGTTGGTGCAGCCACTTTGGAAAACAGTGTGGAGATTCCTTTAAAAAATTAAAAATAGAGCTACCCTATAACCCTGCAATTGCACTACTGGGTATTTACCCCCAAAGATACAGATGTAGTGAAAAGAAGGGCCATATGTACCCCAGTGTTCATTACAGCAATGGCCACAATTGCCAAACTGTGTAAAGAGCCAAGGTGCCCTTCAATGGATGAATGGATAAAGAAGATATGGTACATATATACAATGGAATATTACACCTCTGTCAGAAAGAATGAATATCCAACTTTTGTAGCAACATGGACCAGCCTGGAGGAAATTATGCTGAGTGAAATAAGCCAAGCAGAGAAAGTCAAATATCATATGGTTTCACTTACTTGTGGAGTATAAGGAGTTATATGGAAGACAGTAGGAGAAGGAAAGGAAATGGGAAGTGGGGTAAATCAGGGAGGGAAATGAAACAGGAGAGACTTTGGACTCAGAAACAAACTGAGGGTCTTGGAGGGGAGGGGGTGGGGGGATGGGTGAGCCTGGTGGTGGGTACTGAGGGCACGTATTGCATTCATAAACAATGAATCTTGGAACAATGAAAAAATAAAATAATGTCATTTAAAAAATTACTGCTATTTTTCTCATACCCAAAGAATGTTACATTTAATCCACCTAGAATAAGGGCCAAGGTGTTCATCAGGCTGCACTACATATGTTCTTAGAAGCTGAAAATGAGAGCACCTGGGTGGCTCAGCCACTTCAGTGTCTGCCTTTGGCTCAGGTCATGATTCAAGGGTCCTGGGATCGAGTCCTGCACCAGGCTCCCTGCTCAACGGGAGTCTGCTTCTCCCTCTCCCACTCCCCCTGCTCATGCATGCATCCGCTCTCTCTCACTCTGTGTCTCTCTCACATGTGCTCCCTGTCTCTACCTCTCTCAAATAAATAAATAAAATCTGAAAAAAAAAGTTGGAGATGCTCTCATAGATTTGAAAACTAGTCACAGTGCACTTAAAAAACTCATCTAAGCTACTTATAACTTGAATTTTACCACATAATTTATCTTTATTGTGAATATTAACATTAATACACTTGATTGTTATAAAGTGGGGTCCATCTGTACTTAATTTATAAGTACTTTGTGACACTATAAATAAAGGCATCACTTCCTACTTCAATTCTGCTCTGCTTACTTTTTAAGCTAAGGATTCCCAAATGTTTTGGTCTCATGATTCCCTAAAATTCTTAAAAATTATGGAGGATCCCAAAGACCTTTTCTTAAAACTCAAAAAAATTAAGAACATGTGTTTATGAATAGCTTAAAATAACAATTCACATGTTAACACAAACAACATATTTTGTGAAACTATCAAAAAGAAAAAAATTAGTAAGAAGGTGGGCACTGTTCTACATTTTTGCAAATTTCTCAATTTCTTTAATGTCTGTTAATAAAAGATATTTGGATGGGGTGCCTGGGTGGCTCAGTTGGTTAAGTGACTCCTTCAGCTCAGGTCATGATCCTGGAGACCCGGGATTGAGCCCCACATCGGGCTCCCTGCTCGGCAGGAGGCCTGCTTCTCCCCCTCTCAGTCCCTCTGCTTGTGTTCCCTCTCTGGCTGTGTTTCTCTCTGTCAAATAAGTAAATAAAAACCTTTAAAAAAAAATAAAAGACAGCTGGAATCTAATATCTGCTTCTAATCTCTTAAATTAATAAATTAATTAAAATTATTAGTTAAGTCATTAAAATCAATTTTAAAAATCTGTGAAACCCTTCATGTTGCTTTTGGAAAGCTCCACTGCCCATTTGTGAGAGAAGAAGGGTAGAAAATATAAATAGCATTACAAAAGCATAGGTTTGACCATGAGGACCTCCAGACAGGGTCTTGGGGCTCTCCCAAGAGCCCCCCACAACACTTTGAAAACCACTGCTATTTGTTCTAATTAGAAGTAAAGGTTAAATAAAGTGGGGAAAAGTAGTGCAAACTGTCATTACAGAACGGCTTACTGTAGCTAACTGAGAGAAGACAAAGTTATGTTAGGGGCGAAACAAATTTGGTGGTGATTAACTGGCAGAGTCATGCAGAGATATTTTTCTTGGGCTCAGTTATAAACAGGGTTGGAAGACTTATTCGATGTAAGGGATGGGTGGCCATTTCCATGTTGCCTTCTAAGAGTCTTGGTAGGTCTTACATTTAAGTATTTATTTGATTTTAACTAAATTTTTGTGAGTGGTATGAGATAGGGGTCCAATTTCACTTCCTCGTGTGGTTATCTGGTTTTCTCAATACTGTTTATTGAAAAGACTATCATTTCCCCATCTTGGCTCCCTTGTCAAATATTAGCTGGTGGTTTATGTGGGGCTTTATTTTTGGGCTCTCTAGTCTATTCTACTGGCCTAAGGATCTGTTTTTTGGTTTTTGTTTGTTTGTTTGTTTGTTTGTTTGTTTGTTTTGCCAGTACCATATTGTTTTGATTACTATAGCCTGTAATAAGCCTTGAAATCATGAAGTGTGTTGCCTCTTGGTGGAATGCCCTAGGAAGTTAAAGTCGGTCCTTTCCTGTTTCTCTGCATTTCTGTGAGGAATGATCACCACCTTCTACTGGCCGAGGCTATCCTGTGTGAAAGAGCTCCATTTTACCAGATCATAGTACCAGATTATTTTCTTAAGGATATGATTATACTTGTCTCTCAGCGCCAAGCACTACTCGGCCCCTTTGTTCCATACCATGGTGGGGAGAAATACTTCTCTTGCATAGTAAATACAAAAATCAAAGTAACAACACAAAGCTAAGCAAGGAAGCAACAGACTGACACAAAAAGCCCTTTTATAACCCTCTTGTAGAAGAGGAAACTCTGGAGCATTATTAAGTTTCATTAATTTCCATTCAACAAATTCCAGCTTGACATCATAATTTTCTATTGCCTTATTTCTCTAGTTGCTGCTTTGTTTTTCACTATGGAAACAGAAAACACCTAAATAAACCTATGTGCAACAGAAATCAGATGTTTTTCTGCAAAGATGCTCTTTCTCTCACACTTTGATAGTTCTCTTTGTAAGCTTCTGATTTTAGGGAGGACAATGCCAGTGAGGGGAGTGAAGCTTTCCAAATTTGGAGATGAAGGGGGTCCCAATTTAAAGTGGGTCCTGCTTGGGGTAATGGGTACAATTCTCTTTCCACAGCTACTCAAAAGTCACAGGAAATATAGGACATGACCTACAAAGTCCCCTCGCTGGGCCTGGTTTTTTAATAGCATATTTAGAAATGAGTTTCTCCACTGACGTAATGATTACACAGAGACATTTTTCCTATAATCCTCATAAAGTGAGGAGCAGTAGTTACTTAAAATGTTTAATTATTAAAATCGTGTGTGTGTGTGTGTTTGTGTGTGTGTGAGTGTGTGTGTGATGTGAAAAAGAAAGAGAAGAAAGTGAGAAAGAAAGAAAAAAAAGGATGATTTTGTTCCAAGATTAAGAAGCTAGGTAGAAAAAGATTGACTGGACTAACCATATATGGCTTGGGCTAAGAAAAGTCAATCTTTGTTGAACTGCCTAATGTAATAAATTGCATTTGGAGGGCTTCAGACTTCTGTACAAACTTTTCAAGGTCTCATTGGAAGTGCTACTCACATAGCCAGGGGCATTCTGAAAAAAACAGCGAAATGGATTAACACCATTTTTAAAAGTCGGGAAGTCTTTTCTCCCCGTGAAGGAGTGTTTTCCAGAGATTATCTTCAACTGCAACATTATAAAGAAGGTCTCCATCTCTCTCCTTCTCCCTTGAGCTTATAGTCTTCCTCCCTCTTTCTACCCTCCCTCCCTCTTTTCTTCCCCCCTCCTTCTTTTCTCTCCATTCCTGCCAGTCTTCCATCCCACCCAAGCCATGAGTGAGTGCTGTATGGGAAGCGAGACTTATATCCTAAATGACTTATCAATCAGCTGTGTCCTAGATATTATTGATGAAGGAAGCAGGGATTTGAGAACTAAACTTGTTCCGAGTTGAATAAGAAAACGTTCAAACATGTGTCTCAAGCTTTTGTTAAACTAGATAGTTAGAGGGAAGGATTACCATATATATGATCTTTTCATCCTTTCTCCTAACCTACGAAATTTCTTTATGTAGCAATTTGATCTGCCAATCTATCTGCCTCATCTGAATAATTAGCAAGTAGACATAACCAGATTCAAAATGACCACCTTAGAAAGAGATATTTAAATGACGGAGAGCAAAAACTTCTCCAAACGTTCTTCTTATTCTCCCTCATTCCCACCCACGACTACATCCTCTCTGGATACTGGAGTGGATCCAACGAGCGCCTTGTGATAACAAAAGCCAGGGTAAGACAATCAGCAGTTTCAAGTTAGCAAAGTAAAGTTTGAAAATGAGAAGTAATACATAAAAGTGAAAGTCTGTCTTCTAGCATTTTGTGTTTCCTCTTCATAATATTTGCATTGTGTGCAGAGGATTTACAACACAGAACCCTGAATATTTTGATTAATCACAGAAAATATAAGAGTTGGCAGAGCTTGCCAGAGGAAAGCTGAATACATGAAACATTCAAAATGTGTGGCCAGAAACCCCAAATATTGATGTATCCTCAATATTCTTAGCACGTATAGATTTTTGAATGAACATTTTATTTTCTTGTCAGTGATTCAGAATTTCCACTGCTTCTGTTGAGCAATGAGGGAAAATCATGCCAACTGGGAGAAAGCTTTATTTTAAGGTCGAAGGCATGAAATAAGCACTAAGAAGACAATTGTACACCTGTTTTCAAGAGTAAAAAGGCATCTCAAATCTGCTTTGCTTTTGAAAATTTGGCCAAGGAGTGTATTTCAAAGGCCCAATAGCCCATAACATTATTCCCAGGGCTCTGTGCTCTCTGCCTAATTGGGTGTCTATGCATTTGCATAAGCATGATACTTCATGATTAATGCATAAGACCCAGCATGGAGCCCAGTATCAATCCGTCTGTGGAGGCTTTTTCCCCACTGAAAACAATCATTGTTCCTAAAATACAATCCGTTAGATTTGTAGGTATGACTGTTTGTAGATATCAGCCTACTTAAACTTTTACAGAACTGTAAACCTCTTCTGTGTAAGAAAGAGGTTTTATTTTAAGATGCCCATGGCACTGCTGCCTTCGGACCATCATTGTTGCCAGAAAAGGTGTATGCAAAATGAAGTGTCAAGTCCATAGGTTTTTTCCTATTTGACCCAGGTGCTGAGTATAAAGGGAAGATTATTAAAATAAACACTTTATCATTACTTTTGGATTACAAAATAAACCATAGCTCTTTCCCTAGGTAGCTTCAAACACTAACCAACAGCAGTGAAGACTTCTGGCGTGAGGACTCCACAACAGCGAGGGGAAATGTAGTCAACAGTGCTAGAAGGTGAAGAGGTTGTACTTCAAGAATCAAGTCAGTTCCCTATTTAGATGGACTGCCTCCCAGTTAAGGAGTACAAATCCTGGATTAGGTCTATGTGTTCCAAATGGTGTTGCCAGTACTCTCCCTGCAGGCTGGGTCACTTAGTTAATCAGGAACCCAGTCCCATGGGAGGAAGTGGGAACGTGAAGTTTGCTCACAGATCCCAATGTGCTCTGGGAATCAATATAAAAGAACTTTTGAGAGACCTCTTTCTAAAGACATCTGAGATGGGGTTTTTTGAATTATTAAAAATTAATATGTGGTTAGAATTCTACGAAATTAAGAGAAGCAGTCTGACATCTCCCTCTTTTCCCACGCAACTTCCCAGCCATGATCTCCTGAAGGAACTATGTATTCTTCTAGATGTTTTATTTTATAGGCACATGAAGGTGTTTGTGTATATATCTGTGTGTGTGTGTGTGTGTGTGTGTGTGCGCGCATGTGTGTATCTTTACATACTTTGGGGTAACACTGTTCTATACTCATTTTTCTGCTTCACAATAGCTCATGAACTTTTCTGAAAAATACATTCACGTTTACCTCATTCTCTTTAATAACTTCATGGTATCGTGTTGTATGGGTTACCAACATACAAAGATTCTCCTAACATCAAGTCTTTATATATATATATCACTATAAGCAATGCCACATTACCTTACAGGCAAAGACTGTCTTGATCACGGCAATAGCTCTGGTAGTGAACAGCTCATAGTAAGTATTCAATAAATGATGTGTTTAATATACAAATGAAATACGCAGGGAAATCTCCAGTGTTCCTTTATGGGATATGTGAAATGAAAGTTTCTATCAAAACTGCCTCTTTACCTCCAAAAAGATGTGACCATTTTATACTGACGCCAAGTGTACTAGTCACCTGTGTCCCTGTATTCTGTTTTATCAACAATGAGATCAGAGACTTGTTTCATTTTTCCTAATGTGATTCATAAGAAAGTATGTTTCATAACTTTCAATTGCATTTCATCAATTTTGAAGAATGTTAGGACTATTCCTAAGGTTATTATTAGCCATTTATATTTTTTCTTTTGACTATTTATTCAGATCCTTTGACCATTTTTCTGTTAGATCATTGGTTAATCTTTTTCACATTGATTTTAATGTGCTTTTCTGTCTGTTGAAAGATTCAATCTTTTTGCTTGATACATTTTATAAATTTTTTTACTCTGTGAAAAAAATTTGTCATTTGACTCAATTCATCCATCCATCCATCTATCCATTCATCTTACCTAACAAAAAATTTTTAATACTTATTCTCAAAATTTATCAATTATTTTCCTTTATAGTTGCTGGGTTTATTTATTTTTTATTTTTTTAGAGATTGTATTTATTTATTTGACAGACAGAGAGATCACAATTAGCCAGAGAGGCAGGCAGAAAAAGAGGAGGAAACAAGCTCCCTGGTGAGCAGAGAGCCCAATGCTGGCCTTGATCCCATGATCCTGGGATCATGACCTGAGCTGAAGACAGGCCCTTAACTGACTGAGTCACCTAGGCGCCCCATGCTGGGTTTATTCTTAAAAGAGTTTTCTTCATTCAAAGTATAAAAATGAACTTACTCATGTGCCCTTCTAATATTTATAATTTTCACTTATACATTACTTTTTTTTTTTTTTACTAACTTGGAATTTATTTTGATATAATGAGAGAAGGAGGGATCAGGATTCATTTAAATTTGTGTCATACGAGTTAACTAATTTTCCTATTACTATATATTAAGAAGTACATATTTTCGAAGATTTGAAAATCAGCTGCATCACAGGAAAATTCTCCTAGGTACACGAGTTTATTTTCGACTTCCTGCTCTGGTTCATGGTCAGCAGGTTTATTCCTGCATCAGTGCCATACTGTTTTAATTACTGTTGCACTCATGGAACATTTGATTCTTGGATACAGTTAGACTGCTCACATTTATTTTTCATTCTCAGTATTCACCCAAATTTATATTTTAGAATTATCTTGTCAGAAACAAAAAAAATAAAAAATAAAATTAAACATTTTGGTATTTTTATGAGAATGTACATATGATTTTAGGAGATTAATTTGGAGCTTGCTAACCAAAAAATAAGATGCGTCCTTTCATGTCTTCAGTCTGCTTTCTTTTTTTTTTTTCTTTTTTAAAGATTTGTCTTTATTTATGTGAGAGAGAGAGACAGCTAGAGAGGGAACAAAAGCAGGGGGAGTGGGAGAGGGAGAAGCGGCCTTCTCACTGAGCAGGGAGCCCAATGCAGGACTCGATCCCAGAACCCCAGGATCATGACCTGAGCCGAAGGCAGATGCTTAATGACTGAGCCACCCAAGTGCTGAGCTCCCCAGGTACCCCTTCAGTCTTCTTTCTACACCCTGGTCAGTGTTCTAAAGTTCTCTTCATGCAGGTTTGTACATTTTCAAAAGCTCTTCTCTGGCTTTATTTTTCTCCTCGCTTTTGTGATGAAGATATTTTCTTTCCTATCAGTTATTGTTTTTAAAACAAAAAGCTAATTATCTTACAGATTAATTTTGTAACCAGGCACTTTATTAAATATTCATATTGTGTCTAACAGCTTTGCAGCTAATTCTTTGGGGCTATATAAGTACATTACCATAAGAAACAAATTTGTCTCCAGGAAAATTTATACCTGTTATTTCATTCCCTTGTCCTCCTTCAACATATTGATATGATAAATGACTTTGAGATGAGCCCCAGTTATTCATGATTTATTACTTATAAAAGCATTCATTAAACTGTTTTATTTTAATATTTTATATAACATTTTATTTAGTTTTGTACTGACATTCATTAATAACACCAGTTTGACATTTCCCTTTTATGCTGTGTTTGCCACATTATGGGATCAATTTGAGCACGCTTTAGAAAACAACTGAAATGCTTACCTTCTGTATTACCTTCTGTAATAAGAAGCACAGAAAGCATTCAGGATATTTCAAGCAGAGAGGAAGTTGAAACAGGAAATTCGGCCTCAAGATGTTTGGTAGGGCTGGAAGAGCAAGACCTCACCCTAAGATCAGGACCTACAGGAGGCAGCCGCAGGCCCAGAAGTAGCAGCCACGTAGCCATGTGGCCACCGCGGCCTTTGGTCGGCCCTGCCCCCATCCCATCACTGCTACTCCTGCTCACACCAGTCCTGGACTGGCCACCACTGCCAGAAGAACTTGGCTTCTCCATTCCTATCCCTTCGTAATCTTACATTAGTGCCTCCAGTTGGCAGAATTAACCGGAACCCTGCTAGCAAGAGCCCTGCTTCCAGATCCTCGAAATACAGAAGAGAATACAGATGGTCAGATAAGAGGCTGGATACCAATAAATAATAGCTGGCACACCCTTTTCTCAATTTTCTGGGACCATGTAGATAATATTGGACATTATCTCTTCCGTGAAGGTTTGAAAAGATCAACTGTGAAGCCATTTGGACTGGTGCTTTTGTAGGAAATTTGATGGTCTTAATTAATTCCCTCCCAGGGAGAGATTTTTGCCTGCCTCTTTTCATGATAAATTTAGTAAATTATGTTTTCTTACAAAATCATCCATTGCAGTAGGTTTTCACACTTATTTGCATAGATTTGTGCCTTATAATTTATGTTGTGTTTTTCTGCATCAGTGGTTATTTCTCTTTCCTTATTTTTTTATAGTAGGGAGATGAATGCCCTATCTCTGCCACCTTGCCTGGTGCCCATGCCCTAACCCCCAGAACTTTTAAATATGTTATCCTACATGAAGACAGGATAAGGCTGTAAACCTTGAGAAGGAGGGCATTTCTTGCATTACCCTGGTGGACACAATCAAAGCATTGACACCCTTAAAAGCAGAAAACTTTCTCCAAGTAGAATCAGAAAATATGGCAGAAGGAATGTGGCGTGAAGAATATGGGCAAGATGAGAAGTGTGAGAAGGATATGACGCCCAGCTACTTGTTTGAAAGAGCTCAGAGGGGCTCCCCACCAAAGGCTAGCAAAGAACTAGTCACCTCAGTCCTGCAACCAGGAGGAAGTGAATTTTGCCAAAGCTTAAATGAGGTTGGAAGCAGAGTCTTCCCCAGAGCCTCAGAATGAGAGCCCAGGTTGACTGACACCTTCATTTCATCCTTTTCAGCCCTGCGCCAGAGGAACCAGATGATCATTTAAGCCCACCTATCCTTCTGACCTACAGAATTGTGGGATAATAAGTTTGTGTTGTTTAAACTATTTTGTGGTAATCTGGGACACCTGGGTGGCTCAATTAAACAGCTGCCTTCAGGTCAGGTCATGATCCCAAGGTCCTGGGATCAAGTCCTGCATTACGTTCCTGGCTCAGTGGGGAGACTGCTTCTCCCTCTCCCTCTGCTGCTTCTCTGTCTGTGTCAAATAAATAAATCTGAAAAAACAAAACAAGAAAAAACACTGCAGTAATTTGGGAAAGCAGCAATTGAAAATGGATACATTTTTAATTGTATAGATATTGCTTTAGACAGCTTTATCTAGTTTATGGTTTGGTTTTGATTTTTCAAAGATGCAACTCTTATATTTATTCATTGATTCTGCCACTATTTTTTCCAGCTCAATAATTTCTGCGAAATTGTTTCAACCTTTGCTTTGCATACAAATAGAATCATATCCTATGTATCCTGCCATGATTTGCTTTGTTCCCCTCAAAATTATGTTCTGAGATTTTTTTCACATTCTTATAGTAGAGACAGTTTCTTCCTTTACACAAGTTTCTAGCATTCATAGAATGCATCTACAAAGAATTCATCTATTCCTTACCTGAGTGTTATTTGTGTATTTCCAGTGTTTGTGTCCATTTGTTTTTACTTCTAGAAAATGTGCTGCTACAAACATTCTAACACCATGTCCTGGAGCTCAGGTACATCATTTTCTCTAGGGTGTATTAAGGAAGCAGGTTAGCTGGGATTATTTACAAGATAATACAAACTGTTTTCTAGGATGGCTGTACAAATTTATATTCCCACCAGCAATGCCGAGGAGTTCTGATTACTTTGCCAACACTATATTTAAGGTGTCTTTTGATAAGCAGAAGTCCCTGGTTTTACTTGAGTCAAATTCATCCAAGTTTTTCCCTGTATGTCATGCCCTATTTTTAATCTTGTTTAAGAACTCCTTCTTGGGCACCTGGGAGGCTCAGTCTGTTAAAGCCACTGCCTTCAGCTCAGGTCGTGATCCCAGGGTCCTGGGATGAAGGCCCCTGGGGCACTCTGTTCAGCAGGGAGCCCGTTTCCTCCGCTCTCTTTGCCTGCCTCTCTGCCTACTTGTGATCTCTCTCTATATCAAATAAATAAATAAAATCTTAAAAAAAAAACCTCCTTTTTTACCTAAGATATTGTAATATTTCTTTTTCTTTTTTTTAAAGATTTTATTTATATGACAGAGAGAGAGAGAGACAGCAAGAGAGGGAACCATGTCTAACCAGTTATCCTAGTACAATTCAAAAGTCCATACTAGCATAGACTGAAAAGTCCATTCATCCATTACTGACCTGCAGTCCAACCCTGTCATAAATCAAGCTTCATTATATAAGTTGATATGTTTAAGGATCATCTACTATGTTATACTTGTATATTTCTTCCTCCTGTGCCAGTGTCCCATGGTCACAATTATTTTAGATTAATTGTAGCTCTGGAAGGCAAATCTCTTCCATCTTGTTCTTCTTCAGGAGGGTTTGGCTATTATTTACCCTTTGTACATTGGTAGAAATTTTTAAATTCCTTGCCAAGTTTCATGTATAAATGAGTATGTATACACATATATGTGCACAAACCCATTCAGGCAAATGTCAGATTTTTAGTAGAATAACATTAAATCTATGGATCAGATTGATTATTTTTCCTTGAGGGAGATTTCCATTTTGTGAATTTAAAACCAGGAATTTTTTTTCTCTTTTTTTGTAGAGGAAGGGACTTGATATTCAATAATTTTTCCCAGGCTGTATGTTTATGTGTTTTTCGACAAGTATAGAGTATAGAGTGACACATTTTTGATGTACAGGATCATATTTTTCTTTCATTTCAAGGGAGTTTTCTACCACATCTTTGAAAATAGACCATTTTCTTCCTACATTATTCTCTACTTCAGGGAACACCAATTATTGATACATATAATCTTCAATTTCTGGCTCCATATATATTAAAGCCTCTTTTGACATTATTTCTTTATATTCTCTGCTCTATTTTACTTCATTTTCCTAGGACTTTCCCCAGGTTACTGGTTTGATTAGTACCCATGTTGATTCTTTACTGCTCTATTTCTAATTTATAAATTAATCCAGTAATGTAGCTATTTTTATTCAAGGTCTTTTTTTAATTGACTTAGCAATATCCTCTTTTAATTTACACTATCTTCCAAGTTGTTAATCTTTTTACTCTTTCCCCCCATATATTTAATCACCTTAAACCTGACAGTTTCCAGCAACTGCTGTACAAAATTTTCTTCTTTTTTGCAACACATGTTCTTCTGGGATGGTCATTTTACCTGTAATAATTATGTATTTTCTCTTTTCTCTAGTTTTTTTTTTTTAAGACCTTACTTATTTAATTGAGTGAGAGAGCATAAGGTGGGGGAAGAGGTTGGAGGGGCAGAGGGAGAAGCAGAAGAAGCAGGCTCCCCACTGAGTGGAGAGCCCACCATGGGGCTGATCCCAAGATCCCAGACATATGACCTGAGTCCTGAATGGCAGGTAGACACTTAATCAATTGAGCCACCCAGGTGCCCCAGCTTTTCATTTCTTCTTCTTCTTCTTTTTTTTTAATAGTTGCATTTCTTTCACCATGCACATATTTATTTAAAACTTCCATAGTAGCTATTGATTGTGCTTCCCCAACACCTCTTACCCTGCTTTTGAAATGTGTAGTGCTCTGTTCTAGGAGGGGGCTGTGATTATTTTAAACCAATTAGAGCTTTTCTGTGTCATCTGTCAGAGTTATTGGTCAACAGGCATTGTCAAGTAATTGACATTGAACCCAATTTGTGCCAATTAGCTCTGAGAAAAATGTTTCCTGGAAGTTTCATATCTAGAATATTTCTCATAATTCTGAGAAAGCTACTAGTTCACAGCCATATCCTCTCTTCTAAAGAATTCTGTATATGTGAAGTCGAATTACTGTAGTCATTTTGCTGCTATGAGGGCAGATTTATAGCTGACACTCTGCAAAGCTGTCTTTGATAATAGACCTGGGCCTCAAAAACAAATCCAGAAACCTAGCCCATCATCTCTGGACTTTTCAGCTAATAAGTCAATAAGTTATCTGGATTGTTTTAGTCTGTTAGAAATAGGGTCTGCCATTACAACACAAAGTGTCCAAACTGATGTAATTGTTCCTTGTAGGAATGTGGGTAAATTGTCCTCAGAGCAGTCCCCACCTTCTCTTGGTCCTGTTTCTGCTATTATCAGTTAAACTGAAGGGCTCTAAATGAAGGTTTGTGCCCTATACGCTGCTTTGTACTGTGTTGTTGTTGTTTTTTTTAATTCTCACCCTGTTTTTTTTTGTGTGTGTGTATGCATGCATGTTTTTACTATTATATATCCTGTATGAAAATGTATACTGTCTTAAGAGAATATCATTTGTCATCTTCCCCACTCAGCTAGAGAAAAAAACCAAAATGCCTTCATCTCATCCACGACTGAGCTGAGACTGGATTTCAGTTTTAGTAAGCTTCAATGTACCTGTCTTCCCTCTGCCCCCATTGTCCTGTATAGCCTCCTAGAGATCTTGACGGAAAGCCTGGGATTAGGGCCCTTCTTCAGCATATCCTGAACCCTATTTTTTTCCCTCTCCTTGAGGCTGTGAAGCTGCCAACAACTCCACATAATCTTTCAGCACATTTTTGCTTTGCTTCTTAAATTCTAACCCTGAGCAGCTTAAGAATATAGCATATTCCTGGGGCACCTGGGTGACTGTCAGTTAAGCATCCAACTCTTCATTTTGGCTCAGGTCACGATCTCTGCATCCTGAGATCTGGCCCCAAGTCAGGCTCCATGTTTTGTGTCTGCTTGAGATTCTCTCTCTTTCTCTCTCTCACTGCCCCACCTCCCTGCTCTCTCTTTCTCTCAAATGAATAAATAAATATCTTTCTTTCCCTTCCTTCCTTCCTTTTTCTTTCTTCTTTTTTCTTCTTTCTCTCTTTTCTTTCTTTCTTTCTTTCTTTCTTTCTTTCTTTCTTTCTTTCTTTCTTTCTTTCTTCCTTTTTCTTTCTTTTAAATTTAACATGTTGCAAAAATGAACAAACAAAAAACTGAGAGCCACAATTACTTCTTTGTGCATGCTTATTTCTTTATGCTTTTCTTTACTTCAGCTTAGACCTTCAAAACCCTGGCTGCTTTGACAGCCCCGAAATCTGAGTTTAGTCTCTCCAGTCCCACGTGATTGCCAAAGCTTTGCCAGCTCCTGTTTCTCCTAGTAAGAACTACCCCAGATTCTCAAGCACAGAACTCACACCAAGAATCAGCTAACTTCCAGAAGGAACAAATAAAGCACAAAATGCTGTTCCCTTTTCTCTCTGGTCATGGTCCCTCAAAGACCGGCTGGTTCTCACCACCTCCTTCAAACAACTGTTTATTGTATTGTATCCAATTTTCTAGCTATTCTCAGTGGGAATGTTTGCTTGACGCCAGCTACTCCGGCACATCTGGAAGTGCAAGTCCCAACCCTGAACTTCTCAGAACCTCTACTTTTTTGCCTCATTTATTTTTCGAGGCTTATCTTCCACAACTCTTGGCTTCAGCAACACATCTAAAATGTGTAGAACACATAATCATACAAGTTTAGAACTAAAAGGAAAACATTATCTGATTCAAGGGTCTTATTTTCCTAATGTGGAAGCTGAGGCCCCAGAAGATTGTGTCTTATCTCAGACCACACAGCATAACTGGAACTCAAGCCCAAGTACCCTTGTCCCTGTGCAGGAACCAGGAGAGCAAGGTAGAGAGCAAAGGAGAATTGAGAATGGCAAGCTTATCTTCATGCTTCACAGCAAGAAGAAATATTTCAATTCCGTTTCCCCAGTGAGTCAGATCTGTTTCTTTCTAACACACACCTCTACTGACACCACACTTGTCTTCTAGCATAAACTATGATTTTTCCCCAGTTATTAATTATAACTATCATTCCTGAGCACAGAGCCAGAGGTAATCATCATGCTGAAAACTAAGCTGCTTCTTAAACCAAGAATAAGGGAACCCGGGAAGACATCTATAAACCACCTTCCAACCTGTTTTAGTCAAGAAATCTATATCTCTCATATTTGATAGCAAAGCCTATAGGGCTACCAGCAGGATGGTCATATAAATTATTGTCTTTGAGAGTGATAGAGGATGCTATTAATAATTACACCAGGACAATCATATACCTATACAGACCTGGGCACCCCAGTCACCAGGTAATTTATCTCTGACTTGCAAAACCAGTTATTTTCTTTTTTCTTTTTTTTTCTTTTTTTTTTTTAAGATTTTATTTATTTGACAGAGAGAAACACAGCTATAGAGGGAACACAATCAGGGGCAGTGAGAGAGGGAGAAGCAGGCTTCCCACCGAGCAGGGAGCCTGATGCAGGGCTCAATCCTGGGACTTGATCCCGGGACTCCAGGATCATGACCTGAGATCAAGGCAGACTCTTAATGACTGAGCCACCCAAGCACCCCTCTTTTTTTCTTTTTAAAGGTTTTATTTATTTATTTATTTATTTATTTATTTATTTATTTATTTATTTTAGAAAGAGGGAGAGATAAAGGAAGTGGGAGGGGGGCACAGGAAGCTGGAGATAAAGAATCTCAAGCAGATTGCCCACTGTGCATGGAGCCCAACATGGGGCTCCATCTCACAAACCTGAGATCATGACCTGAGCTGAAATCAAGAGATGGATGCTTAACCCACTGAGCCACTCAGGCGCCCCCAAACAAGTTCTTTTCTAACACTTCCTTCGGGTTTCTAATCGCTTTCATATGTGGAAAAGAAGTATTCATCTTCAGAGAATGCATTCCTTTAAATTAATAGAGTTTATTTTTTATACAAGTTTTATGTTACAGAAAAAAATGAGCAGAAAGTACAGAGTTCCCATACACTCCCTGATGCATCAGTTTGTTTCCCCTATTATTAACATCATGCATCAGTATGGTGTGTTTGTTATCATTATTGAACCAATAAGGATATATTTTTAACTGAAGTCCAGAGTTGATATTATAATTTATTGCTTGTGTTTGCACCTTCTGAGTTTTGATAAATGTATAATGTCATTCATCAAGCATTACAGTACCATCTAGAATAGTTTCACTGACCTAAAAATTCCCTGTATAAGGCTCCTGGGTGGATCAGTGGGTTAAAGCCTCTGCCTTCGGCTCAGGTCATGATCCCAGGGTCCTGGGATCGAGGCCCACACTGCTTGGCAGGGAGCCTGCTTCCCCCTCTCTCTCTGCCTGCCTTTCTGCCTACTTGTGATCTCTCTCTGTGTCAAATAAATAAATAAAATATTTTTAAAAAATTCCCTGTATATACATTCTCCCTCCCTCCTCCTAAGCCCCTGGCAACCCCTAATGTTTTTACTATCTCCATAGTTTTGCTTTTTCCAGAATGTCATATACTTGGAATCATTTAGTATGTAGTCTTTGCAAATTTTCCAATCATTTGTTTTTAAAAGTTTAAATCACCTGGGTGGCTCAGTTGGTTAAGTGACTGCCTTTGACTCAGGTCATGATCCTGGGGTCCGGGGATCAAGCCCCGTGTCTGGCTCCCTGCTCGGCAGCAAGCCTGCTTCTCCCTCTCTTGCTTTCCCTGCTTGTGGTCCCTCTCCAGCTGTGATTCTCTCTGTCAAATAAATAAATAAAATCTTAAAAAAAATTTTTTTTAAATCTTTGGTGTTAAGTGGAATCTCATCATAATGAAGAAAATATAGGGCATTTCAAATGAGGTCGTAGGATTTAAAGATTTTTGTGCAAAAACTTAGGGAGAGCAGACATGTCTAAACAAAGAATTAAAATGTATAAGACAAAAATAAATGAAATAGAAAGAAAAGCCACAAATTAGAAGATATTTATAAATCCTTATATCTAAAACAGATTATAAATCAGAATACACAAAACTTCCATGAATCAATAAGGAAAAGACAATAATCCAACAGAAAAAAAAAATGGGCAAAGGTATTACGAATCACACATAGAAAAGAATGACTTATTGATAAAATATTTAAAAATTTTCAACTTCACTAAAAATCAAGGACATAAATGTTCAACAATAAAACACTGTTTCATACTCATTAGGCTGACAAAATGAATAGCCTAAAATACTATGAAAATAAGCACATTGAAATATGGAAATTTTGGTGAGAGTACAAATTGGTACCACCATGTTGGTAAGCAATCGTGAATTCCCTTGAAAGGGTATTGGTGCACATACCTTAAAATCAAAAAACTACTCTTACATACCTACCTTACAGTCTCTCAGGTGTATGGAAAAGGAGGCATATAAAGTTGCTTACTACAGCAATGTCTGTGACAGAAAAAAGTGTAAATACCCAAGTTGTCTCAATTAGGAAATGCAATGTGGCTTATTTATGTAATGAAATGCTAAATAAGAGTGTAAATGAATGAATTAAATCCTCACATCATGGTGTTGAAAAAAAAAATACAAGTTGCTAATTAAAACATATGGCATAATGCATCCGCCCCCAACACACAGACTTATATACATAAGTTTTTAAACCCAAATAATCTATTTATTATAAAAGACAATAAAAGGTATAAAAACAGGCACCTGGGTGGCTCAGTCATTAAGCATCTGCCTTTGGCTCAGGTCATGATCCTAGGGTCCTGGGATCAAGCCCCACATCGGGCTCCCTGCCCCACGGGAAGCTTGCTTCTCACTCTCCCTCTCCCACTCCCCCTGCTGTGTTCTCTTGTGTTCTCTCTCACTGTGTCTCTGTCAAATAAATAAAATACAATTTAAAAAGGTATAAAAATATTTGGAAATAATATATTACATGTTAGGAATAATTCTGGAATAAGAAGAAAAAAAGAATGAAACTGAAAACCTTAGACATAAATATCGCATAGTATTCATTGATGTATTTAAAGATGCAGAGGTGAAATGAATTTTGCAAAATATTAATTTATTTAAATCGATGGTTGATATATAGATGTCTATTATTTTCTGTACACTATTTTTTGTTAATTGGTGTGTTTCATATTTAAAGGATTTTGAAAGGTGTAAACTCTCTTTCCCATCTACTCCCTGCTAGAGCTGCTAATTAAGGGAAAAAAATGCACCGTGCAATGGGATACACAAAGAGAACATAGAATATTATTCAGAAAACAAAACAAAACTAAATAGTCTTGAAATTTCAAGTCCTAGCTCCTATACTTGCTGGACACAAGCCCTCCAGCAAGTCACTCCACAGTTAACTTCCTTATCTATAAAATGGGGACATAATACTACTACTAAGATTAATATCTACTTTAGAATGTTGGCAGAATCAAATAAAAAGATAAATCTGAAAACATTTAGTAAGCTTAAAGTCAAACATAAACACTGAATTTCATTAGTGCTATTATAAGACAGAATTAAATTGCACCTTTTCATTTCTTCTGCCTGGATTCTGGTGGAGACATTTATGACTGAAGAAGTAACAAAAATAAATAACAGAATAAAGAAAAATGAAATTAAAAAGATATATGTAATTCACAAACTATAAATATAACATGAATATATATTACATATGTTATATATAATATCTAATATGACATATGTAATATAATAGGTATATATAATATAAAGAAAAATTATCAAGGGCTTACTTTATTTTTTTAAGTTTCAGACAGGCTTAAGATTCTCTCACACTTACACTGCAGAAATTGCCAACAATTGTCATTATGTAACATACAAAAGTAACACACTTATTTAGATCCTTGGAAAAGAAACACAAAAAACATTTTCTGTGTTTAACTTGGTTCTTTATACCTTTTAATTAATTTAAAATAATATTGCAAAAATTTTATTTCTGAATTTTTTTCAGCTATGTTTAGATTTTCATTGTTTATGCCTCACAATGCATGCCATGCTATAACAGTTTGAAAATATACATAAATATTGGGACTCCTATGGGTGGCTCAATTGGTTAAAGGACTGCCTCTGCTCAGGTCATGATCCTGGAGTCCGGGGATGGAGTCTTGCATCAAACTCCTTGCTCAGCAGGGAGTCTGCTTCTCCCTCTGATCTTTCCCCTCTCATTCTCTCTCTCTCTCATTCTCTCTCTCTCAAATAAAAATTTAAAAATTAAAAAAAGAAAATATATATAAATACAAATTTAAAAAGTATAATACCTAATTATAATTATGCCTTGCAGTACTTCAGATATAAGTTGAGGACCGAAATAAGAGTTGTAGTGGTAGAAATTTAAAAGACCAAAAACTAAAAGATTTAACAAGGATCATGAAAGAGCAAGGCATTAGCACCCCCTTCACTTGCTTTTACCTCATGTATTGTTTTTTACCTGTCCCCTTCCACTGCTACCTTTTGGCACCCTCGAGGGCAACAATGCCAAAAGGTAGGCATGTAGATCCCAGGGATTCCTATGATGATTCCCTGGGCTGTAGGAAGAAAATACTAGATTGTTCTATTTTTTACCCTAAGCTACAGAAAAGATTGAGCTTTATTTTTTATATAATGTACAAATTTATTCTGTACCCTTTCTTGGTCTGCACATCAGATGTTCACACATCATGTCAGATTGGCAAAGAAATCTTGCAGAAAGAGTGAGAGTTCTACAACATGGAAGGGCTGGCGTTGTGGTACTGACATTTTTATTTACTTTCAACTTATCCCAAGCATTATAGTACTCATGTGGATTTCCGTATCATACTATCTCATTTTAACAAAAGTAGGTCTCACTGCATGACACAGGCTTAAAAGGATTACTACAGAAAACAAAAACAGACACAAATTAAGAGTAATCCTAAAAATGCAAGCACAAACAAGCCTCAAGCAAATCACACCTGACAAAAATTCAGAAAGTTTCAAAATTATAAAGACACTCTGAAATAAGGATTTACACCCATATCTTCCCAAGGTATGTATTATGCCTTGAGATCCTGGTTAGTTATAGTGGAAGAGAGAATGACAGAAAAATATTGTGAGTTGTCTGTTTTGTTTTGTTTTGTTTTTCATTTTTATGACATCCTTTCTTATTTCTGTTTTTGTGCATGTTTCATGATGCGTATAGTATATGAATCCAGCATGCCACATTTATGATGTAAGTCATAAACCTACATATTTGGGGGGGGTGTAAAGTCAAGAGTTTTATTCTGATGTGGTATGATCAAAAGGTTTTCAAGATAATTATACTTAACTAGCCCCCCTGACTTATACTTTTCCAACTCAACCTGCACATGCCAGAGGGTGTTTTTAAAATCAAAATAAATGAATTATCTGTTGAGTGCCCATCATATGCCAGACCCTGTGATGATGGGTAGTCAACAAACATATACCGAAGGGAGGAATAAATGAATTGGCAATGAGGGAGTGTGAGGGGTATAAAGATAGATGACTTTTGAAGTTTCAGTAATTTGCATCTTGGTTTTAGCAATAAGCAAAAAGGGGTCTCAATAACACCAGCATAGTGAAAATTAAATAAATGTTTATTTTTAATCCCTTTTAAATTGGGGTATTACTCAAGTTAGATTTGCTGATTTTGGAGTAAAAACGGAAATCAATAAAGGAGTCAATAAACATTTATAGGGAGCCCACTGTACAAAAGTGGACCCAAAGCACAAGAAGAATAAGATTTTAAAATATAGATTTAAGGGCACCTGGGTGGCTCAGTTGGTTAAGTGACTGCCTTTAGCTCAGGTCATGACCCCTGAGTCCTGGGATCAAGTCCCACATCAGACTCCCTGCTCAGCAGGGAGTCTGCTTCTCCCTCTGACCCTCCACCCTCTCATGCTCGCTCTCATTCTCTCTCTCTCAAATAAATAAATGTTTTTAAAAACAAAATACAGATTTAAAATAATATCTTTTTCTTTCTATGTTGCCTTATTCTTTTCTTCCTATTCTCCAGATAAATTGGCTAGTCTGACTCTTAAAACAATAATGCAGTATTTCCTATTTATCCCCTAGTTCACTGTTGTTTCCCTTGTTTTGGCCTGCCAACTCATTAATTATTCATTGAATAGTGGTTTAAGAAAGAAGAAAACAAACAATATTTTCCTGTTACTGAGCTTAAAATCCTGTCATTTAGATAATAGTCATTAGAGATACTAAAGTTAAAACCCAGTCTTGTAACCATCTTGATCTTAAAAGGAGGTCTTCCTTAAGTATTCAGAACCATGTCAATGAAAACTTTATTCAGCAATTATATATTATTCTTTTTTTTTTAAAGATTTTATTTATTTATTTATTTATTTATTTATTTATTTATTTATTTGATAGAAGGAAACACAGCGAGAGAGGAAACACAAGCAGGGGGAGTGAGAGAGGGAGAAGCGAGGCTTCCTGCTGAGCAGGAAGCCCGATGTGGGGCTCAATCCCAGGTCTCCAGAATCAGGACCCGAGCCAAAGGCAGTCGCTTAACCAACTGAGCCACCCAGGTGCCCCTATATATTATTCTTTAATCTGCTGGTGTTCACTTAGCCATTGGCTCAACAAATACAGACTGAGTACTTGTTATGTTTCTAAACTGCTTAGACACTAGAGACAAAGCAATGAGCATAACAAAGCCTCATCCTCATGGACCCTTCTTTCTGGTAGGGGGAAGGAGACAAACTTTGTCAGGAGATAGGATTGGGAGGTAAATACTCTTACCATAATTCTCTGAGTTTATATTCTTCTTTGTTTTTAATTGATCTGTCTTCCAACAATATTCTACTCCATGTTCTTCCCATTTTCTATCAATTAACTATTAAAAGATTAAATGATAACAGTTTTAAGTATTCCTAATATTATTTGATTTTTATAAAGCCTCTTATGCAATAAAAATGACAAAAGGTAGAAATTTCAGGCACTAATATCTGTCCCTAGGGATACTTCAATGTATTTGGTTCTGTAAGAGTTGCTTTCCCAGAGCCCTGCAATTCACAAAAGGTTGGTTGCAGACTGGCCAGTTATTTTAAGAGAATAACCATTGCATGATACAGTCAGGTTCCTTGGTCAACAGCACATAAAGTCTGGCAGGTTACCAGGGAATCTTTTAAATATGGGTGACTATACTTTTACCTGGTTCTCATTTTTTTTATTTTAACCAATTATGAGGAAATTCATTCAGTGTCACTCAAACATTCAGTGTTCAAATCCATCTGAAAACACAGTGTATACTTTTGACTGTTATTTCTCTTTCATTTGATGCATTTAGGGTTTTACATCAGGTCTAACACTTCAACATATCTACTATATTTGACACAGAGACAGGAAGTTGGAAGCTAGGACAGTTTCTACATTTGCTCTGAAAAGGTTTATTTATCAGGGTGCCTGGGTGGCTCAGTCAGTTAAGTGGCTGCTCTCGGCTGGTGTCATGATCTCAGGGTCTTGGGAGTAAGCCCCATATCAGGCTCCCTGCGCAGTGGGGAATCTGCTTCTGCCTCTCCCCTCTGCTCATGCACTCTCTCTCAAATATATAAATAAAATCTTTTTTAAAAAGTTTATTTATCATCAGAGAAACCATTAAATTTATCATCAGAGAAACCATTAAATCACAATATATCTAAAATACGAAAAATACCATTCAATCTTGCTATCCTTCATATCATTTAGGTTGAAATCCCAGCCCTACAACTTACTAGCAGCATGAGTTGGGCACATCACCTTCCACAACTTCCTCATCTACAATATGAGGCAGATAATAGTATCCACCTATAAGTATTGAACAAACCAGTGCATGCAAACGGCTATGAAAAGTGCCTGTAATGTAGTAATCCCAGTGTAAACATTCCCCCATTGAGTACAATGTACCAGCCGTGAGGGCAAAGGATTTTGCTTGTATTTTTTTCACGGATGTTTCTCCAGTACTACAAGAGTGCCTGGCACAGAGAAGTTTCACAAATATCTTGAATAAGTGAATGGCAAAGCATAATGTAATTAGACATGTAGACAGATTTATCTACTGTGTGGAGTTGTAAAATGGATTGTGGTTGTGTCTCTCAGATCTCAGGGAGGGCAGCTCGGTGTGACAGAACCATGCCTGCTTCAGTGTGACAGCTGAAGACTACCAAGGCAGAAAGGAAAACGGCAGAAAGGAAAGTGTGAAGGCTAAAGGGAAACACTCTATCCTCCCCAGCTCTCTTAGAACAGTGAAGTAAGTGCCTTGGGACACTGGGAAACAGAGACCAGGAGAACAGAATCTAACTCCCAACATAGCGAGCCTACACCTATTCTTGCTAGAAGCCCAGAGCTAACACTGGTGATTATCTAAACTGATTTTGGTTTCCTGCAAGACAAGAGGTGTATCAAGAGAAGGCCTGATGGCAGATCTAGCCCAAGAAAATCATACTGATGACATCAGCACTTCGGTGCTGTCCTACGTCCCTTTTGAACACCAAGCTTCATCCAGCAATACCTTTGCTCCTCAGCACCTGATGAGGGTTCTTTTCTTTGATGAACTCAAGACCCTCCTGTGTTCTACCAGTGAAAATCCACCTGCCCTGCATCTTATTACACTGTTTTCCTCAGCTTTCCGACCCATTCACAGAATTTCACAAGCTACCAGAATAAAGTAGACATGAGTGATAACAAGTTTCTGTTGGTTGCAAAGGACTCAATCACTGATGGGTTGGCTCACATCAGTGATGAAAGGCTGGGAGTGAGGTCTGAACACATAGGAGGTCCTCTGTGTTAAGGGAGTCCTTCCTAGACTCTCAAAGCACACTGCCCTGCCAATAATCCAGCCTTCTTAAACCATACCAGCCTGCTTTTGAGTGCAATCAAATCAGGAGAAAAGATGAACCTGAACAGTCAGAATACGACCTGGAGTATGGCTCCGATGAAGCTTGCTGAAGAGCAGAGAGTACAGCACATGTGTTTAAAGTGGACCTATTAGAAATAATGGTGCACCATCTGAGCAAGTTTGTCCTCCTATGAAGGGGAAAATGTACCACTACATCAGTTTTCTGAGCAAAATTTATATGGGGCCGGGTGATTACGAGTTAGCTCTCTCAGTTGCATTTGTATTGGTAGTAGAAAATACAACTAAACTATTTCCTGCAACTCCTAATCCCAAGGGCAAATACTGTTGCTGAAATGTTCATCCCCACATCCAGAATGGATTAGGCACATGTGCCTGGAAATAATACTCTCAGCCTAAGGCATGATTCTGGCTCAGAGGCAGAAAGGCCGAGCAAAGGAAGAATCACCACAACCATACACTAAACAATTCAGACTCACTAGAAACCATTTCCAATCCTCTGAAGACCCTTGTTAAGTATTTTCAAGCCCATTTTTCAGAGGAAGAAATGGTGACTCCAAAAGTTGACTTACTGCTAATTGAACCCACCTCTTACTAGCTCAATGCACAGTCACATCATAAACACCCCTCCTACCTAATTCAGATGATGTGAGGATAAAGCAAGATAACATAAGTAAAAACATTGGAAAATTAAACTGCAATATATCCATGAGAAGCATTATTATGTACAAATTTTTCTTGGATGGGAATAGACATTAAAATCTTGGCCATGTGCAAAATTGTTCTTAATTTAGGAAGTTGTTCAACCCTGTTTTTAGCCCTAGGATTCTATGCTTCTATGTATGAGGAGGAAAATGAAATATAGTCATGCAAGAGGCTATTTCTTTAATTTTCTGGATTGTCACATTCATTCAGCATGAAATTTTCTACAGAAAGTCAATTTTGGAAAGTTCCAAACTTAATTAGATCTTGCAGTTGTGATCTTCATTATAATTATCAAATACTGAAGAGCTAATAAAGGATCAACCTCTGGGCTGCAGAATAACCTAATCTATTCATACCTCAGTGACGTCCTGAATTAGAACTGGGGGCTGATGAACTCCAGTGCACCAGCCAACCAACCATAGTTAGCAAATTGCAATACACAACTGAGCCTTGATCAGACCAAGATGAATACATGATATGTAAAATAATCCAATAAAGTTTATCAATAACACATAGGCAATTCAGATTAGACATACAGTGGTGTAGCAAGTCTAACTAAGAGCATTTCTATGATAAACTGAAGCCCTATCTCCTGCTATCATGCAATTATTCATTTGATTCTATTGTTACTAGAACAATGAGCAGTGAGCATCTTCCTTAT
This sequence comes from Spilogale gracilis, assembly GCA_004023965.1. Taxonomy (NCBI): domain Eukaryota; kingdom Metazoa; phylum Chordata; class Mammalia; order Carnivora; family Mephitidae; genus Spilogale; species Spilogale gracilis. The sequence goes on along the minus strand of PITA01000283.1, from coordinate 118,665 downwards.
TAGTGATCCTTCTTCCTGATACTGGTAATTTAATCAAATAATACATAGCACCCCTTTAATATTCCAAAGGGTATTTCAATACCCAGACATTTTCCTTAATGTAGATCCTGTCGGAGACAGAGTGGTGAATTCCGGATCATTTGTTTTGTTTTTTATTCTATTTTGTCTTTTTTTTTTTTTTTAAGATTACTGCAGATATTTCTCAGAAGCATTTCTGTAACTTTTCTCGGCTAACAAAATCTGAAAAATAAATTTTACCACAACAGAGCCGTGATTCTAGCAGTACCACAAACTTCATTAACTCCTTCAGGTCCTTAGCACCTTGATTTAGTATCACCTCTGCAGTTATCTCCCAAACTCTGTAGGTTTTTTTCATATTCTTAATGTTTAAAAGCCAAGGAAGTAACCCAAAAATTACTAATGTAAGAATGTATATTAATGGAATCTTAGATTCTAATTTGGGGGCAAACTTTGAAGATTGGAAAAAGGCTGGGTTAAAAAAAAACAATCATTTTAAAATTTACCTTTTCTCCTTTGGAGATACAAACTTCACATTTGGAAAAAAATAAGTCCTTTGAATAAGCCAGTGAGTTGTGTATATACTAAGTGTTTTTCTAATTGTAAAATAAGTAAACTGAATTATCTCTAATATAGGTGGACTAAGACAGTCAAGCCAGGATCAAATCCTTAATATTTTATCCTTCTGAGAGGTGAGTAGGAAGAAGAGGTTAGAAATTCTTAGGGAAAAGAGTCATAGCACTTACTTTGCATATGGATAGGAAAAATACTGTGTCTAAACTGTTGTTTGATTCTATCCAACCCATATGCTTTGTTTTGTGTTTCCTGCATTTGTTTGTCTGCTTATTAGAAGTATATTTTTGTTGTTGTTGGGAAAATCATTGAAAAGTTGCTTGCAGGAGCTAAAGAGAGAAGGAAATACTGAAAAGGCTTTATGAAAAAATTTCAGATGTTCAACATCAGTATTACTTTGGGTCCAAGAAACAAAGTATGCCTCAGATCCAGGTGGAAGACTGTTCCCCCAACTCCATACAAAATCCAATATATATACTACCCTGAGGATTGGCAGCTTTGAAAGAGAGAAATAAAGCATGCTTGGCATGGACACTGGCAATCTCATGAAAGCTGTGTAAGAAATGGTGGAAAGAAGCAAGAAAGGAAAGAAGGAAGGAAGGAAGGAAGGAAGGAAGGAAGGAAGGAAGGAAGGAAGGAAAGAAGGAAGGA